>CM051271.1:19909061-20306561 GCA_027921565.1 Artemia sinica | reverse complement strand
TGTTTTATGGGTTTCACATCTTGGGACTATCCTGTGACTGCTTGAGTGCCTCAGGGATTGGCGTTTGGGTCAACCCTTCTTCTCTTATTTACAAACACATCAACCCAAATTAATGACATAACAATCCAAATTAAATCCCAAAGATCCTTGGAACCCTGCTTGAAAATTCAAGCCTATATGTTTAGGATCAGTGTTATCACGTGTCTGTTATAAGATAGTGCAGCCGTGCAGCTCTGTTGAGGATATGATTCATTTTATTTTGAAGGAACATATAAGGTTCCGTGAACATTAGCGTGATTGTTTGTTTTGTCCCCATGACAATGTCAAATCATTTCGCCCGACGGTTTTCAGGACATTTGTTCTGAGTTGACCAACATTTGTTCTTTGTATTCTAATTAACTTAAGAAAAATACAGTTAGTGGGGTGAGGGTTCAGTAACAGGCTATAGGTACCAGTGACAATTTGAAAATTGAAGCGTAAAATTTAGCTGCTAAACACCCACTATAAACTGTAAAATCTCAGTAACATAAAAAAAACGATATCTTATCAACCAAAGTCAATATCTTAGCTTTCGAAAATAAATAAATGATAATAATTTATGCATAAAATAATACTAAATTTAAAAGATTTTTAATATAGTCTTACAGTCTTTTACAAAAAACTTTATTAGCGATTTAAAAACCAATTGCACGGTGCAAATCTGATGAAGACACAACATTGCGAACACAGTATATAAATAACAGACAGTATGATCGTTCCCTATCTCACCCATTATAAAAACCGGGACCGAGGTGCGAGTGCTCCGGAGAACGTAAAAACATAAGCGACATTAGATCTTTTCACGGGTAGACAAGACAGATTTCTCTTGAACACGAAACTTGGTTTCAATGTTGTAACACTAAATTTTAAAGAATCTAATTTTAAATTAATATATTTCAATGCATATATGAAAATCGGTAATTAGAAGTGCAATGTTATTGTTATATATATATAGATATATACTACGAAAACTTTACGAAAAAGAAAGTTTTCTTTTTAAGAAAAGTAAAGGCCATATTAAACTTAAGATCAGTAGCAATAGAAGCCTACAATAACTCAAACTTAAAACGACCAGAAATTATTATTAAAGAATGAAAAAGGAAAGGAGAATAATTGGTATGGCTGTAACACTGCATATAAATTTACATAAATGTATATACAGTGGGCTGTAATAATGCAAAAAGTAAATATAACATTGGTTTAAGAATGGAAAGAAAAACAAAGAATGAATTTACAACGATAATCAAGTTAAAAATAAGTTAATTCAAGTTAAAAATCAAGTGAAAAATAATCAGAACCCAAGTCCTAAAGTTGGTCTCAATCAGTAACCCTTATTGCTATCTAAATTCACAAAGTGCAAAGATTTTCAAACAGAAGTGTTTATTCTGTAAAGTTCAGGAAAGGTCTAAGAATTTCATACAACAACTTTCATACACACCGAAACTAGCTCTTATCTCGGCTCTCGGCCAAAACAGGTAATTAGCCTTTTTCAAGTCACACACGAACTACAATCTGAGAAAATAAATATCACGACGTGAAAATAAAACAAAAAAAAATGATAAACCATCACATCTATTCCACGTTATTAGAAGAAAAACAAAGATCCTCTATCAAATTTCGAATGACATTTCTATGGCCCAAAAAAAGAGCATAAACGAGGAAAAATTAAATGAAAATTAAAGCAAATTAAAAGGAAAATAAAATAAATGGAAATTAAAGGGAACATTTTTCCTTACCAATAAAAAAGAAAAAAAAATAACAAGAAAAGGTTTTGATGCTCCATAGCACAAAATTACTATTTAAAACCACAGACTATTGTGAAACCTAATAGACAGTCTGTGCTAAAACTGTTAGGTTGCCCCTTTGTGGTAAACAATTTTGTGGCAAATTTCAAATACTCTTGCCACTCCGTGGATCCCTCTCCACTATGAAATTTCGGCTATTTCCCTGTTGCAGTATTGATTAGAAGTTAACACTAGAAATTTCCTTATTTTCACAAATTTCATCCCCCCCCCCGCCCCCCCTTTTTAGAAATCCTACATAGGCCAGTCAGTTAAGTCCACTGTATATAAATAATAGATTAAGTCATAATTTGTATATAAATTAAATCATACCTGTGAAATGGGACAGTTGCAAACCACTTCGCCGGCTCACCAAGTTTCTTTCTGCTTTCGCAATTACGAATAATACAATTTCGAACCATTTTTCAGTGACCGATAAACACATACTAACATTACTAACCCGCTAATGAAAGAGTAAGTGGGAGGAGCTGTTTGTACGCACCGAGAGTGAAGTGCCAGAAACAATCTGTGGTGAACTTACTGTTATATTATCTATATACAGTGATTCCGAAATACAAAATACTTAAAACAAATAACTATTCTATAGTTGACAATTACTTCCCTTATAGAATTGGTGGATTAGTCTATTCTTACGCCCTTAACCTGCATAATTTAGGAATTGAATTCCTAGCGTGATGTCTTTACAGTTAAATCGAACAAATTTGGATGCTGCAGCTAATTCCATCCTTTGAATTATTAGAAATTGATTAATAGTAGAAATTAATTTTAGGTCATTTAGAGCCTAAAAATGACTTAAAATACACAAATGGTTCTAAAAAATGTCCTAATGCGTTGTATAATATGTACTAAAAATAAATGGTAAATTTTATTTGATTAATTAAGGAGATTTTACAGCAAAATATTTACAAGTGGATTGCAAAACGTTAAGGTATGAAACTTGAATGACTGACAAAGCCAAAATTGGCAGAAATTGAAAAAATAAACAAAATGCAGCCCTACTATCCCCAATTTATGAAGAAGCTAATTTTTACCTAATTGATACTTTTTATATAATGTTTGAAGAATTATTTCAACTTTCTGTGCGATTTTATAGCTTTGTTTTGCTGCTGAAATTGTTCGCAATGAAAATCCCTTCATTACTTCAGAAACCTTACAAGTCATAATTTTAAGGAACAGACATCTTTGGAGGAGGGGAAGGAAAGGTTCAAAACAATGATTTCGAATTCTGAATAAATTTTGTTCATGTTTACTTCATTTAGTGTGTCGTATTTTGTCTTTTGAGTGTCCAAAAAAGAGGTATTCTTTTGTGCTAAAAATTCTGCCGAATAAATTGACACTATCATATCTGTTAGCTTTGTCGATAGATGATTTGTATTCTGACAACTTCTCCTCTTACTACTCCCGTGTGCTTCCAATATAGAAACAAACACATGAACAGGAGATTTTATAGACACCATTGTCTAGAGTGGGGCTGCTTTTATCCTTCCCGCAGCCCACGGAAAAGGTGCTTTCAGTTGAAGGTTGTTATGTTGATCCATCTTTTTCTGCATTTTAAGTATTTTTTCTATAATAGATTTTAGCATATAAATGGAATGTTCATTGCAAAATAAATCGTCCTTGAGATAGTTCAGTTGTGGGACAATGCAAGCTTCGAAACATATTTATAGCACCTGACCAACTAAGGATATAACCACTTCTCATCTTACACAAGGAGGGTGATTGGAAGAAAAATGCAAATACCTATCGTTATGTGTTGGCTTTCTATTAATCGAAAACTCAGGGCTGAGAGGTTTTTTGAGAATTCTTCTTCTAGAAAAGGCAGTTTATGATTATCTTCTAGTTCTAAGGTGAACTGAAGATTAGAGCCAAAAGTCTTAGGAAGTGTGAGGAAAGTGTTAAGCGACGGCTCTCCATAATCCCACACAGAAATAACGTCATCCACAAACCAACCCCAGAACCAGAGCTTCAGAGGAAAAGTTTTCCAAGCAAAAGTTCCAATAAATTTCATTTAAAAAGTGGCAGAAATAGGTGAAAGGCTGCTACATCTTAGACCCATAGTTTCTTAGTTGTTATCATCGGAAATATAATGAAAATTACCACAAATGAGGACAAGACGCATAATAGTAAATCCTATTGCGGCTTCTTATAACGCTCCAGCTGCCAGATTAGGAAAATGGCTATCTACAGTTTTTTGTCCCCTTTTGTCTACGCAATTATCATGCATTAAAAATTCAGAAAAAATAAAACACCTCGATATAAAAAGACACGAATTTGGCTAGTTTCCATGTTATCTACATCTTTTCTACACCGCGTATCATATTTAGTTTTTTCCTTCTTCTCTTATATAGGTTATGCAAGAAGTAATACTCCTAACACAAAACTTCATGGTTTTATAGGATTAGCTTTTTTATTATTTAGTGCTGAAAATATTTAGGGACACATCTGTGAATATTATTTCCTGTGTCATATTGTGTAGTCGTGACTAGAATATTTTGTATTTTCGTAAATGACATATAAGCCAAAAAACTACCAGAGGAAAGCGGTTTCCCTTATATATGTAATGATGGTCAAGGACCGAAAGAAAGTGAGGATGTTTTTCTTCAGGATTTAATGACTGGGTCTAAGACCAAGAGAATCAACATTGAGGTGCTTGCACAAGTGCTTCAACAAGTTTTTTTTCTAAAGAAAATATTTTTCTAAAGAAAAGTGTCTTTTTATTAGTTATTTTTCTAAAGAAGAGTCAAAGAAAGTTTTGGTGAAGAACATTATTTCAGATTAAATTTTCAACTTAAATATATTAAAATTTGGATCAGATGCGAGCTAATTGTCTACTACTTCTAACAAATTGAAGGGATCTTAATTTTCCAAATAGATTACAATTTTTCCCCTATGCGGCATTTTGGGAGATGGCTTGAGACATTTTCTTTTCAGGTGCAATAACTTGGCCAATCTAAAGAGTGATTTATTTAATGGTTGAAATGATGAACTGCTACTGAGGATCCTTAGATCAACGTCTCCTATATATATAGTAGCAAAAGGCAATCTTATTTTAAAATGTTTAAAGCTCGAAAGTATGAAGTTTTTATTCATTTGTATCTGCTTATTTATTATGCCTATCGTATCGAACTGATGGTCCTAGAATATCTGGAGAGGGTTCATTCATTCAAACGGAAATTAAAGGTTCTAGTGCCCTTTTTAATTGACCCAAAAGGTTGGGGCGTATCTTTCCCCCCTCCCACACCCCTCGTTTCCACCAAAGTCGTTTGATCAAGATTTTGAGATAGCCATTTTGTTCAGCATAGTTGAAAGGTCCAACACCTACGGCTTTTTAGATGACATGATCCACCCCCCTGGCCCTAGAGAAAGGTCTTGAAGTTACGAAATATGTTCATTGTTTATGTAGGGTATATTATCTGTTATTGATAAGTGTGCACACATTTTTTCGGTTCAGGGGGGGGGGGGGTGAATGATCTGTAGGGGGATTTTCCACACGGGGGAAATTTTCCATGGTTCAGGAAGTTGCTGGGGGTGAACTTTTCAGGGGAAATTTTACATTAGGGAAATTTGCCATAATTCTTACACGATATTCTTTTTATTTGTTTTACTATCTCTTTGCTGACTCAATTTTACATGTGGAGATGTTAATAATAATTGTCCGTGGCAAATTTTCAACGGGATTGAATTGTCTAGAGGAACATTCCGTAGAGGGGGAGCCGGATTTTCCGGCATTATTTAAAAAACGATCAGAAATTAAATAAAAAAACAAGTTATTTCAACTGAAAGTTAGGAGCAGCATTAAAATTTAAAACAAACAGAAATTATTATGGACTTGCGGGGAGTTGCCCCCTTCTTAATGCCTCGCTCTTTGCGTTAAAATTTGACTTTTTTCCCCAATTCTTGAAGAAAGACTCCTGAAACACCAGGGTCGTTTAATTAGAACCATAAGAAGTTTTTTTTACAAGTACTAAAAACTTTAGTGTGAAGGACGAGGTATTAAGAAGGGGCCAACCCCATTCGTATACGTTATAATTTCTGTTCGTTTAAAATTTTAATGTTGCTCCATACTTGCAGTTGAAAAAACTAGTTTTTTTTTATTTTATGCTTAAAGGCGGCTTTGAATAGTGAACCAGTTGTCTTTTTATTCGGAACTTTCGGGTGAAGTACACTATGTAACATCAAAGTCATTGACCAATTCACGCCTTTATGCAGAGGGGGAAATAATACTCTAATTCCGAGAACCCTAAATGGTCACCATTTTAGCGCCCCTAGAATGTTCCAGCGACCCGCTGTTGCTGGAGAAAAAGAAAAGAAAGAAAAAGAAGACACGTCCAGGTATCTTTTTGGAAATCCCCAAGAATTTCTTTCGTAATTAATTTATTGTTGATATGAAAATGAATAGGATCTATAATTAACGGGTCAGCTTTGTATTTGAATGAATTTTTTTCACTCGGAAGTTTTTTAAAAATTATTTCTTATTTATTTTTCACTTGCAAATGGAAGTGGGGAGAGGAGTATTCAAGAGGTGGATTTTAAATACAAGTTTAAGGGTTTTCGATCATGAAGTTTTCAGTGGTAGACCTTTGAAGCCTTTCCACTCCAAAAATGACACACAAATCCCAGTGCTGTTAGCAGTGCTGCGAACGGCATTTATGATTGTGTTGTCTCTTTGAAATTATAAAAAAAGCTCGCAGATATGAGTATTAGATTTGAAATGAACTTAAACAGCTTTCTACTATGTTCTAGTACCTTATCAGTACTGGAGAAATAAAAATAAAAGGACCCTTTTCAGCGTCTTCAGCTCTTTTTAAAGATTCACAAAGAATTGTTTCCACAATAAATTGTTGCTATTAAGGTGAATCTAAGTAATAGCCATCATTCCTGAATCAGCAAATTTATTATACGAGGCAGTTTTTCTAACGTGTTTCTGAATTTTGGCTACTATGGGCCGTGATTTCTCTGTACTAAGTTGCAGTTACTACTGCAACCATGAGATTAAAGGGTGTTTAGTACTTGGAGGAGAGTTTTGCTAATTTCAAATATATAAGATAGTAGGATAGCTGTTGTTTTTGAGGGGGAGGAATAGTTTGGCATTCAAACAGCATAAGATAAAAAAAAACACTTACAAAAGAGGTAACCGATGAATGCTGACATTTCATTCGATTCGACTGTTATCACTTCCTTTAAAACGGGCTGAATTACATTTTCTAGTAATATTTTTGATATGAGGAGAGTTGAGCTGAATGGGGTTTATTTGAATGCAGGTTGAGCCAAAACGGTTTGGTTAAGTTAGTTGCATGAGCATGGTGTTAAATGAGGGTTGTATTGTACGGGGGTTAAATTGAATGGGGATTGAGTTAAACGGGTGTTGAGTTCCACAGGATTGAGTTAAGCAGGGCTTCAGTTTAACGAGGTTGAGCTGCACGAACAAGCTCATGAGCAAATAAGTATAAATTTTGGCACCGGCGGATCTAGAGGAAAATCTTGGGGGGGGCCGCGCCGGACACAGGGCGCCAAAAACTGATTATACAGGACTAATTTGATAGCTCTTTATTTATATGAAAACACTGCCAAATATGCTCATAAAGGTTAAAACGTAGCAAAAGAAAATAAAAACAGTACCACACTACACAACTAAACTCAATCGGCGAGCTTTTCTGAGAGCGAACATATCGATAGCATCGTCTGTTTTCGGCAGTTCGTCTCTGTAAGTCTGCATGAGTAGTAGAGCCTCCAACCTCTCTTCAGTCATCGTGCTTCGTATTGATGAACATGTCCTGTCAACCTTTGAAAACATTCGTTCTGCTTCACAGGTTGACACAGGAAGCGTCGCGAGAATTGTCAACAATGCGAAGATGTTGGGAAATACATTTTCCTGACAACTGTTCAGCGCTGAAATAGCTGTTTTCGGTTTTTGCACGGTTTCCTTAGACCAATACTTGTTCCAAATCTCGAACTCGGTTTTAACGTCTATCTCCGTACCCACGAGCAGCTCCTTGTACTTTTCGTACCCTGGCTGAACGTCCTCCCAGCGTTTGCCATTAACCACAGCCGGGATCAAAGCTGAAAGTTTTGCAGCATTCGTAAAATGGCAGCTGAACCGCTCCGTAAAATCAAGCAGCATGGCGTCCAGGGCTGGAATAAATGCCGCCATCCTATAATGACTTTCTGGATCCATCTTGGGTACCCCTGCCCGGTATGTAGAACGTGAAGCTATGCGTGGCTGCGTTACCTTGATGGTAGCATCAATCTTTTCGGCCATTTTCAGAAGATCTTCGTAAAGCAGTCTGAATTTGGTTTCGGCATGTGATCGCATATCTTCCAGCATTGCCTTCACGCTGCTAATGAGGGACAAGGCTCTCACGAGGTCACCATCCTTCTGTTGTAGTGACTCGGCCAAAGGTTTCATGATCGACGAAAACGAATTCAGGCAAACCAGTCCTACGAGTGTATCTGATTTTTCAATGCAGGATCGTAATGCATAAGCTCTGCTACTTGCCTCTCGATCGTGCCATCCTTCCATCTCCTGCAGAGCAGAAATGATCGACGGAAGGGAGTCCCAAAACCTGCTGATTGCTTCGTGTCTCTCTACAAATCTCGTGGTACAAAGACTGACGAGTGTCTCTGTTTTAGCTTTGTCCGCGATAAGATGCTTTTTTAGAAGTCTTGTTCTCTTGGCACTTGAGCTGAAGTGAGAAATTGTGTCTCGAACAACGTCTTGGGCATTGCGCAGAATGGGAACTGAAACTATCTTTGAACATGAGAGATTTGTGGCATGGCTCACACAGTGGAAGTAATCTGCCAGTTCACACTGGCGTTTAACTTCAGCAGCAGCACCATTTGTCAAGCTTGCCATGCTAGCAGCTTTATCGTATCCTTGACCAACGCACTTTGACAAATCCAGATTTGACTTCCTGACCTCACTCAACAGCAGCTTCCCGAGGCTCTTGCCGTCTAGCTTCTCTTCGATACTTCTACCGTCGTCACTTTCCTCATCTCCAGCGAGTCTTGACAGGGTTTGAAAGGCATCGACAACTGCAAAAGGATCTTCTCGAATCACGTATCCCTGCTCGGTTTTACACACATAACGACAAACAATGACCATCAGCTCCCTGGTCTGCCTGTCTGTTGACTCGTCCGCAAGAAGACACCAAACCGTTGCTTTGTTTGCTTTTCTCACTACTTCGGTTTTTATCATTTCCCCAATTGTTCCAATCAGTTCATTCTGGATCTGTTTACTCGTATATTTGGCGTTGCTCGGTGCATTTTCAAGTAAATTTTTAAGTTGCGAGTCTCCACTCTGAATCCGATACCGAAGTAGGTGGCGGAAATTCCCGTCGTTTACTGCTGTAATGACATCAGAGTCTTGGATATCAAGTTTGCCATCATCACGGTGGCCACGAAGGGGGATATTCTGTGCCCCGCAAAGCTTGACAGTTTCAACAACGCTTCTCAAGAGTGCACGGTTCTGCTGTATTTGCTTGACCCTTTCACAGTCCAGAGCATTCCTGATATCTTGATCTTGACTACCGCGCTGAAACGTTGTTAGCAGCGCGGCAGCTTTTTCCTGGCAGTGTTTGTGAAACTGTGCTTCAGCATGGTTTGTCAGCGCACCATCAAGTTTCGAATAGTCTTTTAGCGGTTTCAAGACCAACTTTCCCATTTTTTGCCCTCCGCCGCCTCCAGATAAAGCCGACCATCCTCCTCCGCTTTCGTTGGTCCTCATCAAAACACAAACACTGCACCAAAGGCCTTCGTGGTCTGGATGACGACTCACTGCGAGCCAAGGATACCGGGCAAGATGTTCGGTATTCAAGCGACGCTTGACTTCGCCACCTTTTCTCTTTTGTGTCGAGACTGGAAGATCAGATTGGTTCTTCGGCTTCCACCTTTCGTTCATAAAAAACATAATTTCGCCAGAAGACAACTGATTTCGCTCTTTCAGCGCTACTGCAATACCAAAGTCATTCGACGGCGTGAAGTCAGTTTCAGGCGAAAAAATAGCGCTTTGATTCTGCTGCGGGTGCGGGGACTGTGAAATCAGTGTTGGGCTATGTACCACCAAGGTTTGAGTACTGCTTCTTGATCCTTCAGTCAGCTGATCAGTGTCTGTCGTTTCGCCGAAGTTTGTTATGAAGGCCGTCTGTGAAGTGGACGGAGTTGTTGGTGACAGTTCGTTCTCCTGGCTGAATGCGTTTTTGTGCATTCCGACCGTCGACTCAGAGTGGGCATCAGAAGTTGCCGTCGTCTCAACATCTAACAAAAAAAGTTTCTCTTTTAAAGATTGCACAAGACATTTATTGTAAACGTATATACACTTTGTATAATGGCTTGCTTTAGTAGATTTAACTCTCAACATGGTGAAGGCAGAATTGGAACTAAATTTGAAAATAAACTGAATCAGCAACATTAACTTTAAACTCCCCCAACAATCTTGAACTTTCATACCCCAAAACTATTTCTAGGAAACCCGGACTTTAAAATAAAATACCACCCTAAACATCACTAATTTAATTTGCAACCCCAAGAACCGATCCCCGACATATGCTAACAAATATTTTTCAAGAGCTGAAACCCGAAACAATTATCACCGAAGTTTACAAGGCTAAAGAGAGAGCTTTAACTGCAAGAATTTGAAAGATAATTTCAGAGCTGACACAGTGTGTCGGTAAAAATACTGCTTTAAGCCAATATCATAACCGTCAGGCGAGACGAGTGGGCTGGTAAAAATCAGGTCAAACGCTTCGGACAAATTGCATACGAAGAACACTGTACAAGAGGGACCGTATGCAATATATAACAACAAAAGCAGCTGGTACGCGATGAAGCTTGACGAATGAGCCTTATCAGGAAAGCTATCCGACAATGGGCTAAAGCTAGAAATTAGAAGTGTTGATACCCACTTTAAACGACACTCCTTCCTTATTGTTCTATCTTTAAAAGCTTACCTTTAATCTGATCTTTCTTGGCAAAATAATCAGAGATGTCCCTCGATCCTTTACGGCTTTCCGCCATCATTCTTTGTTTCTTCTCTGTTCTATATTCATGCCCTGATTTTTTTTTTCGATCCATTTTAAATGCGTTTCCGTCTAACTGGTCTAACACACGGAGCAAAAATACTCCGAAGGCAGTGGCAGGGTCGCTCGCGCCTAGCCTCCCGCCGGTTGGATCTAACCACCCACGCAACTCCCCAAAGACATGCGTTTCTCGTAAGCATTCACAAAATGTTTTGCTCGTTTAGCACGTCCCAAAAATAAACCCAATAATCATGATTCGTGCAGTGTCGGATTTGAACTTTAGATAATGTGATAAAAAGAAAGTAAAAAATGACGGCGTATCCGATTTTTTTTTTTTTAGCGTCGGCCTTAGTTGAATCATTCACAAAAAAGGGTCGTTTGCACGATGGATGAGAGGGCGCCAGAAAATCTTGGGGGGGGGGGGGGGGCCCAGGGCCCTCCCCCCCGGCCTCCCCCTGGATCCGCCGCTGAATTTTGGCATTGAAATGAACCAAGCCCAACCCCATTCGTCTTTTTCAGAAAACAGTTCCAATTCATCTATTCAAAAAAATGTCAACAGTTGCTTAAGTGCTTGGAAATGTACGATTTTTTTTTAGAGCAAGAGCAAACAAAATCAACTTGGTTTCGTTTTATTGCTCGCAGATTTTATCAAGAAGGTATATTATTCACTGCTAAATAGTCTTTAATTGTTTAATTCTCTTACCAAATTACAAAAAGAAAATAAGAGTCTAAAGTAGGTTTGCTGTCCACTCCTTCGTCTCCTTCCTAAGATACATTACTCAGCCAACTGAAACTGGTTTGCTCTTTAAAGCCTCACTACCTCATCGGATAAAAATGATAGCAAATTGTTTAAACTTTATTTTTTAATGAACGGAAGTAAATATAATTATAAAACAATACTTAGCATAATCGTAAACTATAATGAAAGTGAAGCGCTAAAGAGTAACGATAAGATCATTTTTAAACAACATTAAAACTATCTTTGGTAAAACAAATCCAATCACCCAAACAATCATCGGTACGTAATAATTGGCAGTGCATTTAAACTAGATTACACAACGTTGCATAGTCTTAGCCACAAAAAAAATTGGCTGTTTCACGGACTTAAAAAAAATCTTTGCTGTCTACGTAATGGAGAATGAAAATTGAAATTTCCCTCGCAACAGTCTGAAGCATACAGAGAGAACCGGAAAGCTTTTACTTTTAATAGTACAACTAAAAAAAAAGTGCTCTTTCATTTAATTGGCTTAACATTTCACTAGCGAGCCAGGTAGAATTTAACTTTTTGTTCTTTTGATGGCTGAAAATTTTACACAGAAGTCAATCAGGCTTGAAGCAGCAACATTATTGGTTTTGCTTGCTGGTACACGCTTAAGCCATATTGTGATTGGCCTACGAAAAGACGACATGGATGTCAACTAATGAAACTAAAGCACACTTTTGCCACTAAATCATAAGAAAGTAATCAATCTTTTTCTCTTTGAAAGTACCCTTTCAAATTCATAATCACGCAGCAAGGTTATTGTAGAAAGCAAATTATTGACAATAATGGTGGGGTTACCTTATAACAAATCAGCAGGTTTTTTTATTGATTCAAGTTTTCCCAGGGGATTTTTATTTCTTCTCTTTTTTTACAATTAAATTTCATGTGAACTTTTATGTTTTGAAAAAAAAAACTCCTGTTCAAAGAAAATGGCCTTAAAACGAGTACAAGTTCCCCAGACAGAGAAATATTATTTAAAAAGAGTGAAATTATTGATTTTTTCCAAAATGAAAAAATTGTCTTTTCTCTCATTCTCTTTCTACAGTGCATATTACGATATTGGAAACAAAAAAGATGTGAAACATAATCACACAACCTAAGAAAATGTCTACATTACAAACTGTACAAAAACTAAATTCATATTTACAAACATACATTTTCAATTAGCATTCCATATTTACATATTCTAGTAGTAAGCATTAGTAAATCCTTTTGATTAATCTATTCTCAATATAAAAAATTTCTTAAAATAATATAATCATCAGGGCAAAAAAAATAACGTTAAAATTTTAGAAGTGGCTAAAAGAGTAACCACAACCTCTATAGGCGAGGAAAAATAACAAGGAATAGATATAAAAAGAGTAAAGACCCTCCAGAGCCTTGCTGGTGCATTGGGTGCCAAATTGACGTTTTAGTTGCTGGGTCATTTTTACAGGAAGAGGTAGCAAGCCTGTCACCCGACCTTGGGGCAGCAGGGATCGGTCCCTGGGTTCCACATTGCCAAGAAGGAATATGTGCAGTGTGTTTAAAAGATGAACTTGCTCCAGTGACAAACCGTGGTAAGGGCACCAACTGATTTTTTTTTACAAATAACGACGAAGACCGAAATGTCTCCATCCTAAAAAACAACAACGAGCAAAACAATACGGCATTTTTCTAAGACTGTCAAATTTGTTTAAATCTGAAATGAATATTTCGGCTCTGTATCAAAGAGCCGTCCTCAACAAACCACATGCATAAATAAAATAAATCTTTAACACTAAAATAAATAAAAAATTAAACTTAGTGGAAGCAATGATTCCGGGACTGTTTGGATGGGACTGGGACTTGAAATGGATTATCATTAAATTACTGACTCCCCATAGTATAAAATCCAGCCAAAATTCAGCGTTGCTTAATAATAGCCTGGTCATCAAGCACTGTTTAGTCATAGGGGATAAAGAGTGCATGGATGATCGCAAAGGGGTAAAAATTGGAAACTCAAGAATTTGATAGACCTTGAATGACACCAGTTGACTTGACTATAATCAAGTCATATGTTGTTACGACAAGATCCGAGCGTCAAAGTTTTGCTTCTTAGTTATCAAGGCTGTTGTTGGATGCAGTCAACCATATATAGTCGTACATAGCCAACAACGACGAAGTCAGATAGGTCAACATATTGCCAACTAAATTGCCATGTCCCACCATTCTCCAAGACTCGAGCGTCAGCTGACAAAATGCTTACTGGCGTTTTTGAGAATTGTGAGGAGTTTTTCAAATTGGTTTTTCCACGTTCACTAATCCATCAAAGCGCTGTATAACTGCAGTGTTCTGAATGAACTTAGATCGCTCATCGTCAAGAAGACATGACCAGCCGATACAGTAAGTCATTCTTCATTCTTACAATGTGATATCTTCAAAAACTAGACCAAATACACTGAACACCAACTAAACTCCCTTACTTATAGCCCGGGTTTATTGCCCCTTAGTTTCCATCCTCTGGGCCCGTCAAAGAAGCTCGGAGAGGCCAACGATTTGAGGACAAAGTTGGATTAAAGAGGCTATACGCAATTAGTTATTGAAAAAACCTATTTATATTTTCGATAATAGGATAGAAAACCAGTCCATTCAGAAAACTGTTTTTCTAAAGCAGGAGATTATGCAAAAATAAAATCGACTTGGTGTTGCTGTTGCTCAAAATGACAATTTTGGAAATAGAATATTATTTATATTTTATTCGACCTCTTTTTAATGTATTTACAATAAAAATATAGATTTCTTACTAGCTTGAGCTCCTTTTATGACCCATAAAAATAGTCCTTTTATAGATTTATTTATTTTTTGTCTGAAAAGTTGACATTTTTCAACGTATGTAAACGAAATGTAAATGTAATGACCGTAGCGTAGGCTTTGGTATTCTCCTGAAACAAATCAGTGTAACTTACAAATTATTTTGATCGTTGTACCCAGATGGGGCGCATTTGTGGGTTTTTGGCACTTTTTCAAGGGGGTGTACATTAAAAAATTCAAATCAGGGCCTTTTTTCAAAATTTTTCGTTTTTTAATTATAAATTTGGTATATTTCGCTTGACGACTGGTACCTTCGCCCCATTTAGGCTTTTATGGACGCTCTATTTTATTTCAAGTACAGTATCTGAAAACCATGGTTCGACCACCATCAGGACTTACAAGTTCTTGAAAATGAAGTTTCACACTTCGAAGCAGATGATGACAAGAGACTTCAATTTTCGTTAAGAATACCAAACGTTAATAATCCAACTTTTATAGCCAATGATTATGTTGCGAAAAAATTAGGAATTTTTCCGCATTCTGCGCTGAACCGACGAACGGTCAATTTCCAAATTTGATTCGTCTCTACGTTTTATTTATATCTTTCGAGTAATCTAGAACTGTATACTTGGCAGTTTAAAACAGCAGACATTTAACCAGTGGATATTCGCATCACTATTTACAAAATTAATACCATAAAACATTTACACATTTCTAAAAGGCTATTAGTTTCTCTATACCTAAATAGGAATCTCTGGACAATAAAAAAAAGTTGGCAGTTAATATACAACAAACAGGTAAATAACAAGTACTACAAATCTATTTCTTGACAATCAATAAATGAGAAAATTTATCAAAAATTTTGACAAGTTTATAAGGATGGTATTTATATAAAGATGAAGTTTCATATGCTACATCAGCAATATCTTAAAGAAATACAATTCTCACTTATTAAAACATTTAAAACTCCTTTGATTTTAATTTGAGTATATTGGACTTTGGCTTGGTTAGTTTCCAAATTCATTATCCCAATAAAACGAGTCACAAAGAATACTGACATATAAGTTGAAAGTAAGCAATGGCGCCAATTCACCAAAATGTATTGGGGGGGGATTTTTTCTTCTTTTTTTGAAGATAAAAACACGAAATTTTAAAAATCTGGGGAGCTGGGATTTTGGCATTTTTAAATGAAGGTACGAAAAAAATTTAGAACCTTTGAATTCAACGGTTAATTATTATTTTTCCTTTACGGCCTGCAAGTATAAGGTTCCATCAAAAATTATGATGCTAATCAATGTGGCCTCTGAACTTTTAACGGTTCAGGTTCTGAACCCTTCATTTAACCCAGACATTACAACGGCCAATTTTTTATTTTTATTTTCGGATGTTAATATTCACTTTAAATATTCTTTCTAGCAAAAATACAAAGTAAATGATTTAGGATCCAATGAGAGCTTTGATACTAAATAAAGCTGTCATTTGAGGATAACAGGCGTCATAGTGGCTACACACTTGATTTTTTTTGTTTCGTTTTCGGATGTTAATCCATATTTTGTAGTTCCCTTATGACGGTACAAATTTAAGTCAATCAAGAGCTTTAGCACAGATGCAAGAAATAAAAAAGAAAATATAGGTCACTTAGACCGTTGTGGGTTTTGAACAATTTACTTAAGAGCGATAGTTATCATAACAGCCGAAAACTGTTTTGTTATATTTGGGTGATAATTCTTACTTACTAGTAATCCTAATTTTGCCTAATTATGAGGGATATAGCCAAAGAGGTGTTAGGTTTGAAGGGTTCAATATCTCACTTAAGAATGTCTATATGAGAACTTTATAAGCGTGATAATGTGACGACAAAGGGTATTAGGTATTAGCATTAAGGAGGTCATGAAATACGATAGCTTTGCTCCTCAGAACCTTTCCCTCTTCCTATGT
The DNA here is from genome assembly GCA_027921565.1 of Artemia sinica. NCBI lineage: Eukaryota > Metazoa > Arthropoda > Branchiopoda > Anostraca > Artemiidae > Artemia > Artemia sinica. The sequence goes on along the minus strand of CM051271.1, from coordinate 20,290,233 downwards.
CACTGAACCAGTGGCGTCAATTCACGGAAATTTAGGGGGGGGATAAATTGATTTTTCAAAACCTAGGGGGGGGGCAAATTTTTCGTTTTTTAATTTCCCAATAAAAATACCGATAAGATCATTTTTCAGTAAAAATATTCTCACCCCCCGAAAAGGCCATTTTTAAATTTAGGGGAGGAGCAAAAGAAATCTAGGGACGAAGACACTTGCCCTTCCCTATCAATTGACACCAATGTACTAACTACTGTTAAGCCTATTATATACTTGTAATTTTTAGGTTTTTGTGACAAAACGTGTTCCGCTAAAATATGAAAAGCTAAAAAGGACACGGAAACATTAAAATGAGGGTTCATACATTTGAAGTTTAAAAAAACTCGGGGAATCGTAAGAAGCGTATGTTAAAAAATTATAAGCATACCTGCAAAAAGGAAAGCTGAGGGCAGATTTCCGCAGGTTAGTCTGAAGGATCCCTTTAAAAAAATTCTGATATCATGACTATAACGAAAATTTCGGGAGGTTTCTGACGCCCCAACACCACCCATCTGGAAATAGCGTTTTGACTCTCATATTCGTTAGCATTACCAAAATGTGCACCTATGATCATAAGCACTTTTCATTGACATCGTAATCAGCCAGTCAAAAAAGTGGGAAGGGGGGAAAGTGAAAGTGACTTGTACCAATTGTATTGTCTTACAGTTGGGCTATTTTTCAAAAAACTAAAAAGAAAAAAATTACAGAATCAATTCGTTCTTTATCGTTTTTAGACATTAGGCTATCTTTCTAATTTCAAAATTTGTAGTTAGGCTACTATGATACTGCATATAATCTTCTAAATTTGCACCTCCGCTAAAGTTACATCTTCATCAAGCGATTAAAGAAACTTTAACCTTCATATATGAGCATTCGTAGCGCTCGATAAGGTCTTATTTTTAGGGAAATGGGTTCCCCTACCTACTAAAAATTACTACCAAGACAGCAGTCCCCCTTCCTACCATGCCTTGCTCTTCAGGGAGAAGACAAACTGACACGAGAAGAAGTTCCATTTCAAAAAATCTTAAAAGAAAAATCATCTGTGGTGGAACAGTACAAAATACACCCATATACTATCAAGTATCACATAGTTAACATATTCAATTAAAGTACGACTTCGTAGTTATTGCAATAGTAATTCTGATGTCCTGGGCACTTAAATATGCGCACAATTTTTGCAGAGTCATAAATTAGCTCGCCCATTAATCTTTAAAGCTTGCGAACAAGCCTAGTGCTTCATCAGAAATCATGAAAAAGTTGTCTTTCTTTTTCTCCGACAGGTGGTGACCTCTTCCAGTCATTTTCAGGATAATCATCAAAGTTACAAGTGTCTCCATCATAATTCACCTTTGGCACTATAGGAGCCTGTAATAAATTAAACTGAGTTAGACAGGTGAATATATGTCAAACTGAGATTATAAACAACAGTTTTTTTTCTTAGCAGAGGGAGTTCTTGTTCGGATAATCCGTAATTAGTAAAACTTATCCAATAAAAAGTTCGGGGGCTTTCCCCTGAGCTGACGGGTAATTTTATTTGTCCTATTAGCAGATATAAAAAAAATCTGTTCGTCAAGAATCCAAGCACATTATTTACAGACCAAAAAAACTCTTCGTCTTTTCATATTGAAACTACTACGTTAAATGGGAAACCACAGAAGAACACGATTTGAGCTGTATATACACTTTTGGTTCTTCTACGAGAAACGCACACATAACGTGGAGGTGAAGATTCTGTTTTTTTTTTTTTTTTTTTTTTTTTTTGGTTAATATACACTTATTATTGAATAGCCAAAATTATGTTTCACTCTTGGGTATTTATGTTTTTCAGGGAGGGGGGTTGGATTAGTCACTTTGAGGTAATAGTCCACTATTTAGAAAAGAAGATCAAGGTTTCCTTTCTCCGGAGCTACTACGGTAGCTCACAAGTGTGTTAATTTTTTTTTTACCCTTACTAAATTTTGATTTAATTGACTTTTGTTGAATTCATACTATAGGTTGCACCTTTGAATTAATAAAGGTTTTTGAATCATTGTAAATCCCCATATCTATACAAAAAAATTTATCTTGAAATTCTTCAGACTTGGACGACGAGCAACAAGATGGAAAATATGAACGGGAGGAAGAATACAGACAATATCCGGAGCATTGCCTACCCTTCCTTTTCAGTGAATTGAGCAAACCCACTATGACCAGGTAGCAGCTTAATTTCAGCACTATTCTGCGCAAATTTTAAATACAAGTCTTTCGCCCAAATCTTTTTGGTATTTTTCATTGTAATATCAAGGCAAAATTAGTGTAATCACACTGTAGAAGGCACAATAGTATAGGAATAAATGTATAATCTCAGTTTTTGAAAGAAAAACACAAATACATTGCTTGAAAAAAATGCTAAGAACCGCCAAATGCTAGAGGGCGCTGTTTTTTTTTTCGAAATTAGCTCTGGTTTCCACTCTGGTAAGTTACCCATACTCCTTGGGTTAGACAAGATGACCCTTTCCTTTTTATGTTTGCTAGCTAGGTTGTTTTTATAGTTTTTCCATTTAAAATTTCAAAGTTTGAGACTTTATCTTGAATAAGTCATTATATCGAATAAATCAAAAAGTTCGTGTTAACGAACTGTAGGCAAGGAGTTCACCGCAGATGACTTCTGGCTCTTCATTCTCGGTGCGAACAAACAGCTCCTCCCGCATACTCTTTTATTAGCGCGTAAAAACAACTCCTCCCATTTGATCTGCCATCAGCGGTCCAATTACCCTGGAACACGTATTTTGGCAGAAACTTTCTCAAAATGCCTTTGAAACCAACTCGAGACTAAGAAACCTACTTGGAATTCCTAAAAACATCTAATAATAACATTGCACTACTAATTACCGATTTTCATATATGTATTGGAATAAATTAATTTAAGATTAGTTTCTTTTTAGTGTTCCAACGTTGAAGCCAAGTTTCGCGTTCAAGAGAAATCTGACTTGTCTGCCCGTGAAAAGATCTAATGTCGCTTATGTTTCTACGTTCTCTGGAGTACTCGGTCCGGGTTTTTATAACGGGTGAGGTAGGGGACGATCATACTGTCTAATATTTATATACTGTCGGCTAGGCCCAACAGTAGCCGAAACAAAAAAAAAAAATTGATAACAATTAACAGTTCAAAAGAACGCACTTTTTATACCGGTTAAAAAAATACGTAAAATTCCTTAAATTTAATGTTACCCATCAAAAGCAACGAGCCTGAGGAAATTTGCCTGGTTTTGGAAAAAGAGGGAAACATCCCCATAAAGTTAAGCAATCTTAATTAAAGTCACAGCATCAGATTAGAGATTTCAAGCTCCTATCTACAAAAACATGGAATTTTGTTTGTTTTTTTTTGCCAGAAGAAAGACCATGGCTGCGTGTTTACTTGTTTGTTTTTTCGTTTATTGTTTTTTTTTTTTCCAAGGATGATCGTGTCAAACCAATCGTCCTAGAAGATCGGGGGAGGGCTCATTCAAACTAAAATTAAAAGTTCTAATTTTTAAATAGCTAAAAAAGTAGGAGGGCAACTAGCCCTCCTCCCAGGCCTTTTCTCCCCAAAGACATCTAATCAATATTTTGAGATAGTCGTTTGGTTCAGCACAGTTGAAAGATCCAGTAACTTTGTCTCCGGGGATGATATGACCCCCACAGCTCCTGGGGAAAGGTCAGTAAGTAATGCAATTTGTCCATTGTTTATGTATAGTATTTGTTATTGGGAATATATGAAAATTTTAAATGAATATTTTCCCGGGTGGATTTTACGCGGAGAGAATTTTCCATGGGGAGGGAATTTTCTGGTGGGAATTTTACAGGATTTTTTTACAAAAGGGGGGGGGGGAGATTCCCTGGCATGACTGAGAAAGATAAGGAAAATTTTCTGTGTATGATGGGAGTTGACCGTCCTCAGTACCTTGCTTTTTAGGTTAAAGTTTGACTTTTTGTTCCAATTCTTTAAGAGCTTATGTGGTCCTTATGCTGAAACAAGGCCCGTTTAATTGGAATAAGAAGCCTTTTTAAAGCTCAAAAACAACTTTAGTGAGCGTGGGATTGAGGAGACGGCAACCCCCCTCTTATACAGAATAATTTCTGTTCGTTTTAGGTTTTAATGTTGCTCCTTACTTTCAGTTGAAAAAATATATATATATTTTTTTTATTTAATGGTCTGAAGGAATAAAAGTTCTCATTTTTTGCTAATCTGTTTTTAGACTGCTGTTGAATGGCCAACATTTTGTTTTCCTTAGAGTCATCATTTTTTTTCGGCTGCAGTGTTTTTTTTCTTCTTCTCCCGTTTCATATATCAAGATCTCGTAGGGTAGCTCTGAAATCAGACTTCACAACAGAATGGTCATTAGAAAATCAAACGACCACGAAAGTCATTTAAATATATTTGGACACCAAAATAATAGTGCATATGAAAATATTTGGGAAATAAAATGAGCTATAATATATAACCAGGAGAACATGAGTTGAATACTAACATACCAGAGAATTATGTACAGTAAAAATCCTTGGCTAGATAGAACTCGACAAGGATATTTTAATGATCTCATAAAAAGAAGAAATGCTAGAAGAATAACGTTTGGCCACCTGTTTCTAGTGCTACATATTGCAAGGGGCTACATACTAATAATTAAAATCAAAAGAAGATACATAACTATGGGAAAAGTTTTTAATTAAGACAGTGAAAAAATATTTTGAGAATGTATATTTTTGTTCCATAAAAATGAAATAAGAGCTCAAATATTTTGGCTTCACGTCCTGAAGCCCTTGTCAAAGGGAAAAAAACTACAATAAACACACACAAGAAAACAACAGAGATGAAAAAACGCAGTAATCACTACTTTGCTGTGACTCAGTCTCTTTTGCTACTTAAAAAGGAACAAAAACTTGAACCTTCGTTCGGATGAGCCCTCTCTAGATATTCTGGCGACATTTGCTTCATACAAATCACCCAGAGTAAATTAAAAACAAATTAATTAGAAGCTAAACACGCATCTGTGGCCGTCCTTCTCGAAAAAAAAAATTGGATTTATTTTTTGGAAAGGGCCTTGATACTTTCACAATAGGGTTCTTTGATAGGCTGAATTTGACGGTGTAATTTTCAACACCGTTTTGTTACTACCATTTTGGTTGGTGTTACTACTGTTACCACCAACCATTTTGGTTGGTGTTACTTACCATTTGGTTCAGTTACTACCATTTTGGTTGGTGTTTTCTGTCTTTTTCAAAATTAAAGAATTTTTTGAGGATCGAAACTTTTGGTGGGTAGCTTTAAACTTAATAAATTTCACACATTAGTATTATCATGTAAACCAATTATTTTGATGTATGCTTGACTTTTCGGGAGTGTTTCCCCCCTTTTTAAAGATCAGGCAAATTTTCTCAGGCTCCTAGTCTTTGATGGGTAATATTAAACTTGATGAATTTTATATATTTGCTATCAGCATAAAAAACCAATTCTTTTGATGATTCTATTGTAATTAAAATTCCGTTTTTTTTTTAATTTCGATTACTATTGGGTAAAGACACTTCTTACATGCAGTTAGTTACCACGAACTGTTTACAGATGCAGGACTAGAGGAACATAGCATAGGTTGCAAGATCTGATACACATAAGACAGGGCTAAAGGCGAAACTCCTGCTTCCATTCAAATAAATAAGAAAATGCTACACTGATAAAGGGGAAACTTAACTTGGTCCAGTGGCGAACCCAGCCCCTCCCCATAATTTTCCCTGGCACCCTCATTCCTTATTTTTTTTTACTATTTATTTTTGAATAAATGTGTCAATTATTGGCACCTTTGTCACATTGCCCCCCCCCCCCCCAAGATTTTGCTTATTGGCACCCTTGTCGCATTAGGCTTCCCCCAAGATTTTGCTATAAATCCACCTAGTCCTAAGTAGTTTATAGCCAATAAAAATCGTTTCACAAAATACACGAAGATGTTTGTCGTTTTGTTGCTAGTTGTTCATGTTTGAAGGATCTCAGGAACGATTTTTTTTTTTTAGTTGTGTTGTGTTGTGTTGATATAGGGAGTATAAAATAGTCTAAATTCTTTAGTAGGAATCGAAATATTCAACAAATTTCTATCAGAACGATTCACGGGAAAATAAACCTTGCTCTTCTATTCTAAATAGCGAACTATTACCCAAAGTGACCCAAAGCAGTAAAATGAATACCATGAAATGAAGCAAAATATTGGCCATTCAGTAATAAATATTTCTAGGTAAACATTTAAGAAAACCGGAACGTTTATTCCTTCAGACAACGGATTCAATAAAATCTTAACTTGAACTTTCAATTAAATTCAAAATTTTACCAATGAATTATGTTTTATTTAAATTTATTTAGTTCTACTGGACAACACAGCATTGCTAGTGGCATCCGAGGTTTTAATTCCATTAACACTTAAGGTTTCTCTCTATTCCGCCCTTCAAGCTCTGCAATGGAGTTTTGGCCCTCTTGACAAACAACAAAACAAATACCTTGAGTTTCTTGTAAAAAACATCTTCCCAGTCAAGGTGCTTGAACCATCTATGCCTTTTAACATCTTCTGTGCCATTCTGAAACAAAGATAGATTGACAGATTAACAATCACTTTTTATAGAAGTCTTGTATTTCTTTTTTCCTCAATCCCGTTTAGGTAAAGCTGAAATGGATTGCCTTGTATTTTTCTTTTTTTTTTAATTTCTGAGGCTTTTAAAAAGAAATTAAACGAAATTTGTTTTTGTCATTATTCAACCTTACCAAATCTATCAAAGAAACCTTCACATTTAGCACACAACCGAACTGACTTGTTAGATAACGGCTAACAAATACAATTTACTTTGATTTCAACTAAAAACCTCATAATTTTTCAACTAGAAGTGTACGAAACGATAGAAGGTCAAATGCTCGTCTAGGACTTGACCCTATCATAGGGAAAAAGGCTCAAAAACTTTTTTATCTTAATATTGGCTTAATATTTGTCACTAAAGAACCAATCAGGTTCTAATGAGGCGGAGCTATTTGTCCGTCAGAGTCAAGGGCTTTTCTGGTGACCTATGAGAGAATCATGTTCTAGAGACGGACAAAGGTTTAGTTGATCTAAAATGCGGATGAAAACGACCCACAATTGAACACGTTGTTTGTCACTTTTGTTGGTCAAATTTAAGCGGGAAATTTCAATAATGGATATAGTTCTACCACACATGGCAGAATTCCGCCACACGTGACAGAATTCCACCACGCTTGGCACGGTCCCCACAACGCCTGGCCTAGTTTCGTCACGCTTGGTACACGCCACCTAGTGTAAATGATTTCTGAAATTCGACGACCGTTCGGATTAGCCTATATGACCAACGCTATAAGGGTTCAATCCAGGAATATAAACTGGGGAGTGTGAAATGAGCAATTGTATTATTTTACATAAAGGATCGATATAGTTCATCATAAATGGTGCTAGTCAAGCAGTTATTAACAGAACTTTTGTTTAGACTTTAACTTGACAATTATATTAAATTTGAAAAATTCGGCCCCAAAAATTTTAACCTCATTCAAGATTTTAAAAAATATTCTTGTGTTTTCCATTGGAAAAATTTACAAAAACGACAAAAGTTGACCCCCCTAGATATATGAAAAAATCACCTGTCCCCCCCCACCCTTCGCATAGACGCGAGTTGAGGCCCCTGGCTAAAACATGTCAATGCCCTAGGGACTCCAAGCTTTTAGTTCGGCCCTGGGAGCGATGGTGTAGCTAGAAAAACATGAAAATCTTCTCCTAAATGAGGAGAAAAGCGAATCTTTTTACAGCCCTAGTGCGCAACAGGGTTGACCATTCTAAGGGGCTGCATACGCATTCAGAGCTAGAGATACCAGTTGGGAAGGACAAAAAACAAGGCAGGAGGAAATTTTGAAAAGTACGGAGTTGTGTACAATTGCAACAGACAACAAGTAACCCCTGAGATGATTCATAGAAAACAATCATGGAGAAGAGACAGTAGTATTTTCTCGGTAGATTAAACTTGTATATTCTCTTTAATTTATAGCTTGACGATTTGTAAGACAAAAATTCGCAAAATTGTTTTCTGTTATTAGAGACCTTATAAAAATCTAGCCATAGTTTTTAAAAATAACATGAAATTAAGAGAAAAATTAGTCAGGCTTAAAATAAGCACAAGATTTATATCGTAAAAACTTGTTTAGACTAAGCCGATATAAAAAGAAACAGGGCTATTATTACCCTACGCCAGGTGTATATTTTACCTGTTTCCGTGTATCAAGCGCTAAAATACTCTTTTAGACTTTAATTATAGAGAATTTAAACACGAATAATTCCAAATGAAATCCGGTTCTTCTTATTTGCTAATGACAGAAACATAAAACAAGCCTGGTTTTCTTCAATGAACATCACATAAATCCCATTATAAATCTGCTTTAGGTTCAGCTCACACGAGGATCATTAGGAAATATTAGGCAAGTTTCCACCTTCCCACAGCGCGTCTAAATTTTAAGAAAATGGCAGTAATTCCGTTTGTTTGTTTAAATTTCATGCGAGGATACACAAAGGTCTAACACAGAAATCAATTTCTATAATATATATATATATATATATATATATATATATATATATATATATATATATAATATATATATATATATATATATATATATATATATATATATATATATATATATATATATATATATATATATATATATAGTTTTAAAGGTAATTACTTGGCGAGAAAAAAAAATAATAATAATAAAATAAAAAAGGAGAGAGAGACAAGAGAGAGAAGAAGAAGAGGACTGTCATCCTAATCCAGTAATTGAGACAAATGTGCACTTCAACGACGTTTTAACCTTACTCATCTATCCAATTACCTAGGACAAAACAGTATAACCGAACCATCAACCAAATCGAAATGTCCAAATCCATGCAAAGTCGTCGTCAATAAATGTAAGTCGTTGTAAATTTACAAGCAAAAGCACCTTAAATCTAGCGAAATATTTCCAAGTAGTACCTTTCATTAGGGCTCATCAGAAGAAATACCACCTGCCTTAACGGGTTTCGAGGCTTTACATTCTTTACCTGGCACAGTGGAGCCTCTGCCATAAGATCTTTATGGTATCCCTATGTTAGTTAAAACTATATAGGATCTTTATATATATATATATATATATATATATAATATATATATATATATATATATATATATATATATAATATATATATATATATATATAATATATATATATATATATATATATATATATATATATATATATATATATATATATATATATATATATATATATATATATATATACATAAAGATATCTGATTATTAAAGCAAGTCTAATTTTTAACAACGATTTCTACTAAATATATTGGCCGGTTGAATTCATTATGAAATAGAATCAAAGAAAATAATTCAAGAATATTTAATAAAAAGTCAATTTATGCGTGAATAAAATTACTGGAATCAGAAATTTAGACCTTAGATGCATTACAGCTTTATAAATTTAAGCTGATTCAAGAATGAAAAAATTGTCCTGTATGAGGGTCTTGTTCTATATATACCAATCAGAGTGTTTTGAAATCCGACCAATCCTAATGCTAGAAATTTAGAAATCACTTTTGGTAGAATGGTTCTCATAACTCCTTGATTTACAACTGCATATTATACCTTGATGACTTAGGATCAAACAATAATTGAAAGTCAATTTTGCTAGCTTAAAAGCTGTTGGAGTGCTGCCTTCACGAGAACATTAAAATACATGAAATTTTGAATCAGTGTAGTTTTGGATGAATTTATTTAACAATACTAGCTCAAACTAGGTATGTACTCATGACTGAGACTTATGTATATCACTTGGGTGGATACTTGCTAATTTTAAATCAGTGATGTCAATTGGGAGGTTGGTGGAGTTGCCATTTGCCCCCTATATTTTTTAATCCTAGATTTTGAAAAATTTTCCTTTGGGGGGACATTTTCATTTAATATTGATTTTTTTTTGTATTTCACTAAACAAATTACAAAAAAAAACTTCCCCCTTCTATATTTTGAAAATACATTTTCCCTCTCCCCCTCTGTAAATTTTCATGAATTGATATCACTGTTTTGCATATGTGCACCTGCTTTGGTCTTAGCTGACTTTGTACTGGGATGAGTTGTCAATTGTCAGTAGTAGTAGTAGTAATAGTAGTAGTAGTAGTGGTAGTAGCAGTATAAGTGATTATAATTTAAAAGGCTTTGAGTAAAAATCAAAAAATATATTTTCTTTGATATCATTATACCCAAGTTATTTTGTAATTAGACCGCAAATACATTCAAATTACGTTAAAATTATGCCAAAAACAGTTAGAACTTGCCTTTTTTCCAAAAAGTTTTTTTCTAGACAAAAAAAGGTCTAGTGATCCAGTGGTGGTTTCGAAAAATGTTTCTCTATTGTGGGTCACATGAGAAATGCTGTCACTTCAAACAACTTTTCAATTAAGAAACAAATAAGTAAAAAGTTTCGAAAATGATATTGTAGTTTCATTAGCAATTGGATCACCCAAAAAGGGAGTTTATTCCCTTAGAACTGTTCGCTTCTTCACAGTAAGACGTACAAATACTTAGTTTGTAATCTTTGGAGACAGAACGTGGCAACAGAGACATCAAACACTTTTTTTCATAGCAAAATTTAATTGCTTGTGTACACAAAATGTATTGATCTATTTAAAGTATCATATAACACCATTACCTAAAAAAAGATTTCAATTACTATATTTTCTCTGCTATTATTTCACTCAAATTTAATGCTGGAGAAAGGCAGCAGATGGCGGACTTTACTTTGTGCTTATTTCACCAACACAAAGCAATCTTGCTATACGTAATATTTGACTGTTAATCTAGTTAGTTCTAACAAAAAATGTGTGGTTTAAAATACATATACTGTTCAAACTATTGCATACAAACTGGCCTATTATTCAGCAACGTTAAAATCCATAATTAACCTAATGTTTCACCTGACTTATTGGGGTTTACAGGCTTATGAGTTTCATCATAATAAGGCCTTTGGTATATGACACACGACACTCGAAACGGCAGTTTTTTTAAAAGGAAAGATCGATTTTTATCAACACCCCTTGAAATTTAATTTTTCAAATTCTAGTCACGCTCAATTGCATAGACTGCTTCTTCCGTATTTTGTATATAACTATTTACCAAAAACGTGCTCCTTCTCTTGACCCGATATCTCATTATACTTTTCTACTTCAACCCTTCATTCATGATTTTCTCATTTTATTTTTTCTAATTTGATTCTTCCTTCTGGTCAAGGAGGAAGAAAAAGAGAAAAACGAGTCTACGAGGAGTACAGGAAAGCGGAAAGATTAAAAATGTCACTGACAAAAAATACCTGTATTGCATCATTTTGCATAAGAACATGCAGTTTTTATCAAAAACTGCATTCTATTTTTATATTTTTTTTTATTGACAAAAAAAGACGCAGATATAATAATTAGCTGTCAAGCCAGATTCTTTCTATGATGTTTTCAGTGCTCCACTGGCGGCGATAAAAAAAAGGAGGATAAAAAGGAGACACATCGCTGCTTCCCATCTGAAAAAGTTATTTTCCTTGTTGCTCAAGATTGGGCGTATATTTCTCCTGTGCGAGGCTTTTCGGCTGTGAAGATTTCAATGGTGCAGTTTTCAGTTTAACCTGGCACCATTTTTGCAGACTTTCAGGCTGTTTTTCAAAATTGCTATAAGTTTGTTTTTGCAATAAACTTTTACCATTAAGATCCCTCGAATTATAACTTAACTTTCTTGAATCAGCCTCAGATGGCGATTCATCCTCACGTTACAGTTTTTTTGTTTTTTTTTTAACGAGATTTTAAGTTTTGTGTTACTAAGGGCTAGAGTTCCTTCTTTACTAGGTTATGGCGAAAGATGACATAAGGCGAGACTGTGACTGCTTTCTATGGCGGAAAGAATTTATTTCCTTAAACACCAGATGCATCTCTTTTAGGCATTGAACCTTCGAATGCTTCTTAAGAAGAAAAGAAATTTTTGTCGTTTGATATACGTACAAAAACAAGGGAAGCATTTAATTTATTACCCTTTTTGAGGTTTAATTTTAAAAACTAAACAGTCTAGCTTATTTCATGGGGTAGCTGAAGATAAAAGTAGCGTTTGTAGCTGCTTCCTTTTACGCTGACAAATATTTGTCAGGAAAGCAATACGTTGCCCTATCTGGTACAAAGTGCTTATAGCCTGCTCGCTTTTATCTAAGCATTCTAAAGTCAAAAGTGTGGCTAAAAGTGGCTTTTCGGCAGGTGTAACATCCGAATGGCAGCCCTGCTTATAATAACAAGTGAGCCGTTTCCAAGACTCTTGGATACACCTCCAGCGATAAATCAAAAAGCTGAAACTGGTTGAATACTTCTAAGATTAAATGAGAACTCAAGAGTTCTTTGGACAGTAACGGATATTAAAGACTCTTAATTTATTCATGCCACCCATAAATTTAGCCATAAATCTAAACCAAAGCTTTTGAAAATTGCATTGATGAAATGCTGGAGTTACGAACAAGTAAAAAGAAAAAAAAATTCGGAAACATACTGTCTGTCCAAAAAAAGGCTAGTGACCTGAGGAATATGTGTCAAATCGGATAAAGACACCATTTCATTTTTTGGCGAACAAGACCAGGGATGTTAATTGGAAGGATGGGATGAGGAGTGATATGAGGGGGGCGGCCATTACCTTAAAGATACCCTGGATTTTGGAAAATACCCTTTCTGGTTTTTTAATTGAAAACTACCTTCCTTTGGTATTTTCATTGAAAACTACCTTTCTTTGGTGGTTTCATTGAAAAATACCTTTTTTTGGAATTTTTCATTGAAAAGAATAAATAAAAACAACAATATTATACAATTGGGATTTTAACCGAAAAAAAAACTCCGTTTTCTTCATTTTGCAGGTAATTTTTGGGACACCTATTTTTTGGTGGGGGGAGGTAAAATTACCCCCTGCAGCCCCTAAATGGCAATTGTCAATTATTCTGAAACTGTCTAAGAATTAAAGTTGTTAGCAAGAAACGAAAGTTGGACAGTTATCATTTATTATTTTCCCTGTCCGTGGTAAATAATTGGTAAATAATGGTAAATAATTTACCATCCGTTCAAAGGTAAATAATTGTTGCTAAAGTATGGTAAAAATATTGTTTATTAAGATTGATAAGCAGCAAGAACTATAAATTTATTGTTTGGGCTTCCACCAACCTGGTGAGAAGACTGGATAGAGGGAAAGGAACTTAAGTATGAATGCTGATATGGATTAAAATCCGAAATTCGGCACAGATGCTTGAATGACTATATTTAAATATTAAAGCATGGAAAGCATGCACTCTTCAGGCCTTAAAGCTGAAAATTGGAGACAGTGGCGTCTATGAAAATTCACGAAAACAAAAGGACAATTTTACCACGTTAGTGATTAAGATAAGATAATAGTGGCGTTTTTTTTTGCGTGGTTGGTTCCGTGGTTTAATCGTGTTTTGCCATTTTTGCGTTTTCGACAAAACACGTAACAGCATGTTTTAACAAAACTTCGTTTTTTTTGCGAAACACGAAACATCATGTTGCCTGTTCGACTGTCTGTTTCCTCAAACTTGGAACTTGCTCTTTGTGCGTGTTGCGTGTTCGATTGGTCCCTATCCAGATAGAAAAAAAGTTATCTGTAGATGACAAAAGAAAGGATAAGATGGAAGGGAAGAAAATGGACATAGATCCTGCTGAATATGCGTTTTTGAATAGAGGCCAAGGTGAAACATATGTGTACAAGAAAACAGGCAAGTAAAAAGCTCAGAATTTTTCCACATGTTTCCACAGTTTTGAATATTTTGCCACTTTTCCTAAAATGCGTTTTTAGACGTTCAACCAGGAACATGGACAGAGAACATGAAAGCGACAAAAACTGCGTTTTTGGGCTACAACATGAAACTTGGAACATGAACCATCAAACACGGAACTTCGAAAAAAAACGCAGCTAATATTTATTTTCAAAAGGCTATCACAAGCTCTAATAGAGCCGAATTCGCTTCATATGTCGAAAAGAACAGAAAAGGCAAAACAAATAATACACCAAGAAAATAAAAACTAATCAGGCATAAAAATGGTCAATAAAAATTTAACGCAAAAAAAAAATTCCAAGTCCAAGAACTAAAATGAAATTTGTGCGAATAATGGCGAAAATAGAAACAGAAAGGGTGGAGGATAAAACAAAATCCCAGGCAAGAAGAAAAACATTGCCGAATTTGTACTCAAAGTCAAATACCGTAAAATAAAAAAAAAACAATTAAAATCAAGCCAAATTAACTCTCAAAAGAAATATTTACAATTAAAGAAAGGATTACAATCAAAGGTCAAAGGATTTAAAATAAAAGGTCAAAAATAGAATCTAGCATAAATAAATATCACAAAAGAGCAAAATAAAAGTGACCAAAGATAAAGAGAAAAAAAATGACGCATGATTATTGTGAGCATAATAACTAAAATAAGGGACATAAGAGTTAATTTTGGTGCAGGGCATAGTTCAGGAATTATTTAGGCGCTTCAGAATAGAGGGGATAAAACTTTTCTGGAACCTCTCAGTAACGGTATGGAACGGTGAATACGTCGGAATTGCCAAGGAAGCTAAGCGGGAGAGTCGGGGTCTAATGGGGTCGTGTAAATCGGGAAAGATGTCCTCAGTACAAGGATTAGATATTGCGGATTTAGCAAAACGCAAACAAATTTGTTCTCTCCTTTCTTTTAGCGTGGTAATAGGTGCAGATTTAAGGAGGAAGGAGTATGGAATTTTGCTCTCTTTGTAGATGATCCTGAGCGAACGCTTTTGGACCGACTCAATTTTGTCACTAAGTTCGCTTGAAAGATGCGAATGCCAGACCGGACATGCATATTCTAATAGCGGCCTGATAAACGATAAATAAACACGGAGGGAATGTATCTTAGGGCAATTAAATTTGTTTAAAAGTTTTAACATAGATAATGAAACATTTGCTTGTTTAACAATTTTAGAAACATGCATGTCCCACTTAAGATTATTTGAAATTGTGACACCAAGGAGTCTAACATGTTTCACAAGCATTTCGGGTGGGGTAGGGTCAAGGAAAGCTGGAGTGGATTTCAAGAAACTTATCGTCATTATATTTGATTTAGTGGAATTTACTTTCATATTTAGGTTCTTGGCTTCATCCGAAATGTGGGTTAGGATTTCGAGGGGGTCACTTTTAATATTCCTGTGACATACTTCAAGGATTGACAAGTCATCCACGTATTTCCATCTTTGGGGGAAATCCTTACCAATATCATTAATCATGACTAGAAATAAAAGTGGTCCCAACAAGGTTCCTTGAGGAATTCCATAATATATAGGGAGGGGGTTAGAGAAAATATTTTTGTATTTTACAACTTGAGATCTATTTGAAAGAAACGATATAACAATATTTACTAACAGAGGATCAAGTTCAAAGTTAACCAGTAGTGAACGAATTAGGGTGTCGTGGTCAACCAGGTCAAAAGCTTTTTGGAAATCAACTAAGACAAGATTCAGCCAAACGTTTGGCTTATCAAGGTTAATTACGATGGTATGTATTAAGTGCACAAGGTAATGGGTGGTGGAAGTTTTCCTTAAGTTGCAAACTGCCAGGTGTCAATACGTGGACAAATTTTAACTCTAAGCCAGCCAGTTTGTATTATTGTTCTCATAGTAAATGTTTTGGTTGCGCTTAGGGTCAAGTTGTGTTGCCCCCTGCTTTCTTTAGATCCCAATAAGGGAAGCTCGGTCATTTAATTAGGTAAGGCAAATTTTTTGAAGCCAACTCGCTTGATAATCACATAAAACAAGGAATACCCTATATATACTACTTCAAATTTCTTCCTCGCAGACACAATAAGTGATAAGCTTGAAAAGTCTAAAACTATAAGCCTAAAAGTTGTAAGCCTAAGCCTTGGCTTGAAAAACCTAAAGCTTAATCTTATCCTAAAGCTTATTAAAGCTTAATCTTATATAATATTTCAATAATATAAGACTATGATTCATTTCAACAGATTCATGGTTCATTTCAACAGTGTGACCACATGTTGCTTCTTGCTTAGTGATTTACCTTTCCATAATTAGATTTTTTATAATTCTTAGCAGCGACAGCGTTGACTTTGCGACCGAATTTAAACTTGCTATTGCTTTATCGTTTGTAATAATTCAAGATACAGTAATTTTTACCAGCCCCCGAGTTGACTTTTCAAATGGAGTTAAACTTGTTGATGATTTAACTGCCGTAGAGACATTTAAATAAAGTGGCCGACTGATTACCCTGGAATGAACATTGGATAAAGCAATTACTAATGATATAAAAGCCAATATCTGATTCCCCCCCCTCACTTTACATTTGTTGATTAAATAAAAAAAATCCATTAGTTTGTATTTTATCAGCTGTCATAACAGAGCTACAGTGATAAAGAGAAACTTGTCAAGAGAGAAGGCTTTGCGACAGACGGACTGGAGCCACAATCACCTGAGTTCCTATGCACGGCTTCATCCGCTACGCTGCTGTTAGTCTTTTAATATGCCATTGTTTTATCTAATTCTTATACATCTTTGTTGTTTATTCAAGTATTTTGACTTATTTTCGACGTAACACCTCTAAATTAGGTGAAAGTTTATTTGTTAGTATTTCGACTTCTTCAAAATACTTATTATAGTATTCTGATTTTTATTCAAATCAGTTATATTTGACTTGACCTCTTATTTTGATCTGATCGGAGCTTTCAGCTCTTTCGTAGCTTGTGATAGAGTCTTCAAAAAAAAAAATATAATCTTGCACTAAAACTCATTTAGGTGGAATGTCAAAGCGGCATAGATAATTGATATTGGATAGAGTAAATAATTCACTTCAACAGATCTCCAACAACCAAAATAACACACAGAAAGTGGCAAAAAATTTATATTAAAGTAATTTTAAAAGAATTTGTAATATATGAAAAGACTTTCACAGACCTAATTTTTAATATGAAACATTCAGATTACACTAGTCTGGAAACATCCTTATCTACCCCCAGAACCGTAATAAATTGGGGTGATAACAGTGCCATCTAAATCTTGAGTTCTGGATAAATGAGATACCACCAATATCTTCTCCTATAGAGAGACCTTTAAAGATTTTGATCCTCAAACTGAATATGAAAAAAAAAAAAAATGAAAAATGATTCTTTAGGTCAGTATTTGAAAATTTTACAAAATAAAACTTAAAATACGACTTCAAGAGCATTGTAAATATAGGTAGGAATCAATCCTCAAAAGGCATTTTCAATATTTGTCATGTAACTTGTACTGCTTCGCAGCATGGTAAGAACTCTGAACATTATATTGAAGTACACGCAACTTTTCAAATTTCTTCATTAATTATATTTAATCTTTCTGTTTTAAAAAAGAAACCCCAGTAGTTGGATGATATGAAACCAAATTCAGCTAAACTGCCAATTCGTACTTTTGGCAGATACTGAAGATGCAGCAGACCACGCAGCCAATTCTAGAATTAAATGTATTTCAAGCCGCATTAACAGGACTGACAGAAGCTGTGACAGGAAAAGGCATATACGATTCCTGCACAGCTTCTCAACTGAAAAGTATATCAAATTTACTGATCTAACACCTGTGGATCCCGGACACCACCTATAGGTACGACAGCCTATTGATTACCATTTATGAACTTGTATTTATGGAATTGTAATTCAAATTAAACAAGAAATTATGCTTTGGCACCATTCCTAAAGGTTTAGTTTCTTCATAACATCAAAAATTGTATAATTTTTGATGTTATGAAGAAACTAAATTTTTCAGCGACAAAAATTTCGAATATAATTGCTAGTTCAAACTATCGCGCCAAGAAATTTAAATGAAAACATTTCACTGTATAAATCTATTACAAGATATTTTAAAAAACCGTTTACAGGACTTAATTGTCATTAAATTGTTTTATATTAAGACGCTCTGTGATCAAGAGTGTGTCTGAGAAATATCAAATCCACTTTGATGTACCTAACCATCGATAAACTATTCAACAAAATATCCCTGCAAATCAGCCAAATTCTCTCTAAGGGATACTTTTAAACTCCATCTAGAGGCAATCTTGCACACGGAGAATAACATAAAAGCTAGCACCTTTTTTCAACCGCAACAATATCACCCTCAACTATCTGACTCGAAGCGGAGCAACCGAACCCAATCACAATAACTGTATTTACAAAATCCTCACTCCCCCAGGATATCCACCAAAGTAATCTCTCGTGTGGACGCCAAAGACAAGACGAAACGATCTATTGCTTATCTGCAATAATACCAAGATAGAATTTGACTCCAACCATAAGAAACTAGTTTAGCTGTTCAAAAATCAGAAACTATCAGGAACATCTACAAAGCTTTCACGTCATCAATTAAAAGTACCAGAAAAATATACACCATTGTAGCACCATTGCACCAGAACAATAAAGTACCCCCATGAACATCTACAAAGCTTTCACGTCATCAATTAAAAGTACCAGAAAAATATACACCATTGTAGCACCATTGCACCAGAACAATAAAGTACCCCCATATACACCATTGTTTCCGCATTTGTTCATTCAAACTGTCTAGTGGCTGAATAACAGTAAGGCTGCAAATAACATCACAGAGTATAAAGGCAAGAGTCCTTGAGTTTAGTAAGTGACCTGGCATGACATAGTAACTGATAAATGCGAATTCAATTCTTATGCAAAGTAAGGGAAAAAACTAAAACAAAATACACACAGAAAAACAAAGAACAACAAAAAAAATAAGCATGACCTACAATCAAAAAATAGAATTAACAACCACATCAAAAAATAAGCATGACCTACAATCAATACAGAAGATATAACCTCCAGATAACCTCAGTTTTGGAAAGACGTAAAGACTTGATAGGAATCCTCCCAACTGTCTCTATTACGTGAGAAGATACTTTCAATTAAGCGTCTATGAAGATATATCAATTTGAACTTTCTAAAAATCCTTAATTATGGAATAAAGCAAAATTAAACTCAAAGGATTAAAGTTTAACCATTTATAGGGGTATATTCCTGGCCAAACTTGCTCGTAAGTTTCATATGTGGTAAGTTTAAGTTTTTGATATACAAAAATATTCTCAATTGAACGAAACAGAAAAATGTTCACTAAGAGAGCTACAGCTCCAGTACAATATATCTATAATAAAATTTGTCATTCATTAGATTCAGAGCAAAAATCTTTGTACATGGCTTTTGCAAATGGCTATAATGCCTTACATGCAAGCAAATGG
The DNA here is from genome assembly GCA_027921565.1 of Artemia sinica. NCBI lineage: Eukaryota > Metazoa > Arthropoda > Branchiopoda > Anostraca > Artemiidae > Artemia > Artemia sinica. Next base: position 20,270,849 of record CM051271.1, on the reverse strand, counting down.
GCCAAAAACTGTTGCTGATCAGTTTTACACAAGTCCTTCAGACTTGAGAAATCTAATGTACAACACATTTTGTTCCAGGACACCTCCCACCTCCAAAAACGGGGGCCCAATATTTTTTTCCAATGGACTTAAAACTTTTATATTTAAATCCTTGGGCTAATACTCAAAATATTCTTTCCCGATATCTTCTAATCTAGCACTACAATGGTTAGATGTGTTAAGGTTTTTAGTATCCCCTGGAACAGGGCGAACTAGTGCCCAAACATAAATACTTCCCGTCATTGAGCTAAACTCTGAATAATCTCCCGATTAAGCATTGGTATAACACCAAATTCGACAAAATCAAATAGGTCTATTTCAGTGAAAGAAAAGCCCACACTAATTGACGAAGTTATCTGAATTTGTAATCTTAATTTTTTTTTTTTTTTTTACTTGGGTAAAAAATTTTAATCCTTGATAAAAAAAAATATTTTTTTACTTGATTTTTTTTTACTTATACTTTTTTTTTTACTTAATTTTTTGCTTATTTTTTTACTCTTTTGAACTTGGGTTTTCAAATGGATACTATTGCCGTCTTTTGCCAGTTTTGTCTTTTTTACCTTATTTCACGGTCTTGGCCATGCACTTTATGCTGCCGAAATTCGGTCCAACATAGAACATTCGATAAGCTTCATTGTGAAGATAGCAAAATTTTCGTGGCAAACTTCCATTTTAAGAAACAGCCTATAATATTATTCGTTGAAAAAGTCCACCCGCAGCGCTGAAGCGTTGTAACGCCAAAAAATCAGTCTTTTACAAGGTTTGAAAAACGCAACCTTGCTGGTTTCTGCTTAGCTGAGCATTATTTTATGCGCAAGTTAAATTAATCTTTGAATTCACTTCATCGACTACATTGTATCAAAAATATTGATTTGGATTGTGTCAGAGTTAACTTGTTCTGAAATGGATTTCATTCTGAATCAATCTTTTGGCGTATCAAATTGGCGCAAATTTTGGCAACCACAAGCATGATAATCAAACTCCTTATGGCAGTGATTCTTCACTTCTGACGTAGTTTGAGTAAGATAAATTTCTTACAGAACAATAGTTTTGATAAACAGGAAATTAAAAATGAAGCTCTTACAGAAGACGGTAATTTTTTCAAGAAAAAAAAAACAGCCAAGCGAGGCTGCTATGCCAATTCTGTCTGTTGAATCTGATTTGAAGTGAAATTCTCTAGTTGTCTTAGAATATCTATTCTTTCAAACCAAACGGTTGACGGTAATGAACTGCAATTAAAGAGTGCCCATTCTAATTGTAACCAAAACTCTACAAAATAGTAAATATATGCACCAAAAGTATTGTCTTTTCATGATGATTTCAAGTATTTAAAACTTATTAAGTTTAAAATAACGTATCAGTAGTTATTAGCATAATAATATTCCATACTATTACAAAAGGGAGAGAAACGCCACAAAAATGGTGCGACCTTAATCAAAATTTACTATCAAATTCATCATATCTGACAACGCTGAAGCAGAAGCATTTTTCAAGAATGGTCACAGACGCAGGCGACAAAAGGAATGTACTAAGGGATGCTGATTCACGACCCATATACTTAAATATTATAAACCTTGATCGTTTAAACAATGGAACATACTGCATCTTTAATTCAATGAGCTACAGAATATGAAGCCCGTTCTTTTGTACTAAGATCTTACATCTAAGATCTCACATCTTTCTGTAAAGATTTCCGTTCTTTTAACTCATCTTTGTTCTAAGATCTTACAGCTCATTGATGTTAGCATAAAGTGTGAAGGACGCCATCTTTCTGCCATATAGAACAATGATGAGAGAACTTTGATGATATATTCATTATTGTTCTTAGACCGCTGATCAGAGCAGAATGATGAAAGATTTTTGCAAATAAACACTATAAGATGTAAGATCTTAGTGCTAAGATTTCACTTTTAAGCGCTCTTTGTCAAAAGATGTACGATCTTAGCACAAAGATGAGTAAAAGAACGGCCCTATGCAGTGGGATCCAATATGAGGCACCATTTGCCAGCAGCTTAGTAACTTCAAACTGAAACTGCTATAAGATTTCTTGTTTATTGTGTGTTGACTTAAAACAGTGTGTAAGTACATCGAGGCTAAAACAGACATCCATAATCTTACGCATTATCTGTAATTACGAAGTTTCTATTAGCTCTGGTTTGAAGCTACGGAACTGAAGTGAAAATAAAATCAAATATTGTGTTTTAAACAGTAAATCAAAAGAAAAAAGATGGGCCTAGTTATTCACGGTTTCCCCAATCGATAAAGAAGCAGGAAAAGCCATACATGCCACTACTACTAACAACACAACGGAGCGGCAAGCATTCTGAAGACCGAACAACTTCAAACCCCTTCCCTTCCAACATAAAATATTCCTACCTTAACACTTAATTACCACAAAGAGTTGCTGCTTTTCGTTTGGCCTCAAATGTTTTACCCAAAAGCACAATTTCTAGAAGACTATCATCGTTTATTTGCAAAAACCTGACCTATTTATATCTATCTTTATTTCAGTATAGACTTAAGAGTGAATCTGAACCACATTTTTTGTACAGCTACTTGTTTAAATTGAAGTCGCTCAAACGAGTGCCCAAAACTATAATAAGACAATTCCTCTCAGAAAAAGGTCTAGTATACTTTCCACAACCTTTCGAATGGCTCATCCTTCATAATTATATTGACAGCTTTCATTACCATTGCTTTTAGCATCCTAATCTTAGCTTAGTCTTATCTTCCAATTTTTTAAACTTCGTTGAACTGTCGCAAAATATATTCTTCAAAACTTCTTTCAATAGCTAAAATTAACCTAAAGCTCGACTATTGCGTCTGCATTCTTAGATCACATCAACTATTCCTTCTAATTGAGTCCTAATTCAACGAAACTAGCCTTTTTATCATTAATTTTCAACCTTATTCTTGCACCCTAGACTCTCAAACCCTCCAAAAATTTGCTCCTCTTCCAAAAACGTTTACCCATGACGCTCATATCATGTTTATAATTCAAATGTGGAAGATTTTTGTCTTCCCAATCAATATCATGTCCTCCCAAAGATTTCGCTATATTCCTTAGATAAAATTCATTAAAATAATCCATATAAACTGGGATAAAACACACCTCGGCTCAACTCCTGATTCTATGTGGCAAACCTAAATTAAAAATAAAAATTTGCAGGGAGTGGGTTTTGATTTTGAGTGGTCAAGCGTTGATGACTTACGTTTGGTGGATGCTGCGGAGAAGATGAGCTCGGTAAAACCGATAATTTTGACAGATTACAAGGGACGAGATCAAGAACTGGAATACCCTACTTCTTTTTGCTCAGAAATGTGTTACTGTTTTCTTAGCTTCTGAAACCAAATAGAAATAGTTGAAAATACTACAGCCGCCCAAAATACATATTTCGCCGGCCACATCTTTCTGTTATAAGTGGAGCCACTCTATATAATCATTGACACTGCTGACTTAGTTGATGACTTCTAAAGAAACATATAAATGGCTTCTTCTCTATTTGTGACGAGTTAAAGTAAAATATTTAAAACGGGCACCTGCAGAGGGTATGGAATATGTACCTCAGGTATGGAAAAAGTTCCAAAGCTGCCAGTTGCAGAATTCGACAGAATATCAAAAGCTGCCGGCATTTTAGCAGCACAATTTATGTTTTGACAGCTTTTCTTTGAGTAAAAAGTATTTTTATCTGTAAAAATAGTATTTTCAAACAAAATCTGCCAACAAATTTCACTAGGCCATGAAAACTGCCATGTAGCATTGCTATTATGCAACCCTTCGTTTTTACACGGTGGGTGTACCCGCTTTTGCACTAACAAAAAAATAAATAAAGAAAGAAACACTCATATTAATACAGAACATATCAAAATACTCAAATTAAATCATGTTTTGAAGTGACTTTCAATCTAGGACAGTCAATATGTGTCACTAATTTCCTAATCATCTATTCTCTCTGCTATTATTGACTTTCAGCGGATGCTACAGAAAAGACTATTTCGTTACGAACCAATAATTTTGATAGATGATGAATTGCGGGTGACCAACTCAAGAATAAAGAACAAAAGGATCTCTTAGGGGATCTCTGGGACTCCTACCTCGTTTTTTCAGCAGGGTTACTCTTTTCATTAGCTTGTGGAATAACAAACGATAAAAACAAAAATAACAAAACGTTATTGATATGCGATGCTTCAAAGGGAACATCACAGGAAATGAATATTTCTAGTATAACCAAAGCCTAATGAAACTAGCATAAAAAACTGATATTGAATATGTTCATAAAGTCAAAGATAGTTAAAAGGTCGTATGCGGCATTTTTCTTAAATTGTTGTTTTGCATGATTGTACAAGTCAGTAGGAAAAGAAATATGCATTGAAAACATATTTCTGGAAAATGGCAGTTATGACCTTTAGCTGAGCGACGACGATATGCAGACTTCAAGCAATTTTTCAAAATATGAAATTACTTTTTTATTAAACCGAAAAATGGCGTTTCTTGACAGTCAAGAGAAGAGATGCCTATTTTATGTTCTCATAAGCTGCCGAAGGGAGTTTTAGTTTTCTCTTAGCCTTTTCTTTAATCTTTGTTTACTTTTATTCTCTTCCTTTCTGTTTTTCCTTTTATCTTCTTTTGTTTAGTCAAATCTGATAATAATAAGAAAAATAAAAATAATTGTTGGTCATGGTCTAAGTTTGAAGTTCTAAAAAAAAAAGTTGATGAGTCCTGGTTAGACTGTTACTGAAACATGATTTTACGTTACAGCTCTTACCATCAGAATCAAAAGAACATTTCGCGCAGTAGCGAAGTATATTAAAGCAGGTTTTTTGCCAAATTATTATGCAGTATAATAAGAAACGAAAAAAAAAAATCAAAAACTAAAACTGAAAATGTATGTATTACTTAAGATTCTGAAAAAAGCTGAAAACTTTTTTTCGAAAAATGGTACAAGCTCATAGCATCAGAAGTGAAAGAACATAATATGTTCATTAGTAAAGTGTTTTAAAGTAAATTTTTGCCAAGTTATGTGCATTCAAATAAGAAGTAAACCTTTCTTTCTATTCATTGAGGCTGCCCGATTTATGAAGGGCTGCAGCAGCTAGGTTATCTCGCATAGCATTTTTTTTTAATTTGACCCTCAAATCTAATTTATAAAAGTTTACATGGTCCAAAGAGCATCTGTATTTTAGAAGCATTACACAAAGCCGTTGAAACACAATTTTTAAAGAAATGGTTTAATCTAATGAATTAATAACATATTCTTAGGCAACATTTCCCGGTGCAACATCCTTTTATTCTCTTATTTATTTGAAGTTCCAATCTCAAAATTTAATATACCGTCACTTCTGAAATAGAAAAAGTAACAAAAAGTCAGTTCGAAATTGAAAAGCTTATAAATTGCGATTTGAGACTAATTCCCTAAGTTACCTTTCAAATTTCTTTCTCAAAACCTGATTCGCCATTTTTTTTTCAGAAATATTTCTCTACCGTATCAAGAAAACATGACTTATACGGCTTCACTTAGCACTATGGCTCACAATTTAACGACATCTTTACTTGAAGAGCTAATCCCATGAGTTAAGGATAATAACTTACAATAATAGCCACATTGGAGCTTATGCACAAAAAGGTTTACTTCGAGATAGCTCGGTTGTTTCCATGTCGAAAGTCTTGGAATGACGTCAATTTAGTTTTCTAATTCACATGAATAGACTCGGTTTCCGCACGAGGAATCACACTAATAAATTAAGTAACTCAAATTTAGAAAATATATTGACCAAGCTGAAAAGGACCATTACATAAAGGTTTCTTTAAAATAAAAACTAGGAAGGCAATATTAGTCATAAATATTTTCTTTCTCACTGCCAAAAAAATGTTTCTCAAAAAAGATATCAATTTTTTTCTCATTAAAAAAAGAGAGTTCTAGTTGTCAGTAAAATCAATTTTTTTCTTGCTCGTTTTTTTTTATTATCATTAGTGATGGCAGTCTATTAAGGGGAGTCTTTTCCACATCTTTACTGTAAACGCAGCAGTAGTCTAAATGGGCGCCCATAAGGGGGAAGCAGGGGCTCCAGCCCCCCCCCCTGGCTGATTGACGCTGCCTTATATTTGTATTAATTAAAAAAAAATCCATAAAATAAGTTTTTCAAAGACAAGTAAAGAGCTCCATTAATCCAAAAATGGACAGAAATAAAGTAAAATAATCTTCCAAGCGTAAAACTATCACAAATCCCAATCAACAAATAAATGAAACTCAAAACGAACAAAAATTAACATTAATAGGGCTGACAGCCCCCATGCCTTCTCAAGACCAGAACATAATTTGGGCTTTACTGAAAAAACAAAAGACCGTGGATTGACCATTTAATAAACCTATACTGATATTCATTCCTTAAAGTCTTAAATTTTTTGTATTTATTTCAGTAAAAAAATAAAAATATTTAAACATATTTGGTTTTCAGTAAAGCCCAAAATATGTTCTGGTCTTGAGAAGGCATGGGGGTTATCAGCCCTACTAATGTTAATTTTTGCTCGTTTCGAGTTTGACTCGGCTATTTATTCTAATTATGTTCGTTTTGAGTTTCATTTATTTATTGATAGTGATTTGTGGTAGTTTTACGCTTGGACGATTACTTGACTTCATTTCTGCCCATTTTTGGCCTATTGGAGCTCTTTGCTTTTCTTTGAAAAACTTGTTTTGTGGATAAGGTTTTTTAAAATTAATTTCTGTTCGTTTTTTTATTTACAGTCATTTTCATGAATTTTTTTAATCCTTTCGGTTTTTTTCTATAAGAATCCATAGTTTGGCTTGCTATTTGTGTGTTGGGAGAAACTTTTTCAATAATTTTTAATCCTGACACGAATAGTATTTTTTTAATTTAATTTTATACCTCCTCAAGTTTACCTGAAAAAATAAAACTTAATATCATTCGCAAAAGATTCTATTTATGCTCTTTGACAACCTGGGTACACTTGCACTCTATTTATTTATATAAATTGTAAGATCAGAAGTAGTAACAGTAGCAGCCTCGAAAGTTTCAACTTAATGCCCCCAGTCGTTCTCAATATATTGCTGAAGTGTCTTGTTGGCGACCACAAACACAATACTTTTTGATTTAGTTTTAAAGCAGCATTTAGTTATATAGCATAATAGGCCAATTGCATAATTATGGGGGGTTGACATACCCAATATCCCTAAAGACATAGTGGCTGGACCGTTCTACTATGCTGAGCAAAATAGTTGTCTCAAAATTTTGACTGGATTTGTTTGGGAAAAAAATCGGCTTGAGAGAAGGGCTAATTGCCACCCCCCCCCCAAAAAACCTCTTTTTACTCTTAGAAAGGACACTAAAACTTTTAATTTTGAATTGAATTAGCTTCTTTAAGTGTTTCAATGATATTTCTAGCTACTATAGAGTGGTGCTGACTATGATATTGCTTATATGCCTTTTTAAAACCTGCATGCATACAGTTTTTTCCTTTAAATGGAACTCCCCCTAAATAATTCCTAAAAGTTTCACCTTAATACTCTTAGCATAATTAGTAACAGTAACTGTAGCGGTAGTAAACAACAAAAGCACGAAAAACAATAGGGAAATCTTTTTCCCTATTGAACTTCGTGTTTTTGTTGTTTGTTATTGAAAGGCAGTGTGGTCTTCGTCACTATGTTTGTAGTGGCAGTATTAAAAGTATACATGTAGTGCTTTCTGGCTAGTTTAAAATCCCCACAACTTACTCTTAAAGGTCTAATGTAATAACATAAGTTGTGCTTGAGATATGGCTTTGTCACCTTTTTGAAAATCACCATGCTCATTGTTTGTTTTTATTTAGTTCAACGTCCGCCTAAATATTTCTTATATTTGGTTACTGAAGACATTGTTATATTCTCTTTGGACAATTGGTTACAAAATGGCTATCTCACAATTTCGAACAAATGCATAATTTGTTCGAAATCCCTCCGGTCGTTCGGTCGTATAAACCCCTCCGAAGTTTGTACGACCGCCGTAACCATAAAACACCTTATATGCTCTCGCGGCATAACTTACAACCTATGCCCTGAGGAATAAGGGGGGGGGGAGGTCTCATCCTCAGACATAATATCTGGACTTTTAAACTACGTCAAACAAAATAACTACGTCAAAATTTCGATTGGAAGTGTACAGGGAAGTGACTGACGGGGGGGGGGGGGGGGCTGGTTGCCCTCCATGAGCTCTTTTTTAAGTTTCTATGACATTATTTTCTATAAGAAGTGCCCTGGCCTAAAAAAAATAAAAATAAATATTATAATGTGCCCACACTGCTCTTTGGTTAGGCAGCGCTATCGAACTGCCTATGATATTTTGTGTTGAGATTTCAATTATACAACATTGAAAGTGCCGATTAGACCATGTAAGCTCCCCCCTAAAATTCAGCCTATGGGCGCCCATGGTAGTATATAATTCAGATTTTGAAATATCAGGTGCATGGCACATACCATATTTGCTTATTTAGGGGAAGGAGAAGGATTTAAATCTTGTACTTTTGCTTTGAATTTTCAGTGTTTTAAGCAAATGACTTAAACAAAGTAGGAAGCTGGAATCGACCAGTGCTAGACGCGTTCCTCCTAGGAAAATCCCCCCTCCCCCTAAAAAAAATCCCCCCACGGAAATTTACTACCGTTCGAAAATACGCTCCCACCCCCACCCCCGGAAAATCCCCCTCCACAAGCAAAATTGAGGAGCCAAAGGGAAAGTATGAAAAAAATAATGAAGAAAAGAAGGTATTTTGGAATATTCTACCTAGGCCTATATGTAGGTAAAATATCAGCAGAAAATATAGTGTAGACAATCCATTTTAGTTATTTTCTTATGTTTTTGGGGTTTGAACTGTTATAGCTATGGGTTAAATAAAAGCGAAAGAAAATAATTTGAAAATATAAAATTAGTGGCAAGAGTAGCAGAGTTGCCCTATGGTGGAAGTGCACAAAGACAACAGGCTGGGACTAAGAAGTCCGAGTAATTACTTCCCGTGGTTTTGGTCTGGTACTGACCAGAGGTACCACAAGCCAAAAAGCTTGGGGGGGGAGAAATGGATTTTACCGACTGGCTCATCGTTTTTACCGACTGATTAGAGTGGTGTTGCTAATAGAATTACATCATTTTTGTTCTTAACTGACTGAGACTGAACTTCTTCCAATAACTTCACGTCATATATTTCCATCAGCCCATTTGCCATGATAAAAATAATTTAATTAGTAAAATATAGTGTTTTGCGCCACAATTTTTTCGAAACAAAATGTTTTATTCGACTAGCAGAGAACGTTGGCGGAGAGGCATCCCCCTGCCCCCATTCGTGATGACCCTGCCGATAACGATAACACGTGATACCAGTTCACTCCCTACGGTCAAGAACTTGTCTACTAGCTTTGCATCAGAAGCTTTTCCCGTCTGAAGTGCCTTTAAGATTCATTTTTTTTTCTAATTTAACTCAAGTAACAAGGAGTCAAACTTAAAGTCAGGATTAAGCAAATTCATATCGACAGAGCTCCTTATTCTAGATAAGCAAGCAATAGTTTAAGTATAGAAAGTTTTCAAAAAGCCATCAAGCCCTGGTTACAAAAAAAGTTCTAGGTATCGTCCCCTAGGCGTACATCAGAACGTTTTCCAGGCAAGATTTGGCACGTCCAGGCAAGATTCCCACCCTGGAAAGATTTGGCATGCCCAGGCAAGATTCCTGTCTTCGCAAGATTCCCACCCCTGGCAGGCTTCCTGGAATTCCATGTGTATGTAAATGATTAATTGAAGTGTCGTCGGGATAATAGTAGTGATGTGCCAATCTAAGAGAGCGGGGCCCTATCCTTTTTGCATATATTAATATCTCCGAGCGGACAGTACCCCTTATTGTGTCAATATAAGGAAGCGGACAGTACTCCATTATTGTGTCAATCTAAGGAAGCCGACAGTACTCCCACCCTACAAGCGGGCTATCATTCCTGGCAGACATATTTTTTGTATGACTGATGTTTTATTTAATGTTTTTTTTATATGGATGTTTTATTGTTTACTGTATTGATCTTTTATTGTATGGATGTTTTATGTTTATTGATTTTTATTTTTCATTGTATTGGTGTTATCTTTGATGTTCTACGATTAACTGAAGTGTCGTTGGGATAATAGTAGTGATGTGCCAATCTAAGAGAGCGGGGCCCTATCCTTTTTGCATATATTAATATCTCCGAGCGGACAGTACCCCTTATTGTGTCAATATAGTTGATTTAACAATCAGACTTCCATAAAATAAAACAGGGATGGTTTTGATATATGGTTGAAAATGTGTGTTACTTTATGATTGATTATACGTATTGTTACATGGTTGGCGTTTTATTTAATGTTTTTTTTAGATGGATGTTTTATTGTATGGATATATGGATTTTTTTTTAATAGTTTTTTTGTTGATGTCTTTTTATTCTACTCTAATGATGATATGTTTTCTTTTCCAACGATATGATTTTTTACATTCTAAGCAAATTCCCATTGACTTCATGAAATTTGTGTTCGATGTAGGAATCGAACGTGAGACCAGTGATTTCCTAAGGTAAATGAACAACACGTTACTCGTCTGAACCAACAAGCCATTGAACATATTATGATTTTAGAAATACATCCAATGTTTTGTTTCCGGGACATTAGCCAACAGATGTTAAGCGTCACAATATCGTAACAAGTTATTTGCACATTCGATTTATGAATTGGATTTTTGGTAAGTGTTAACAGTGACCTGTTTCGGGGCATTTTTATGGCATCATCGTGAGAATATGCATACCACGATGATTTGAAATGCATGCCGGACAGACAATTTCTTCTGATGCTTGGCCTCAAGTCCTCCCCTATCCCTATACCCCTGCCTCCCTCAAACCCTGCCCCATCCTCCGACCCCTCCCTACCTCCTTTACCCTCCCCCAACTTTTTTTTAACATGGCATTTTTTCAACTTTGTTTTACATCTCTTAGAATGACATGAACCATACTTTAAACATAAAAAAAAACACATTTAATATTTTCCAAATTCAAAATGAGAATGATATAGAAATGTTAGTCGTGACTTTTACTATTAGAAAAATATTGTTTGTAGTAGCACTTTTTTTGGACTAAATTTTTTTGGACTTAGAAATTATTCAACTTTTTTTTCGACATCATTTGTCGAATACGTCGGATAATATTGACAAAATCTATGCATTAGAATGAATAAATTCTTTATCAACATCTTTTGTCAGATACGTCCGAGAAAATTGACAAAATCTAATTATCAGATAAAATAAATTCTTTATCAACATCTTTTGTCAGATATGTCGGATAACATTGTCAAAATCTAAGTATCAGTGTGAATAAATTCTTTATCGACATCATTTGGCAGATACGTTAGATAACATTGACAAAATCTATGTATTAGAATGAATAAATTCTTTATCAACATCTTTTTTCGGATACGTCGGAGACAATTGTCAAAATCTAAGCATCAGATTAAATGAATTCTTCATCAGCAGCTATTGTCAGATATGTTGGATAACATTGTCAGAATCTAAGTACCAGAGTGAATAAATTCTTTATCAACTTCTTTTGTTGGATACATCGGATAACATTCACAAAATCTAAGTATCAGAGTCAATAAATTCATTAACAAGTCTTAAGTCTTTTGACAGATACGTTTGATAACACTGACCAACTCTAAGTATCATAGTGAATAAATTCTATATCAACTTCTTTGTCGGACACATCAGATAACATTCACATAATCTAAGTATCAGAGGGAATAAATTCTTTATCAAAATGCTTTGTCAGATATGCCTGATAAAATGGAGAAAATCTAAGTATTAGAGTGAATAAATTCTTTATAAATGTCTTTTGACAGATGCGTTTGATAACACTGACATAATTTAAGCATCAAATTGAACAAATTATTTATTAGCATTCTTTATAGATATCATTTGTCGGATACGTAGGATAACATTGGCAAAATCTGTGAATTAGAATGAATAAATTCTTTATCATCATCCGTTGCTAGATATGTAATTATGAGAAAATTGTAAGTAAGTAACAAACTCTTTCTTGAATCCACCTCTTGGATACACAATACAGAAATGTCGATGACTAAAACAAATACAACTATACAGATTCACAAATGCAAACCGACAAAGACAAGCACTGGGATAAGCAAACACCCGCCCAGACACATAGGCAAAGAGAGGGAGAGAGAAAAAAACGTGTAAATATATAGATTCAGACATACAAACCAACAAAGACAAGCATTGAGAGAAGCTAACACATACCCAGATTCATAAGCAAAGAGAGTGAGGGAGTCAAAATCTAAGTATTAGTGTGAATAAATTCTTTATCGACATCTTTTGTAGGATACGTCGGATAACATTGACAAAATCTATTTATTAGAATGAATAAATTCTTTATCAACATCTTTTGTCGGATACGTTGGAGACAATTGACAAAATCTAAGTATCAGATTAAATAAATTCTTTATCAGCATCTTTTGTCAGATATGTTGGATAACATTGTCAAAATCTAAGTATCAGAGTGAATAAATTCTTTATCAACTCCTTTTGTTGGATACATCAGATAACATTCACAAAATCTAAGTATCAGAGTTAATAAATTCATTAACATCCTCATTTCTTAGATACATTGGATAAAATTGACAAAATCTAAGTGTCAGAGTGAAATTTTTTTTTATCAACATCCTTTGCCCGATACATCGGATAAAATTGATAAAATCTAATTGTCAGAACGAATAGATTCGTTAACATTATCAAAACCTTAGTGTCAGAGTGACCAAATTCTGTATCAACATCTATTTTCAGATTTATCAATATCATTTGACAGATACGTTTGATAGTGTCAGAGTGAATAAATTCTTTATCATTGTCTTTTGTCATATATGATTGATAAAATTGAGAAAATCTAGGCATCAGAGTGAATAAATTCTTTATCAAAGTCTTTTGACAGATACGTTTGATAACACTGACCAAATCTAAGTATCATAGTGAATAAATTCTATATCAACTTCTTTGTCGGATACATCAGATAACATTCACAAAATCTAAGTATCAGAGTGAATAAATTCTTTATCAATGTCTTTTGACATATGCGTTTAATAACACTGACCAAATCTAAGTATCATAGTGAATAAATTCTATATCTACTTCTTTGTAAGACACATCAGATAACAGTAACATAATCTAAGTATCAGAGTGAATAAATTCTTTATCAACATGCTTTATCAGATATGCCTGATAAAATTGATAAAATCTAAGTATTAGAGTGAATAAATTCTTTATAAATGACTTTTGACAGATACGTTTGATAACACTGACATAATTTAAGTATCAAATTGAACAAATTCTTTATTAACATTGTTTATCGATATCATTTGTTGGATACGTCGGATAACAGTGGCAAAATCTATGTATTAGAATGAATAAATTCTTTATCATCATCCGTTGTTAGATATGTCACTATGAGAAAATTGTAAGTAAATAACAAACTCTTTCTTGAATCCACCTCTTGGGTACACAATACAGAAATGTCGAGACTAAAACAAATACAACTATACAGATTCACAAATGCAAACCGACAAAGACAAGCACTGGGATAAGCAAACACCCGCCCAGACACATAGGCAAAGAGAGTGAGAGAGAGAAAACACGTGTAAATATATAGATTCAGACATACAAAACAAAACAAAGACAGGCATTGAGAGAAGCAAACACATACCCAGATTCATAAGCAAAGAGAGTGAGTAAGTCAAAAACGCATACAAATACATAAATTTAGACATACAAACCGACAAAGACAGGCACTGGGAGAAGCAAACATCCCCCAGACACATAGGCAAAGAGAGTGAGAGAGATAAAAACAAATGCAAATATATAGATTTTCACATACAAACGAACAAAGACAGGCATTGAGATAAGCAAACACCCACCCAGACACACAAGCAAATGAAGTGAGAGAGACAAAAACACATACAAATATATAAATTCAGACATACAAACCGATAAAGACAGGCACTGAGATAAGCAAAGACCTGTCCAGACACATAGGCAAAGAGAGTGAGAGAGACAAAAACAAATACAACTATATAGATTCAGACATACAAACCGACAAGCACAGACAGTGGAACAAGCAGGCACCCTCCCAAACACACTGGTTTAGAGAGTGAGAGAGACAAAACGCATACAAATATATGGATTCAGACATACATAGTGACAAAGACAGCCACCGAGAGAAGCAAGCACATAGCCAGATTCACAAGCAAAGAGAGTGAGAGAGTAAAAAAAACGCATATAAATACATAAATTTAGACATACAAACCGACAAAGACAGGCACTGGGAGAAGCAAACATCCGACCAGACACATAGGCAAAGAGAGTGAGAGAGATAAAAACACATGCAAATACATAGATTTTAACATACAAACCAACAAAGACAGACACTGAGAGAAGCAAACACATACCCAGATTCACAAGCAAAGAGAGTGAGAGAGTAAAAAAAACGCATACAAATACATAAATTTAGACATACAAACCGACAAAGACAGGCACTGGGAGAAGCAAACATCCGACCAGACACATAGGCAAAGAGAGTGAGAGAGATAAAAACACATGCAAATATATAGATTTTCACATACAAACCAACAAAGACAGACATTGAGATAAGCACATCCACCCAGACACATAAGCAAAGGAAGTGAGAGAGACAAAACATATACAAATATATAGATTCAGACAGACAAACCGACAAAGACAGGCACTGAGATAAGCAAACTTCCGCCCAGACAGATAGGCAAAGACAGTGAGAGAGACAAAAAACACATTCAAATATATAGATTCAGAAAGACAAACCAACAAAGACAGACATTGAGATAAGCAAACAGCCGCCCAGATTCACAAGCAAAGAGAGTGAGAGAGTCAAAAACGCATACAAATACATAAATTCAGACATACAAACCGACAAAGACAGGTAGAGAGTGAGAGAGACAAAAACACATACAAATATATAGATTCAAACATACATACAGACAAAGACAGACACTGGGAGAAGCAAACATCCGCCTAGACACATAGGCAAAGAGAGTAAGAGAGATAAAAACATATGCACATACATAGATTCGGACATACAAACTGACAAAGACAGACACTGAGAGAAGCAAACACATACCCAGATTCACAAGCAAAGAGGATGAGAGAGTAAAAAAACACATGCAAATACATAGATTTAGACATACTAACCGACAAAGACAGACACTGGGAGAAGCAAACATCCGCCTAGACACATAGGCAAAGAGAGTGAGAGAGATAAAAACACATACAAATATATAGATTCGGACATACAAACCAACAAAGACAGGCACTGAGATAAGCAATTTATTTATCGTTACGTTGAATTTGGGTTAGATCGGATATAGATGGCAACAAACCCGCTCAGATACACAGGCAAAGAGAGTGAGGGAGAGATAAAAACACATGCAAATATATAGATTTTAACATACAAACCAAAAAAGACACTGAGAGAAGCAAACACATATAGACAGAGACAGACACTGGGACGGACACTGGGAGAAGCAAACATCAACCCAGACATACAAGCAAAGGAAGTAAGAGACAAAAACGCATACGAATATATAGATTCAGACATAAAAACCGACAAAGACAGGCACTGAGATAAGCAATTTATTTATCGTTACGTTGAATTTGGGTTAGATCGGATATAGATGGCAACAAACCCGCTCAGATACTTAGGCAAAGAGAGTGAGAGAGAGATAAAAACACATGCAAATATATACATTTTAACAAACAAACCAACAAAGACACTGAGAGAAGCAAACACATATGGACAGAGACAGACACTGGGACGGACACTGGGAGAAGCAAACATCCGCCCAGACACATAGGCAATGAGAGTGATAGAGATAAAAAACACATACAAATATATAGATTCAGACATACAAACCAACAAAGACAGGCATTGAGATAAGCAAACACCCGCCCAGTCATAAAAGCAAAGGAAGTGAGAGAGACAAAAACGCATACGAATATATAGATTCAGACATAAATACCGACAGAGACAGGCACTGAGATAAGCAATTTATTTATCGTAACGTTGAATTTAGGTTAGATCGGATATAGATGACAACACACCCGCTCAGACACACAGTCATAGTGAAAGAGAGACATGCAAAAAGTTGGGTTAATTTAGGCTCACTTAGAGTGGCGTGCCACTCTAAGTGAACCTAAATTAACCCAACTTTTTGCTTCTCCCAGTGCCTGTCTTTGTCGGTTTGTATGTCTAAATCTATATATTTATATGCGTTTTTGGACTCTCTTACTCTCTTTGCTTGTGAATCTGTTTATGTGCTTTCTTCTCTAAGTGCCTGTCTTTGTCACTAGGTATGTCTGAATCCATATATTTGTATGTATTTTTGTCTCTCTCACTCTCTAAACCAGTGTGTCTGGGTGGGTGCCTGCTTCTTCCATTGTCTGTCCTTGTCAATTTGTATGTCTGAATCTATATAGTTGTATTTGTTTTTGTCTCTCTCACTCTCTTTGCCTATGTGTCTGGGCAGGTGTTTGCTTATCTCAGTGCCTGTCTTTGAGGATTTGTATGTCTGAATCTATATATTTGTATGTGTTTTTGTCTCTCTCACTTCCATTGCTTGTGTGTCTGGGTGGGTGTTTGCTTATCTCGATGCCTGTCTTTGTTGGTCTGTATGTGAAAATCTATATATTTGCATGTGTTTTTATCTCTTTCACTCTCTTTGCCTATGTGTCTGGGGGGATGTTTGCTTTTCCCAGTGCCTGTCTTTGTCAGTTTGTATGTCTAAATCTATGTAGCGTTTTTTAATTCTCTCACTCTCTTTGCTTATGAATCTGGGTATGTGTTTGCTTCTCTCAATGCCTGTCTTTGTGGGTTTGTATTTCTGAATCTATATATTTACACGTGTTTTTATCCTTCTCGCTCTCTTTGCCTATGTGTCTGGGCGGGTGTTTGCTTATCCCAGTGCTTGTCTTTGTCGGTTTGCATATATGAATCTGTATAGTTGTATTTGTTTTAGTCTCGACATTTCTGTATTGTGTATCCAAGAGGTGAATTCAAGAAAGAGTTTGTTACTTACTTACATTTTTTTCATAATGACATATCCAACAACGGATGATAATAAAGAACTTATTCATTCTAGTACACAGATTTTGCCAATGATAGCCAACGTATCCGACAAATGATATCGATAAAGAATGTTAATAAGGAATTTGTTCAATTTGATGCTTAAATTATGTCATTGTTATCAAACGTATCAGTCAAAAGACATTGATAAAGAATTTATTCACTCTGATACTTAGATTCTCTCAATTTTATCAGGCATATCTGACAAAGCATGTTGATAAAGAATTTATTCACTCAGATACTTAGATTATGTGAATGTTATCTGATGTATCCTACAAAGAAGTTGATATAGAATTTGTTTATATAGATTATATATAGACACACAAACACACACACATAAACACATACACTCAAACAACCACACACACACACAAAAACAGATACACACAAAAACACGCACACACAAAAAAAACACACACACACACAAACGCACACACAAAAACACACACACAC
Source organism: Artemia sinica (assembly GCA_027921565.1). Lineage (NCBI taxonomy): Eukaryota > Metazoa > Arthropoda > Branchiopoda > Anostraca > Artemiidae > Artemia > Artemia sinica. The sequence goes on along the minus strand of CM051271.1, from coordinate 20,253,156 downwards.
AAAAACACAAACATAAAAATACATAAAAATACAAAGAAGACACACAAAAAAACACACACACACAAAAACACACATACACAAAAACAAACACGCAAAAACATACACACACAAAAAAACACACACACACAAAAAACACACACACACACACACACAAACACACACAAAAAAACAAACACACAAAATACACACACACAATAACACACAAACGCAAACAAAAACACACACACAAACAAACACACAAAGACACACACAAAAAAAACTCACACAAAAAACATATACACACAAAAAAACACACACAAAAACATATACACACACAAAAACACACAAACACACAAACACACAAAACACACACACAAAAACAAAAACACACACAAAAACACACACACGCACAAACACACACAAAACACACACACACACACACACAAAAACAGACACACACAAAAGAAAACACACACAAAACACACACACACACAAGAAAAAAACACACACGCAAAAACACACAAAAACACACACACACAAAACACACAAACACACACGCACAACACCACGCCAACGAAATGTTTTCGTTGATCTCTAAGGCTTGGAATATTTATGTATTGTTATATCATGATTTACCTTGTTACTGTTACACTCTCTTGATGTTTCATAATTCATTTTGGATTTTTTTCGTTGAAATGTAAGTCTTAAAATATTTTTATATTGTTGTGTCGTGATTTTCCTTGTCACTATTACATTCTATTGATGTTTAAAAGTTCATTTCGGGATTTTTTCATTGAAATGTGACACTTGGAATATTTTCGTAGCGTTGTGTCTTGTCACCGTTACATTCTGTAGATGTTTCAAAGTTCAGTTTGGAATTTTTTCATTGAAATGTAAGACTTGGAATATTTTTGTACTGTTATCTCATGAGTTACCTTCTCACTGTCATACTCTCTTGATGTTTTAAAGTTCATTTTGGAATTTTATGTCGAAATGTAAGACTTCGAATATTTTCGTAGCGTTGTCTCTTGTCACCGTCACATTCTGTAGACGTTTCAAAGTTCAGTTTGGAATTTTTAGTTGAAATGTAATACTTGGAATATTTTTGTAGTGTTATCTCATGATTTACCTTGTCATTGTTACACTCTTGATATGTCAAGTTCATTTTGGAATTTTTGTCTCGAAATGTAAGCCTTGAAATATTTTGTACTGTTGTCTCGTGGTTCACCATGTCACTGCTATATTCTGTTGATGCTTCAAAGTTCATTTCGGGATTTTTTCGTTGATATGTAAGACTTGGAATATTTTTTTTAGTAGTTTACCATGTCACTGTTACATTTCAGTTGATGTTTCAAAGGTTATTTAGAATTTTTTCGTTGAAATGTAAGAGTTGGAATATTTTTCTAGTGGTTTACCTTGTCACTCTTACATTCTGTTAAGGTTTCATAGTTCATTTGGATTTTTTTTTGTTGAAATGTAAGACTTGGAATAGTTTTGTAGTGTTGTGTCTTGTCACTGTTACATTCTCATGATGTTTCGAAGTTCATCCTGGAATTTTTCGTTGAAATTTAAGACTTGGGATATGTTTTTTGTAATATGGTGGTTTACCTTGTCACTGAAATAAGCAAAAGGTTAAGAGAGACATGCAAAAATTTAGGTTAATTTAAGATCACTTAACGTCAACGCTAAGTGACCTTAAATTGACCCAACTTTTTGCATGTGTCTCTTAACCTTTTGCTTGTAACAGTGACAAGGTAAACCACCACAATACAAAAAATTCAAAGTCTTAAATTTCAACTAAAAATCAAAAGGAACTATGAAACGTTAATAGAATGTAACAGTAGCAAGGTAAAACACTAGAAAAATATTCAAAGTTTTTCATTTCAACGTAAACATTCCAAATGAACTTTAAAACATCACCTGAAATGTAACAATGACATGGTAAACCACTACAAAAATATTCCAAGTCTAACATATCAACGAAACAATCCCGAAATGAACTGTGAAGCACCAACAGAATGTAGCAGGGACATGGTGAACCACGAGACAACAGTACAAAAATATTCCAAGTCTTACATTTCGAGATAAAAATTCCAAAATAAACTTTGAAACATCAAGAGAGCGTAACAGTGACAAAGTAAATCATTAGATAACACTGGAAAAATATTCCAAGTCTTATATTTCAACGAAAAAATTCCAAATTGAACTTTAAAACATCTATAGAATATAACGGTGACAAGACGCAACGCTACGTAAATATTCCAAGTGTTACAATTCAACGACAAAATCCCGAAATGAATTTTGAAACATCGTACCAAAGACAAGGTAAACCACGACACAACAGTACAAAAATATTCCATGTCTTACATTTCAACGAAAAAATTCCAGAATGAACTTAACATCATCAAGAGAGTGTAACTGTGACAGGGTAAATCATGACAAAACACTACAAAAAAACTCCAATCTTACATTTCAAGGTAAAAATTCCAAATGAATGTTGAAATATCAAGAAAGTGTGACAGTGAGAAGGTAAATCATGAGATAACACTACAAAAATATTCCAAGTCTTACATTTCAATGAAAAAATTCCAAAATGAAATTTGAAACGTCTACAGAATGTAACGGTGACAAGACACAACGCTACGAAAATACTCTAAGTGTTATATTTCAAAGATAAAATCCCAAAATAAACTTTGAAACATCAACAGAATGTAATAGTGACAAGATAACCCAGAACACTACAGTATAAAAATATTCCAAGTCTTACGTTTCAATGAATAAATCCAAAATGAACTATGAAACATCAAGAGAGTATAACGGTGACAAGGTAAACCGTGACATAACACTACATAAATATTCCAAGTCTTACAGTTTACCGAAAAAATTCCAGTGGCGTGGTGTTGTGTGTGTGTGTTTTTTTTGTGTGTGTGTTTTTGTGAGTTTTTTTTTGTGTGTGTGTGTGTGTTTGTGTGTGTGTGTTTTTGTTTGTGTGTATATTTATGTGTTTTTCAGTGTGTGTGTTTTGTGTGTGTGTGTGTGTGTGTATGTGTTTGTGTGTCTGTGAATTTTTGTTTATTTGTGCGGGGGAGATGGGGCGATGACAGAGGGGTGCTAGAGAGTAGTTATAGTGTGGTACTATAGCAGGAATTGCTTTCGAAAACCCCAATGAATGAGTTGAAAGAAAAATTTTAACAAAAAATGTCTGAAAAGTGTTTTGGGGGAGATGGGGCGATGACAAAGGGGTGTTGTGGGGGTGCTAGAGAGTAGTTATAGTGTGGTACTGTGGTGTGAATTGCTTGCGAAAACCCAAATGAATGACTTGAAGTAAAACTTTTAACAAGAAATGTCTGAAAAGTGTTTTGGGAGGCGATGACAGAGGTGTGTTACATGGGCAGTAATAGTGTGGCATTGTGAGGTGGAATGCTTAGAGTATCAAACACTAGTAAAGAAACGGGGACGACTTCTCTGTTTTCAAAAATATGTTGTTTAATGGGATTCTTTACCTTATTTTCGGAGCGATAAAGGTTGAAAATGTCCTAGGGGCAGGGAAGTGGTACCACATAAGTGATGGGATGAGGGCTGGTGTCAGTTTTAAAACAGTGTGGCAGAACCGTTCCGCTTTGGGCCATAAGTATAATTTTTTAATGGTTTGGGTATCTACCCTTCTCGCAAGATGATCTTCCAACCTCTCCCATTAGGTGTCATTGCTTAAGATGTGCACCGCCGTTATTACGGAGAACCCGCGTGTGTGCCGTTCTCGCGGGGATTCCCCCAAGGCGTCCTGGAGTTGAGCTTATAAGATACAATGGCGTCATCCATATTAGACCTGGTCACGGAAAAACAATGTATCAAAAAATGGATGGGAATCATGGCAATACAGAAGAAATATTAGAACGCCTGGAATGCCAGGTGGGTTGCCAGTGGTGGAGATTTTGCCAGCCGAGAACTAGAAACAGGGGTGCTGTGACGTTAGAGGGGGGCATGTCCTAGAAATTCTATGATAATTTTACTATTATTACTACTTTTTAAATAATATCGAGCGAGAGCCTTTTTTTAACCTCCTTTATCACCTAGCCGAAGTCCGAATTCCATCCCCCGAATGAGTAAACACAGACCAAACTCCCCCGCAGTGCGCGGGATGGGAGGGAACAAGAATTTCTTGAGATAGAATTTCCCCCTTTGCGTGTCTCGATATTTTTGCTGAAAAAAGTGCCCTGGGTTGCGTAAGGACTGAGACAAACCACTCGGTGGACTGGACACTCCATCGGAGGCGGCCAGCAAGCGGGCCGGTACCCTAGTAGAGGAAGGGTCGCAGCGGACTAACAAAAAAAAATAATAAAACATTTAAAAATTAAATACTTGAAAATTACCATTTTGCGAAACGAAAAAAAAAATAAACATAAATGACTAGATGAAAAAGGCAGTACTGAGCTGGCAACGAAAAAAACAGGCCCCCTCCCCCCACAGACGCCCACCCCCCTCCCCTGGAGTCCTCTCCCCTCATCTTTCCTTAAATTACGTATTTTATTGTTTGTATTTTATCCTTTTATAAGCCACAATAATACCTAAAAATTGCATCTATTATCAAGGCGCCCTCTGAAAATGAATGCTAGGTGGAGAGTGGAACCTATTGTTAGGATATTGTAAAATATTCATAAATTTAACACAATGAAAAAATGGGTATTTCCTTAAAAGCTTTTAAAACGCTTTAAATCCATCTCTAATATCACTCTCCCTCCCTCACCCCTACCCCACTGGGTTGCATGCTAGGACCCCCAATTTTCTATAATATACGTTTTTTTTCCGTATATTATGATATGGCTTTTTTCACCTTTAATTTTTCGTCGTGTTTTTAACTGTCTTTTTCTATGCTTTTAATATTGCTTGTCAATTTGTTTGAAATAAAACCTTGTATCTAAAATATCTGTGTTCTTAAAGATGTATTGTTTTGAATGATTAAAGAGATTAATTAATTAAACCACTCCTTAGTGTGTATTGCTATTAAAACCTTGACAGCGATTTTCTCCGGGAGCGTGTTTGTTTTCACCGATTTAAATTGCACTGTCGTGGAAAAAATTTCCCTATTCTTTTTAAGTTGAGTTTGTTTGATATGGAAAGGCAGTGTGGTCTCCGTTAATATTAGCGTGTCAAATTTTGAGGGTAACACATCATTCTAGTGTTCACCAAAAATGGGGAATCTTAGGTGTCGCGCACTTGTTAGTTCTCTCGATTAAGGCACAGTTCTAATGGAAGAAAATTGACCTTTCGAGTCCTGGCAGGGTCAAGAACTATAGAAAAAAACTAATGAAGGAATGAAAGAAAAATGTGTTGTGCGTTTCGGGGGAAAAATAAAATGTCATGAGGAGAAAAATGTGCTGAGGGTTTCGGGCGCAAAATGTTAAAAAAAAAGTATTATCTAGCAGTAATGCGCAATCATTACGTGACCTTACATAAAGTATGTGCCGCCATTAAGTTAAAGAAAGAAAACGTTGTACATTTCGAGCAAAAAAAAAATTGCCAAATAATTATTACGTGACAGTGTTGCATAATCACTATGTTAGGTATGAGCTGTCGTTATGTTATAAGCGGGGATTCTCCCATGGGTTCCTGTGGCAGGGTTACATTAAATTGCGTCAAGCAAAGTACACCTGACCGTTTGAAACGGGGTAAGTCCTGTGACCTCATTGGAGTCCAGAGGGGTGTGTCATCGAGTCTTGTCAAGTGTGTCCCCTTTCCCTTTAATAGAACTGGTGAATGTGTTGTGCAGGTGCGAGGGGTTATGAGCTCCCCTTGTTAATTGAACTTGTGTATTATCCCGGCCACACTCCAATTAATCACATGCATACACCTGGAATTCCGGGAAGTCTGCCAGGGGTTTGAAATCTTGCGAGACAGGAATCTTGCCTGGGCATGCCGAATCTTGCCAGGGCGGGAATCCTGCCTGGGCAGGAATCTTGCCAGCTAGAAACACGTGTGAGGGGCTAGGAGCTCCCCATGTTAATTGAACTTGTGTATTTTACCGACTATATTCCAAGTAATTGAAACATCCCAGGACTCTTGCTAAGGATGGAAATCTTGCCAGGGGTGGGAATTTGCACAAAATTGCGGCACCTGGTCGCTAAAAGAGGGATGCGATGTTAAATATTCTTCTTGCGCCGTTGAACCAATGGAAGAAAGGAGTAGTTCATATAGGTGTTGTAGAATCAATAGACAGCACAACCGTGCGGGCCACACGGTTGCGCTTTTTGTGGTAAAAAAATAGTAATTTTTTGTTGATTAACATTAGAATTTTTTTTTTTGAATTTCGAACATTTTTATTTATATTGCAGAATGTTTTCCCGTCTGAAGTACCTTCATCTGTATGGAGTACAAGACTTTTCAGGGACGACTTCGCAACCGTGCAGCATTACTTCTTCCGTACTTGGGAAGCTGAATATATAGTTAATACCTTTAAATCGATTGGCTATCTCAGAATTTTTAATTGGCTTGGTCCTCTATGGGGCAAAGTCTTAGCTTGGTGCTAGAAAATGGCAGAAAATACCGCTTTCCCGTGGAACAGCAATTTTGGTCACTTTAGAATGGACCTAGAACTTCCGATTTCCGTTCGAATGAGCTTTCTGCCAATCTTTAAGGACCATCAGTTTGATAAAAAAAAAAAAAACCACCCATGATCTTTCTTCTGGAAAAAAAGAAGCAAAATTCCAAATTTTTGTAGATAGGAGCTTGACAAGATAACCTACCTCAACTTTTGATTTGTGTATGATGGAGCTCCACACTTTGGTTTTCTAATATGCTGAATCTAACGGTGTAATCTTAATTAGGATCCCTTGTCTTTTTTTTTCTATTTTTCAAAAACCAGGCAAATTTTTTCAGGCTAGTAGCGTTTGATGTGTAATTTTAAACTTAATGAATTTATATATTCGAATATCAGAATAAAAAGCAAAAAACTTTGATGTATTAACGGTTATCAAAATTCTTTTTTAGGGTTTTGTTTACTATTGGCCCGAGTCAATCCTTACATATAGTTCGTCACGACGAACTGTTTGATTCCAAACCAATATATAGTATATGTGTTTAGGAATATAGGTAGAATACTCCAGAATCTCAACATTCCTTAATTCTTTTTATTCGTCCTATTTTCCCTTTGCCTGGTAAAATTTACATGAGGGGACAATTTTGTAGGGTTGAATTGTCGGGTGGGAATTTTCAGGGGCGGGGAACTTTCTATAGGGGGAAATCTTTTGCGAGGAAAATTTTTCAGGGGGTGGGGTTCAGCGGTGGGAATTTTTCGGGGGGAATACACCATTCCTCGAATTGTATATGTTTTTTGTTGAGATTCAGCTTTGAGAACTTATCATTTCCCATCTCTATGACAACTTGACCAGAAATAAGGTAAAATTGCATTTATCTTCACTTTTTTTAAATTATCTTGGACAAAACGTTATAATAATCATGAGTAGAGAATTATAAATCGTTACCACAGAGTTGGATAATCTCACATAATTTAGATCCGAAAAACTGTCTAATCACCGCTGTATGTAATTACTGTTAATATATTAAACACCATTTTATCTATCTTGTTTATGACTAGTGCGTGATACTCAGACACTAATGTGTGAACACGGATCATAGATGAACCTGTGGAACGATCGAGTCTTTTGTCACGTATATATATATATATATATATATATATATATATATATATATATATATATATATATAATATATATATATATATATATATATATATATATATATATATATATATATATATATATATATATATATATATATATATATAATATATATATATATATATATATATATATATATATATATATATATATATATATATATATATTATATATATATATATATATATATATATATATATATATATATATTATATATATATATATATATATATATATATATATATATATATAAGTCTGTATGTATATATATATGTATGTATGTATGTATGTATGTATATAAATTTGACTAGGCCCATGGGGAGACGAGCTCGAAAAACTAGACCTAGACAAAAAAAAATCTAGGTCTAGACAAAAAAACTAGGCTAAGAGAATTAGAGGCTTTCTTTGCTTCTTTCTTAGTAGTGATCCAGGGGTGGCCATACCAATAAAATGGGCAGAGAATAAAAAACAAAATAAATCGCTGACTTCAAACGTAAGTCAAAATTTCCAGTGCCCGTTTTATGTAAAGACGAAAAAAAAAACCATAGGCTTTGAGACGAGGGCGGCGCTTCGTGCAAATTTTCATAATGGTATTTCAGCTTAAATGGTCAGCACAAGGATGCATTTTAAAGCTAAATCAATTGACTTGGTGTTGGAAAATATAGAATAAAGTCGGTTTTAAGAATATAGCGTATTTTGAGATTATTTTTAAGGAACGTGTCATTACTTGTTTTTTCGTACTACTGTTAAATTTTCGAGGAGTTGAATACCACAGCATTCTGAAAAAATGTTGCTCCCGGAATACTTTTTCAGTGAAGCCAACCAATGGTTGCTGCAACACGTCATTTTGCTTTAGCAACGCAAAAATATTTATGCATAGGGATGAATGCGACACCACAGGAAAAATTCATCAAACAGCAAGGTAGTGAAGCCAACGATTTGAAGGTGACTGGATAAGCCAGTTTTCGTTCTACAGAATTTTAGCTATATTTGGGCCAAAATCGAGGATTTTCGGTACAACATGGCAGAAACTTACACTGTATTGCGACTTGAACCCTTTTCTTATGTAGAAATTGCGCTAAAACTTTAAAATTCCCTCAGAAAAATCCCATTGCGATACTCTAAGACCCTTAGCTCAGTACAATCACCCGTAGTGAAAAAAGGCCCCTTGCCCCTTCAAAAAAAAAAAAAAAAAAAAAAAAAAAAAAAAAAAAAAAAAAAAGGAACAAATGAACACAGATTCGTGACCATCTCGTGAAAAATACAAACTTTCTTATTTGTACATACGACGACTTGAAACCTCCGTTATAAGGTTGTTGAAAACTTGGAATTTGACACTACATTGTACATTGCAATCACCCAACATTTAGGGGTTTTCCCCTCCTTTTTCAAAAATTATGCTAATATTCTTGCACTAATGACAGGTGACTTATAGTTTAATAAATTTTACACATTCAGAATCAACATTAAAGAGGTGTTTTTTTAATGTGATTTGTCATCAAATATCAGTTTTTACATTATCCATTGACGAAGGCTGCTCCTTACTTGCCATTCGTTACCATCAAAGTTTTGAAATAAAATTTGAATTTTTCCATCACTTACATTTTTGCTTACTAATATAAATGTTGTTTTCTTTTCTTTCGGGTGTTTTGACATGAAAAAAAAATCATATTCGGGAAACTTTTGCCAACATAGCTCATGAACATGCACTGTAAACTTAGGACCATTGCCCCCCTCCCCTTTAACTTGGTTACAGTTTACTTTTGTGTAGTTTTCAATTAGCATACAATAAAGGAATCTGTCAAGCAAAAGAAAAAAAAGTCTTTAAATTTATAGCCTGCAAGTCTGCCGAGCAAAAAAAAAGAGTCACCCAAATCCCGATGAATCCACTTTCCGGCATCTCAGAGTCCCATTGGTTCCGACACACGTATCACACCATCTTGTGTGGCACACTCCAGCCAAGCTCCGAATACTTCATGTACGCATTGCACATTTCGGCCAAGCCACACCACCTTGCGCCGCGTGCAGCACACTTCCACCACGCGTATCTTGCACTAACTGGTACAATATTAATGAGGACGGTCCCTCACAAAATTATGGACAACTGTTCATCTTACAATAAGTCCTGAATCCGCCCCTACCAAAAGGAGTCAACTTTCACTCTGGCAGCCAGATTTTTGGTAGCTGATAAAAAAGGATGTCTTCACATTAGAAATATTCTATTTGCGTCTGTTTTTTATATACTTTGGATATTGGTTGAAAATTGCGGTTATCGGGCTGGCAAAATTTTATTCAAAATAAATTAAAGCTTCATGTTTATGTAATAGTATAAATTTACCGTTGGTATTGTTTTTAGATAGGTACTATGAAGAATCGTTGTTTTTTAAATTATCTAGGAAGACCGCAGGGTCGGATACACAAGTAATGTTAGGGGGGCAGCAGCGAAAATCGTGCACCCTTACTGGTATTTCCGTCCCTCCACCTCTGTAATTAGTACAGCTTTAGTCCTTCTAGGGGGGGGGGGGTCAAATGCTCTGAAAACTACCCCGTGGATCCCATTTGAAGATTATAAGGTTTCGTTTTCAATCAGAATACTAATACTATTACTAAAAACTCACTGCAGCACCAAGCTACCTGAGGTCAACACAGCTAAACACGCTCCGCCTCCATCCCAATTTATTCGAAGCCTCTCTCTTTACACCCTCCCAAGAAGTTCCCATTTCCCTTAAAGCCTTCCTTACGACATCCTCCCACCCCATTCAGGGTCGACCTGCTTTTCGTTTGGCCCAAGATGGTTGGCCGACAAGGCCAATCTTCAAGCCTCTCTCTTTACAACCTCCCAAGATGTTTCCGTTTCCCTTAAATGTTTCGTTATGACAACATCCCACCCCATTCGGGGAGGACACGCTTTTCATTTGTCTCTAGACGGTGGGCCGACAAAGACATTATTTGGTAATCTGCTATCCTTCATCCGCAGAATATGTCCTAGCCATCTCTTTTTTTTCATTATAGCCTAGAAAGCGGGATTGAATGTCATTTTTCGTACAGCTTACTATTTGAGATACCTAAAACAATCGGACACCTAAAACAATCACTAGGCAATTTCTCTGGAAAAGATCTAGCAACTCCTCTTTCGTTTTTCGGAGAGCCCAGGCTTCAAAACCATAGCTTGATCACTGTCATCACTGCAGTTTCCAGTATTCTAATCTTGGTTTTCAGATTTAGCTTCCTATGCTTCCGAACTTTTTTCAATTGTGAAAGAACACCATGGGTCTTGGCTACTCTACTTTTTACACCTTCGCCTGCACCCACCGTCTTTACTAATAATGCTACCTAGTAAGTGAAGGTGTCCACTTGATTGATCTTCTAGTTACCCGAAATCATTTTCACTTATTCCTAGTCTTAGCGACTTCGTCTTCTTAACATTAATTTTCAAACTTGTTCTTACACACTGAACTCTCAAGACCTCTAAAGCTCACTTATTTTGCAAACATTTTCACCTAGGATGCTTAAATCAGCATAATCTAAGTATAGAAGGGTTTTACTTCCCCATTTTATCCCATGTTCTCCCATTGCCTTTGCTGTGTTCCTTAGGACCAAGTCCATTAAAATGATTCATATAAATGAGAATATATTGCAACCCTGCTTAACTCTTCGATTTAATACGAAACCAGCTACTTGTCTCATTTCCGACCTTAACCGCAGCAATGTTATTCTCGTACCTACATAGAACTAACCACTTTAAAGTATTTGCTTGGTATACCATACAAGGATATTACCTTTACTAAAGCTCCTCTATCAGTTAAATCAAAAGCTTGCTCATAATCTATAAGCTGAGGAATAAAGGCGTTTGATGACTCAGACACTTCTCATTAATTAATCTAAGAGTAAAAATTTGGCCAACGCATCCTCTACCCTTCCTAAAACCAGAATGTTCTTCTCACTAAGTCTCACTAAGTCTAAAAAGTATCATCACTAAGTCTAAAAAGTATCATCATACAAAGTAATTTTCTTCCTTAAAAAACCAAACTAGTGCTTCTATAATTACCCCAGTTACTCTAATCACCGTTCTTAGGGAGGGGTTTAATTAGATTTTCCCTAAAATCTCTAGGTGCTTCCCTTTTTTCAAAAGTCACATTGATAATCTTCAGTAACTTATCCCTAACCTCACAACCGCCATATTCAAAAAACTCGTTTGCCACTATCAGCACCCGGGGTCTTTTTATATTTAATCCTTTTAATATTGTCACTGATTTTAATCCACAAAATAAATCTTCCTTCACATCCAAAGTGTCACAATTTTTTTCATTATTTGCTATATCTTTTCCTGTAGCTCTATCAAGGTTTAGCATATTCCTCGAAATGTTCTGCGCATCTTTCTTTAACTCTTTCCTCCTCACTAACTGTGGCCCTGTTTCTATCTTTAACTGGGACAAGTCCAGATTGACTATTCCTTCTCAATTTATTAACATAACAATACAATATAGTACTATTATGCCGTCTGGATGCATCTTCCAGATCATCGGCAATTTTATCCATAGCCTCCACTTCACACCTCCTTAGTTCATAATTTAAGGCTTTCTCCACTTTCTTTAAATTTTGTTTTCATATGATGTATCACTCAGATAATTCTTGTACAAGCCCCTCCACTCCTCCATTAAAAATAAAGCATTTTCACTAATATTCTTAGCTGCGTTTCATATTTTCTTCCTTAAGACACCATCAGCGACTTCAGAAATTAATTTTCCAAAATCATTCCATCTATCTTCTGCATTGTCAAATTTAGAACTCCCCAGTTTATTATTCAACTGTTCCTCGATGGTGATCTTTACTTTTGACATCAATAACAACACTCCTACATACCCTGGTATCTTGTATCGATCCAGCCAGTCTTCGCTTTACGATAATGTAATCATTAAGGTTAACTGTCTTGCATCATATGAATACCATGTTAACTTATGGACCATTTAATGACCAAACATTGTATTGGTTATAACTAGATTGTTATACCTACAAAATTGCAGCAGTCTGTAACCTTTACTGTTTTCTTTTCCTACACCAAATTTACCTAGTCTAGGATATCATCTATCCCTGATTCTATCTACCTGGACATTAAAATCCCCTAATAAAAATACTATATTTCTACCTAGAACCCTGAGTAATTGTTCCTGTAGCTGTAAGTAAAATTTATCTGAGTAAGTACTATATCCGTCAGTCGGTTCTATAGAGGCATATACTACTGTGATTGATACCCTGCACCTTTTAGTCATAAAATGAGCAACTAGCATTATAATATTAATACCTTCCCAACCAAAACAAAACTTGGCAGCTTTCTTATTCATGATGAGCGCTATTTCCTGTTTATTAACCCCGTCCTTTCGTCCTTCCTGCCCGTGTAAATTCTATATTACCTAGTTTCATGTTTCCTACCCGTTAGGACATGAGTTTCTGAAATGAGTGGACATGACTGTCTGAATTTACCAGTCAAAAGACAATTTTTAAATTTTAATGTCGATGTCGAATTTTGAAGGTAAGGTTCCCAGAACCAGTGCAGGACGGGGACTCGCATTTCTTCTCAAGTCTACGAGAAGCGAAAAATCTGACTTAGAACCCGACAGCAAGAAGTCCCGGGGACCTCCAGTTGAACGGAGGCTTTGTGCAATCCTCGGCCCATCTTGGTCACAACATGGTCTTCCATAAGCAAGAGTCAAAATCCTATACAGAGAATCTCAAGCCTATTACATCCGACTCTTCATATTCATGCCCACAAATATTATGTGACTGCGGGGACTACTGGGTAATTTTAGCTTCACAAGATTTACCGTCTGTCGTCTGTTGCAACTTATAATTTTTGTCATGCAATTATTTTTATGATCAATCTACTTGGTCTACCTTTCTAAGACACAACTCCAATTCAGTAGCCTAGCCATGTTCTATTTCACAGGCGCCTAGATTTAGTAAAGTTCCACCCATAGTCATTAATAATCAAATTTAAAAATACTTATTTTATATAGTTTTCCCATTTCAGGGTAGAACTGGTGGTCTACCCTGGTGGTCTACCATTTCAGGGTAGAACTGGTGGTCTACGTGTCAACCTGACTATGTTAGTGGTCAGATCCTATCAATAGTATTTACCTTCATATTTCCGAGGCGTTTAGTTCTATCATGAACCAGAAGCTTCTTTATTAGGTCTTTGGCAACAGGATCTAAGCTTCTCGGCCATTCAATTTTTCCCGCCAAAATCTTTTCATATATTCCTAAAGGATTATCGTCGAAAAATGGTGGGTACCCAGCAAGCATTTCATAGACTAGAATCCCTGGAAAAAAATTACATAAATAAGCAAAATTCCTTCAAGATATCTAAACTCTAGAGAACAAGAGGTTGAATGAAAACAAAAAGAATTAAAATTGAAAAAGAATCAGAGGTATACGCAGGATGAGGGTCTCAGAGCTTCGATCTTCCCGACATTCTAAATTTTTCCAGTTTCAGGACAATTCTTATTCAAATTATCAATAAATTGGCTTTTTATTATTAATGCACCATACTAAGAAGAAACTCTTCCCTCCATTTCTGGATAGAGTCATTTAATTTTAAACGATTTATTAATGAAAAGTAAAAGTAATGTTTAGATTCTGAGATTATAATTTTTCCTATCTTATTATATTAAACTTCACTTTTCTTTCTATAGTTTGTCGGAATCCTGGTTCGTTCATGCTTACCTTTGAAAAAAAAAGTCGGCCAAAATTAACTAATCACGGTACTACAGTTATATTTGAACTTCACAAATTTGTCTTTAGATAGGGAAGACATAGTCTATTTTTACACTTTACTGAGCGGGTGTCTTAAGCTATTTTTATATATTTTAGATTCTAAATACCTCTTTTTAAGAAGAATCAAATAGCAGGGTAGCAAAACTTTGGTGAACAGATGGCAATAAAGAACAAGGAACATGACCATAAAGTTGCCAATATTTCAGCCCATTATTACGACGAATATTATACTAGTATGGGTTTCAAACAAAAATATTTGTCATAATGTTTTAAAATCAAAAGTTCTTTGATAAGGTAATGCAACTCTTACCGAGAGGCTACCTTTTCACCAGCCTTATTTTATTGGTGTGCTAACTACCACTAGAACACTAGGGTTATCTTTAGAGGAATCTAAGTCTTTGGGGTTCTTTTTGGGGTACCAATTGATGATTCACTCGCGACATCTACTTTCAGGTAATGAAAATCAGATGGCGATATTCCCTGGACGAAAGCTGTAAATTTTCAAGAGTGTGTTACTTTACAATGCTATATACTTCGAATCTGAGTAGCCTACACGTCAAACTGTCTTTATTTAAAGTCAAAACCCTGTTTTAGGGTGCCAGAAGCCGGCTCATGACCGCAATTCGCGATTTATTGACGGAGAAAACTACAACAAAGGTTTATAAATATAGAGGTCGGGTGGCCCTGGGTTTAAATGGCTACTTTTTTTCTGATGTAAAACAGCTCATGCACACCGGATACTATAAAATGTAGAGCTTTTCATATTAGATCAGTTGATTCTATCCATTAAAACGCAACATAGGAACGGGTTCAAAGCCTCTTGGGGGTAGAAAGACATTTATTTATTTTTAAAGGATTCTGGCTCAGGTGGATTGTTTCAACACCAAAAGCAGCTTTAAAGGGGGCAGTAGATTTACCCTAGGTCAGAAATTTTAGAGGTGCAAAATTTCAAATAAATAATCTAACGGTTATAATCATTTTATAATATAGGAAATTTTATTTTTATTAAAATAAAGTAGAGGGCGCAGTTGGCAGTAAGGATAACCAAATTGAATCCAAAATTTTCACTTTTCCCATATCTTCATCACTATTCCTTGAAAAAAAAAGTAAGTATACCGAATTTCAGCAGTTTTGAACTGAATTTTAAGCAGAAAGTAAGCAGGCCCAATTAAAGAATCAGAATCAATCATTTGGGACGAGATAATGGTTAATTTTGCACAGGCTCAAGTAAGAAAAGTTAGATTTAAATTAAAGGGAAGTTTTGTTAATAAATGGAAATTTTGGAAGACAGGGGGGGGAGTAATCAACATTTTTCCCGGGCGCAAGAGAGGCCAGAACCACCAGTGTTCAATACAGTCATTAAACCGTTGTGACACATGAGCTTGTGACATCAATTCTGGAATTTAAGACAACTATTCGAATACAAGCTCCATAAAAAATAACGTCTCAGGTTATCGTTGTTCTATCCCCACTAACAATAACACCTCAAACCGTCTCAATTGTCTGACCATCAAATGTAACTCAAATAGCAACAAATATGGACGGTGATCTGTTGCAACGGCTTTCATAAGTAACATCATTATCAAGCTTTTTAATCATGACTATTGCACGTTAGATATATTACAATTACGTGAATTTGAACTAAATAAATAATAAAACCTGACCTTAGCAAAAATAAGACTAGTTGTAGGAACCACTTTAAAACTGACACGTCGACTGTATTTTAAAGGAGGAAAAAAGTATTAAAAAACTCCAAAAAATATTCGTGACATTTCGAGAGTAGCATTATAAACTGTCCTCGCTGACCTTCGCTTAAGCGAAAAACATCGTCCCGAGACGCTAAAGATGTCCCTGGTCTTGACCAAGTTTTCTGATGCCGCAAATTTGAAACTATTTTAATGAACTCAAGAACGAAGCCATAAAAGCAAGAAAGCAAAACAAATAACTCTTTTTTACCGGCACCATGGTTCAATAATTCATTAATGGGCAACGGTCTATAAACAAACAAAATACGCTACAAGAAGGGCAAAGGAAGGGCAAATGCACAGAAAATGTTTCCAGGCAGGTTAGTCGACCAAAATGTATCCAAGACAGGAAATGGCAAAGGTTTATAAAGAAGCTTTCTCGTCAGAAAAATATTTTTTTGTTTTACTAATTTTACAATGTTGCTTAAATTTGTACGTATATATATAATTTTTTTTATCTTTTTACGAAAGGGCGGCGATATACCCACCTGTCCAACCATACGAGCAACCTTGTGCTATAGTAGAAATCTTATGGGTTGAGCATATAAGAGGCAGCACTGTACCGCTGCCCAAGCAAAGAGCCATATGTTTCCCCTGTATTGGTTAATTTTTCGTGTCTTTTTTTTGGGCGCTTCACACAGAAGGGGTGGAAGAAAACATTGGTCCTCCCCCCCCAAAAACAAAAAAGTTGGTGCGCTGAATTTAGGATCCTTTGTCTGAGAGGACGAGGGTTCGAATCCTAGTGTGCCCAATTATTTGGTGTGGGATTGGGGTCAGTGGCGTGACTCTGTAAGCTCAGCCAGAGTCAACCCAGCTTTAAATGGGTACCTGAAGAAATATGGGGAAGGTAAAGAGGAAGGGTGTGCAAAAGCACAGGATGGTTGGCCCCAGTCCCCCCCCCCATTGCACTTCCTGGCTGAAGGGCCAAGAAACGGAGATCAGCACCGCCGGTAGGGACTGTAAAAGTCCAATGCCGTATTCTTTACCTTTACCCAAAAAAACTGAGCCCAACAAAGAGCTAGAAAAGGGCAAAAATATTTTTTTTTTCCTGACTACTTAGTATGGTAGGGGCCGTCATATAAACTTCGGAGAAGGCTCGTTGATTAGAAATTGCAAGTTGTAAACGCCAGAAAACTGTTTTTTAATCACAACATAAGAAGATTGTTTCTTCTATTGACTGATTCGTTTGGCGTTTTGTTCATAAAATTTAATATGCCTTGCAACTATGAATGGATTTTTTGAATAATTATATGATAACTATACAAATGGTAGCAAAGCATTCTTATCATATTTCGCACGTTATATAGTTTCTGAGTCATGGCAACCAAAAACCGAAATAAACCTGGAAAACCGAGATGGCGACAACGAATAAAATGTTTCTTCCGCAACATACTATATCTTAGCTCCATAATTTGCAATTATTTCTAAAATTGCATAAAAATTCTTCTTTTCATCTATTGGGCTTAATGTCCAAGTTTGAACGAATTTTGACTTATTGAAATGGTCTATTGTGCTTCTATATATCAAGATGTGCCCAGAAGCACACAAAGTGCCTTATTCGGTATGCTATAACAGTATTTCCTTCCCAAACTCCAGCACAATCATAAAATCTTTCTATCCATCATTATATCTCTATTTTATAGCACCAACAGTCAATCATCTTAATTCTGCAAAGTTATACTAGGCAAAAAAAAACTTAATGGATTACAAGTCCAACAGAAAATATGAAAAATAAATAAGATTCAGGGAGGTAGCCTACTTACTACTCAGATCTATAAATAGTCAGGTGGGAATTCCGCCAAATAGGCAAACAACGGAATAACGGATTATTCACAGAAAACAAACAGATTCTTCAACCATCTTAAGAAGATGATTTGGCAAATAAAACGTTTGAATAACTATTTAGCTCATTCGGCCAATTGTTTGCTTATGAGTTCTTGCTCTTTTTTATTATTTCACATCTCCCCCCTGCCCCAAAATGTCCCCCACTGAGAAATAAACTCCTGCTTTGTACGATGTAACCTTAAAAAAGGTTAAATCGATCTAGCACTTTGTTTTGAAACCAGAAAAAAGGCGTAGAGATTTTAGATCAACACAATTTCAAATAAATAATCTAGCGGTTATAATCAGTTCTTAATTTTTGAAATATTGTCTAGCCAGAGCCACCATTGCACATGTCTACTATTTAATTTTCTATATTTTTGACAAAATGACTAGTTTGTCACTAACATGTACATATGCACATTCGTCATTCACGAGAAAAGAGAATCTCAATCTCAGATAATCGTAAGAATAAACCATTTTCTCGTTATTCATTCTGTAGAGTATTTCGATTTGGCGACCGAAAATTTATGTATTTTGCAACTTGTGGCAATGCTTCAACCTGTAAAATTCGTTTCCAAGGTAATTATCAAGGACAAGTCTCGTCAGTCTGGAACTGAAGGGGTCATTTGAGAAGCAACGTGAGAAAGTAAGGACAAAATGCTCATTTCGGGGAAATCGGAAAAAAAGAAATTCACGTTATGAAAATTCTGTTAATTTTATAAAATAGAATAAAGAACACATTTTATAGCTTCTGAGGATTACGACGACGTAAGCAAATAAAGATAAAACCTTTTAAAAGCAGCTTTTTCATCAGACCTTTGCGCAGTATTTTTATATACGAGAGGGTCAAGTGTTTGGTAAGGAGATTTCAGGCAAAACAAAAAATGTTCTTATATTTTTGTTTGTTCATTTCATAGCCAATAAGTTCAAATTGGGTTCTAAAATTGTAATATTATTCGACATAATTTATTCTTATATTTGCTTTAATTTCGTTCTTTATTTTTTTAAAAAGATTTTAAATCAATTTCTGTTCCTATCATTTCGATTCTTAAAACTAGCACAAGAACTTTTAGGGTCCCATTTCAGTGACCCCTTTACGTTCTAGTGATGTGCATATATCCTCACATTCACATAGTGGCTTTCAAATAGACACCTTAATTTTAAGCCTAAAACGGTTAGCCGTTCATGAGTTATTGCAGATAAGCTCTTTTTTATAAATTGGACGCCCATAATGTCTTTGATTCATTTCAACATCCCATCACATTCCCTGAAAGTTAACCTTTGCTTTTGTCAGCCCGGGGTCATGAATTTTATCTTCAAAAAATTGCATAATTTTCAGCATAATAATTAAGGTCCTCTTGATCCCTTTTTCTTATTCTTCATAAAAGTGTGTTTTTTACAAATTATTGAAAATATCAAGATTTATATACTTTTCAGTAGAAAAATGTAATTCTCGACGTAAATAGGTTCTATTAATCAAAATCGTTTGGAATTTAATTGTAGATTGAAATATCCTGAATATCATTTTAAATTTGACTATGGTGCCAGTCAAAGTAAATTTATGTACAAACATTTTTATGTACACTCATAAATTTTGGTACAAACATTTTTAACTTATAATTAATATTTGGAGCAATGGAAGAACATTATAAGAATTCTTAAGTCTTGCATTGCTTATGGAATAGTTAGTGTATACTAAAGGTTAAAAAAAATTCTTTGTTGGCCGTTTCTAGATAAACACAAGACAGGAATTATAAACATTTAAAAATCATAATTCACGAGATCATTTCTGTGGGATGTCTATCTCTGAGTGGGTGAATGATCAGTTCTGGCTAATGTCGGAATTTGGTGTTTGAGGACCGTTTCTGGCTACTATTATGGCAAGTTGGAATGAGATAGATATGATCCAAGTGGTTGTAGAATGTGGAGGTGTTGTTCCTTGTGATATTTCTGATTGCCATGGTCATAAGATACGGCTTATATGATAATCAGGGTTGCCACTGTGTATGAATAATCACTAAATATGATGATTGTACAGCTAATTCAGTAAACAAATTGAAATTTCAATTTGGGCTTGTAAATACAATATTTTGAACAAGTTGGAAATTCAATAATGATTAGAGAACTCCAATAAGCCCTAAGTATTGAATTCCAATGATTTTCAGCAGTTGAATTTCCAATTTTTTGTTGACAAACATTACAAACAATTTTTGTTGAATTTCACACTTTTTTCTTTTTTTTACAGTCTAGCCATCTTATCCTTTCTCGCATTATAGCCACAGAGAGCAGAATTGAACCACACTTTGCACAATTTACTGTATGAGATACGGTCAGTCAGTCAGGTATACAAAACTCTTTAGACAATTTCTTTTGAAAACATCAAGAAAATCCTCCTCTGTTTTCCTGAGCGCCCACACTTCAGAATCATATAAACAGATCTTCAAAATTCTCCACAATAACATCATCAGAGGTCTAGCCTATGAATCTGTCAAGCGAGAAAAAACCCTTCGCAAAATCCTTGAATTGCCACCAAAACCGGGATGCCAGAAGGGCAACTGGCCACAAGCACCGTAGACAGACTTTTAGACAGTTTTCTGATCGAAGTCCTATATAATGAAATATAAGATTAAATCTAGTCAGTTTGTAATAGCCAATAAGGAATCAATATAGTAAAAACAGATCATTCGCCAGTCGTACATAGGTATTTTTCATCTAAACTACAACTGCAAAAGCATCACAGTATGAAGGCATCCAAGGGGGGATAAGCTGTGCCAAGACTCTTCCATTCCAACCTATTTCAACTTTCAAATGCACCCCTCCCCCTCACCGCTAAAAATCTCCAAATATTTCATGTCGTTGTTTAGAATGTAATCTAAATTTAAAATAAGAATACAACCAAACCTTTTTTGTTCTAGTTGCATCGCATTGGAGTGTAAAATTGAACATATTCACAGCAATTAAAAATCGCACAGGCTTGCGAAATTGAAGTGTTTGCAAAACATAAAAAGTTTTTTGCCGAGCCGTATGCCATTTGGTGTACTGATTTGCAAAATCCCCTCGATTTCCCTCCACAATTTCTTGATTAAAGAAAATATAAATATTGATGTTTTGGCTAGAATTCTATCTGGAAAGGAATTCTCTCAGATAGCTTCGAAACAGTTGTACTATCTGGCAATAGTGGTACTTGCCCATTGAAATCTATGAAGCTAACTGACTCTTCGTGAGTCAATTTTATTTCTTAGGAATCGATTATTTTTATACAGTTTTAAATGGATGAAAACCAATGTTGCCAGATTCCACGAGCCACAGCTGGTTGAGAGGAAAACAAAATATCCCTTTCGTTTAAACTTTTTGTATCAAATTATGGCGAAGTAACTAGACAAAAATTTTAGTTTCTAATAATGAAATAATTCACATAAAATGATCAAGAGAAGGAAACATGATGTACAAGCACATAAAGCTTGAAATAAGTTTTAAACTTAGCAAAAAAAGAAAACAATGAAAGATTCCTTTAAGCGAGTTCTCTTTGTCCTGTGAAACTTCATTTTGACGTTCTTGTATCTCATTTTAAAATACAACAGCAATCACCACACGCGTTTTTATCCCATTTTCCTTGATAGCTACGCTCCATATCTTTGGTACTCTAGAAGTGTTTTTCACCTTCTTCCGAGGTGGAGGAAAAGTCCACATGCAAGGGAAGGTAATGGTAGTTTGACGCTCAGGGAACAAGCCAACGCTTGGAATTTGTCTATGATATCAATAACGACTACTTATAATCATGATCCTTATAATTAATCAGAAATATACTGACGATATCTTTGAGCAATCCAAGTTTTTTTTTTTTTTTTCTTGTCATTTTAACGTCAAATTCCTTCTACTTTTTAAACTTGCTGATAACTGAACGATCACCTCTATAAACTTGACTTCGAATAAATCAAAAAACTTTTCCTAGAAACTTTTCCCATGGATATTTAAAAAACCTTCATCTTTTGGAAGATGACGATATCTTTGAAAGAGGGAAGATATATATATATATATATATATATATATATATATATATATAATATATATATATATATATATATATATATATATATATATATATATATATATATATATATATATATATATATATATAGAACATACATATTCTATTATATACATATATATTAATACTTATATATATATATATATATATATATATATATATATATATATATATATATATATATATATATATATATATATATATATATATAAGTATTAATATATATGTATATAATAGAATATGTATGTTCTATATATATATATATATATATATATATATATATATATATATATATATATATAATATATATATATATATATATATATATATATATATATATATATATATATATATATATATATATATAGAACATACATATTCTATTATATACATATATATTAATACTTATATATATATATATATATATATATATATATATATATATATATATATATATATATATATATATATATATATATATATATATATATATATATATATATATATATATATATATATAATAAAATATTTATATACTCAACATTCATGGAACAATATAATGTCACAGCTTCAAAAGCGTTTCACAATGTCAGGGTTATTCAGTAGACATTTTTACGTTGTTGTTTGTTTTTTTTTTTAAGTTTAGAATTACGAATTATTCTTTTCAAACGAAAATATGCTCAATGGATTAGTATAATCCTTTTACTGATACATGTTGCAATCGTATGTTGAAACACAAGAAATTCCCAAATGCAAAGCACTTTATAAAAACTTACAATTAACGTCACTTAGATCCTAATAAATTTTTGGAGTTAACTTATAAACCTCTGCAAAAGTACGAAAAAAATTAAATTGTTAAGGTTTAACTTGTCTAACTAATGGCTTTTATGAAAGACCAAGAATTCTTTGAGAAATGGATCCATCGTTTTTATTTGAAAAACGAATCCATCAACCTATATGGCACATGCCGCAGTTAATATTTATTTTGGTTTCATGATGTCATACTCGTCTTTCAGGGGCAGCATTGTAACGCTTTCTAATTAAACAGAAGTGCGCCCTCAATGCATTATTTATCTATATTTCCCCCAGCATCTTCGTCTGGAAGGGGTGATCGTAGAACATTTGTAAAGATTATTCGGCTGAAACCAAAAATTATACTGCCATTTGTAAAAGTTAAAAGTGTTTCGAAGGGAAACATTCCCCTATTATTCCATTTTTCAATCCCTGGCTATGGTTGGGCAAAGGGGACCTCAATGAAGCAAAAAACAAAAAAAAAAACAGAAAATATTAGTACCACCCATAACGAGACACGAAAAGAGGGTCAGAAAAGGGCTAATTTTCTAACTCTCTTTCCAAGGGCCTATGATTAATTTAGAGTTCAACACGACTCCGTCAGATTCACTTTCCTACTACTTGGTCCCCAAGAGCCCCATCGTATTGAATCAAATTTTTATGACACTAATTTTCTTCAAAAACGTCAAAATAATGCCGGAGTTTACACCAAACCCAATGCCATGAGGGGAATGGTCCTAAACTATGTAAATTACTCCTTATTGACAGATACATTTTAGTAGAAAAATGCGGCCATATTTTGTCGTGGGTGTCGGTAATGGTAAAATTTTACGGTAAAGAGCGGGAGGGAAAATTTTATTTTGTCTCAGGTCAATTGAAACATTTTTTTTTCACTAGTAGTCCCTATGGGTCTTAGATTAAACTATTCACGGTAATCAGCCAGGTAAATAAAAAGACATAATGTGTTGCCAACTTACCAGACCAGTGGATCTGCGATATCCTGGAAACGGCTTGGGAGATTAAGTTAAAACTTTCAAGAAGTTTTTTTCTGGGTAGGAGGAACCTGGATGAGGAGAGCAGAGAAGAAATAAACATATTTTTTCTCAAAACTGCCTAGAAATTTCGGCATTTTAAGCCCATGTGGGACAAGATGTAAATCAACACTATAGACACTGTAAATGTTCCCGGATTAACAAAATAAGGTGTCTGCAGTATCTCAGAACGGCTTGGGAGATTGAGTTGTAACTTGCAGTAGGTGTTGGGGATTTGTTGGAGTTGGGAATTTGTTGGGGAATTAAACAACAAATTTCGTCTAAGAGATCGGGGGAAGAGTTAAATTTAAAGACACTAAAAGTATATCTGCAAAATCAAGGTAACGGCTTTGGGGATGCATTTGCAACTTACAGGTAGTAGAGGGGGAAGGGGATATCCAATTTTGTAATGGACGGAAGGGGCTAAAAATCATATGTTCTGAACCACCAAAAAAATGGGCAGCATAAGCTCCTATGGGAATTAGTCATGTCTAAGTAGTGAGCTATATCAAAAGACACCATTTGGTACCAAGTTATCAAACAGTTTATCTGCAATACCTCGGGAGTGCTTGGGGCATCAAGTTGACGATTAGTGGGTTATACAGAGGTCAAGTGACCTCATTTTTTTGGTGGGAGGGGGAATACACTGCTTTTTCTTTAATCCACCTCAGCGTTTTGCTCTACAGGTCCCTCAGGGACCTATAATATTTTTGCAGTTAAGTAGCGAGAAGGGTCAGAAGTAAATCGAAAAACCTTGTAACTAGGTTATCGAAATGGTATGTCTGTTACATCAGGGGATGACTTTTAGGATTCGATTTACAAATTTCGGAAACTTGGGCAGGGAGGGGGGGAGTCAGCCAAAGAGGAGTGTATATTTTGTTTTTGACGGAAAAAGCGAGGGGGGCAAACGAATGTGTGAATAGATCCACCTAAAAACTTGGCATTATTGGTCGCAATTGAATTTCAATCCATTTGAGGAGAAGTTGGTAGGTAAATAAAAAGACAGCATGTTTATTAGGTCCATCAAAATAGCGCATCCGTAATATCTTGTTGGGAACAACATGGCGGATCAAGTCAGAACTTTCAGCGGGCGTTGGGGTATCACTGTAAAAAAAAAAATTGATTTCCAACAAAATGTTTTGCTCGAATTCAAACAAGTAAAAAAAATCCAATTTTTCTGTTGGAATTGTGACTTGCTTATTGAATTCCAACAAATTATTGAAATTATTAAGATTTATGCACTTGTCAGTAGAAAAAATGTAATTTTCGACGCAAATAGTTTATATTAATCAAAATGGTTTAGACTCCAACAGTAGATTGAAATTTCTTAAATATCATATTGAATTTGACTGTGGTGTCCTTTAAAGTGAATATATGTACAAATGTTTTAATGAACATGCCCAAATTATTCTACAAACATTTTTAGCTTATAATTAATATTTTGGAGCAATGGAGAAATATCATATGAATTTTTTAATCACTTATGGCTTACGGAATAGTTACAGTGTATTAATAAAAGAGAAACAATCTTTTTTGACCTTTTCTACATAGACACAAGACCGGACTTGTTAAACGTTAATATCATACTTTACGGGATTATTTCTGTAGTATGATTACAGTGGTTTGGCTAGAAACTGACGATTCCACTAAACTTCATGATGAGCGGAAAAGTCTCTGAGCAGGAGAAGGACCTGTACGAGCTTATATCTGGAACTGATCATTGAGGACCATTCTTGGCAGCTATTAGAACGTCCAACTAGTTTATTGTTCAACAAGATTGTAGGCCTATTAAATTGAACAAGTATAATGATGGAAATCCAATTTGGATCTTAAAATCCAACATGTTGTGTTTGAAAATTTAATTTGGGTATGGGAATCCAACATTTTAGTTTCTCAACAGATTGGATATTCAATAATGGAATTCCAAAATGTTCTCTAATATTCAATTTAAGCTGTTGAAATTCCAATTTTACTGTTGACAAACATTACAAACAAAATTTGTTGAATCCCAAACAATTTTTTTACAATGTACGGCAAGGGACCTTCAAATATTGCGTTTAGAGAAAGGGATAAAAGTGTCAAAACATTTTTTGCTCCTATATATTGGTCCATCTTAAAAAGGACCACATATTTTCTTGAAAGTTTGAAACATATGTTCGTGAAACGACGGATTAAGGGGACCTTTATGCTCAGACAAACGACTTGGAAAAAAATATATGGCGACAAATGGGCCCGAAACTTTCATTCCGATCAGCTAAAACTTGTGAGACTTTTTTTTAGTCCAGAACTTGACTTTGAATACTTTTGATCAAAGATCAAAAGACCACGCTCAAAACATGACCTTAAGTTCTATACGCACAAAACATGGCCTTAAATTTCGTAACTCCAATTGGCTTGAAAATAAAACTCATAAGCTTTTTGGCCGGGTGGACCCCTATACAGAATTAAATGTGGAACTAATTTTTGATGAGTCGGCTCGTGAAACTCGAAAATGCGCTCAAATTCGTTTCGTTCATTATAGGCTTTTAGTGTGGAGAGCATAAAGACAGGGTCAGGCTCCACGAAAACAAAAATATTTTGACATTTGACCAGAAACAAAACCAACAAATTTTGTCCTCTCAGATTGGCTTCAAATTAATGGGCATGTAGACAATGACAAGGATGCTTCAATGAAGACAAGTGCTATTTCAAAAATTGTTCTATTGATTCTTAGCGCCAAAAATAGGCCCAAATTTGTAGGCCTCGGGGTATCAAAATATTCATTTCATGTTTATGTTTTATTATCATACTTTTCTCAGAACTAAAAGAAGTCATTCGAATTTAGCAGGGGGGCAACTCGGCGATTTGTGGGTCAAATGTTGCCAGTCTTTGTACTAGGCTGTAAAGCAAATTGTTATGAAAAGCTTAGTAAATTTCTGGTAAGAAATGGGGACAATAATAAAAAACAAACCAGACTTTTGTATTTTCGATAGAAGCCCACTACACGAGAAGTCAAGTGGTTTGCGCCTTTCTTACAATAAATAAACTGTCTACTAGAAGATAATAAAAGGATTTTAGAACATTTAATTAACGACCAGAGTTTCTGAGCCGATATACCAGCTAGAGTTGAGCTCATGAATGCCATGAAAAATACTGAGATTGAGCTATCTTGAGCCTTTTGAAAATGTCAAAAATAGGCACGATCCTCCTGGACACTGCCAAATCCTTTATATATGGTCATCTGAAAACGGAATAAAATGAGCATAATGTGTTTTTATATGGATGATCCCACAGCTCAAACTGGAATATCAACCACGATGAATTATAATTATTATTAACAGTAGTTGGAGTACTGGCACAAAACTAAAACAAAATAATCAAAATTCATTCTAGAACAAGTCGTTTCATCAACGCTTTATATACAATTTATCATATAATTGTAATCTTACATCTGACAAGGAAAAAATAAAGCAAGTTCGTAATACGTTTTGCTTAAGGAATATTAATGGTGTTCAGATTCTAAAATAGGTTTACATATTAATTGCTAATAAATAAAAAACTACCCAAAGCAATATAGTAGATTAATTGCAAGCTAGCCACAATGAATTAAAGAAAATGAACTTCGTAAACGGCTAGAGTGTTGGCACATTATTATGTTTTGTTTGGAAATACCCGAACTTGGGGTCTAGAACTATCGGGGATAAACTGTTTGATGTTTGAACGATATTTTTTTTAAATAGGCTTCCCTACTGATACTGTATATATTATAATGAAATACAGCAATATAGCTTTTTTGTCATTTTTCTCAGTTGTTTTATGGACTTGGTAAACTTGGCAACTGACCGACCCATATAACAGTTAGGCATGATATATTTGCAATATTGTTTGAACTGGTGTCCACACCTCATTGACATGGGGGATCATTTTGTTGGGATTGGTGAATTGAATTTCCCCGTATTCTTAAAGAACAATGATTTCAGTGTCAAGATACTATCTTACTATTACTTTTGCCATAAGAAATCAGTTTTTAGTTGATTCAAGATTTAGTGTTTCTTGTTTTATTCTTAATAAATGGTATTTATTCTAGTTTATCTTCTTCTTTTGCAATCATACTCTTTATTATATGACTTACTATCTTCTTTTCATTTGGTCAGCGCTAGATGAGTATTACTTTTTTTTGTCTTGTAATATTTTGCGTCTATAGTCCCATTCGGGTTTCAAGGACACCATATGCTATTTTATAAGGAACAGGACTCTAGTTTCGCAGGTTGCCTGATGAGGTCTTAAAACAAATGTTTTTATTTGTGAATGAAAACATTTAATACCGGGAGGCTTCTGCACGGCACGCGGCAGGCTTCTATATATAGATTCTCACTGTCGCTTGTCTTCTGAACGCCGACAATTTGAGCCTTTTCTTGATGTCATGACGTCCAAATGGAACTAAAATTAGAAGTAAGGCCTTTGTATAATTACTTTTTTTTTATTGGACCTTTAACTTCTGCCCCGGTACGCGCAGTTTTCTATATATAGATTCTCACTGTCACTTGTCTTCTAAACGCACACAATTTGAGCCTTTTCTTGATGTCATGACGTCCAAATGAACATAAATTAGAAGCGATGCCTTTGTATAATTACATTTTTTATTGGACCTCTAACTTTTGTCTCGGCTTGTCTTTTGTCATTATGAAAGACATATCGCCGAACCTTTGTTTCTTTCAATTGTTCAGGTGATGAGACAAAAACTTCTTTTTCTTCCACCGATTTATCTAGTCCAAGTTTTGGATTTTACAAGGTATGGAAGGCATTGAGGACTGCCTTTGTTTCTTTTAATTATTCAGGTGGTGAGACAAAAACTTCTTCTTTTGCCTTGGCTTGTCTTTTGTCATTATGAAAGACATATCGACGAACCTTTGTTTGTTTTAATTTTTCAGGTGGTGGGACACAAAGACTTCTTTTCTTCCAACGCTTTATCCAGTCTATATTTTTGGTTTTCAAAGGTATGGTAAGTATTGATGACCTCATCCATGTCAAAATCCAAAACTCAATCATCATCGCTATCATTATCAATTTGTTTGCTTCGTTACACCTCGGCTTATCTTTCGTCATTATGAAATACATATCGCCGAACTTTTGTTTTTTAACAAAGGTATGGTGGGCATTGATGACATTATCTATGTCAAAATCCCAAACCAAATCCTCATTGCTATCATTTTCAATTTTTACACGTTTTGATTCTCGCTGTCCAGCTTGATTTTCATTGACTTTCTGCTCTTTATTTTCATTTTTGACTCCCTCACTTTTTCGTTGTCGTATGTCTTCTAACTGCATGTGTCTTTGCTCTTCATTTTCATTTTTAACACGCTCTAATTGTCGTTTTCGCACATTTTCTAACTGCCTGTGTCTTTGCTCTTCATTTTCATTTTTGACACGTTAGTTCAGGTGTTGGTTCCAAAGAATCATCATTTATAGTAGCTGCCACTGCAAATTTTCGTTTTTTGGGCCTTCCAACAGACATTATATTATATACATAACTGTTGCGTTAGAAACTCAACAATCTTATTTATGCTATGCAAGAAATAACATAAGAAAATACTTATATGATGCCATATATCATGTCATAAGAAATGCTTATATGATATACTAATATTGTACATGACGTCATTTGCAAAAACCAAAATTCAGGCTCTAAACGAATTTTCTAGATCGTTTTTTTTTATGCGAAAATATCCCTAGATAACAATTTTTCCGAAAAAATATGGAGCCATTTTCGAGAAATAGAATAAATATATACATAGACAATTATTACTCACATACAAAGATAGTATATGGTTGAAACCCAAATTCACTCGAATTTCGTTCGTTTTTAAACTAAACTTAAAGCGACGGATATTTCGCCTTTATAAAACTAGGCGTCTTCGGTTTGTTTCTTATTTATTTATTGTTTTTAGATTTTATTTTTATATTTCTATATTTGAATTTTATACATTATTTTAGATTTTACTACTCTTTTAATTAGCTCCTTTTATATTTAGCACTAAAAACGCCTAGTTTTAAACAGGTGAAATATCCATCGTTTAGTTTGTCTTTTCCTTCTACTGGTCGTAGGCCCGTTGTTTTGTCCTTCATTCTGATTTTTTTTTTTCTCTCTCTTTGTTTTGTAATGGCTAGCCAGTCCGGCTTTAAATCCTTTATTTTTATCTTAAAATTGAAAGAAATTGCCCAAAATAAGTATGGTGCTGCTGTCTTCTTAAAACCCAAAAAAGAATAATGTAAAAGCAAATTGTATGTTGGAGATATTCTCTTTTTACTACAACATTATAGGCTAGGAAAAATGTGGTTTGACCTCAAACAATTTGCTATACAAATGATTCTTTCACTACCTGATTTAAAAAAAAAAAAATGTGCTGATTCCGAATCCGAAAAGTCTACCACCCTAGCTCTTTTAAAATTTGACTTCTTGAGGTTTTTGGGCGACTTTCTTAACGTAAAAAATGGCACCTTTAAAGTACAATTCAGAATTCTCGAAGTAGTTTAGGGGTCTGATTTAACATACATATACACATCAGAAGATTACAATAATTTGAATTAAGGTTTAAGAGGGTAAGGCAGTTTCTGAGGCAAATTTAAGGTATATAAAAGTCTGGCTTTTTCGAAAACTTTGCTTTCTAAGTGATGCAAAATAAGTAGCCTACTTCGAAGAAGAACAAGATTTGCCATATCAAACACTTAATATTGGCTATTTCGTCCCTTTTTTTGAGGATTCGTCCAACCAATATTAACTCAAGTTTTCAATTTTTCAGATGAATAATTCAAGTCTAGAATGTCGACAATATGATTAAACCATAACAAAGAAACACTCAAAGCGGACGAGAAAGTGCTTCTTCCTGATTGTGATCTGAAACCGACCTCCTGATTGTGATGACTGCGGTCGAGTCGGTAGAACGTCTTAATTGAGAAGATAAGGACTTTCTATTCCTTTGACTGCACCACACGAAGCGAGACTACAACCTGATATTTTTTTTTTAATTCTGAGTCATGGAAAACTGGAAACCCTCTGTGGGATATATCGACAGCCAAATTGAAACTCGGTGATACCCCTTGCGACTGAAGTCTTTTCTTTCTTCCCTTTCTCAGATGCGATTCCATTTCACGAATTTATGGCTTAGGAAAATCTACACCATTAAACTGCGAAAAAGAAGAAAAAGTTCTACGATATTACTGGACTATTCCTGGATTCAGCTTCTATAAGAGACGACATTAGAAAAAATAGAGAGAGGGCCATGCTTATCTTATTCATGGCTACACAAAATAAAACAAGTCTTTACCAGGTTTGCTACAGGAAATTCCTCGAAAAAGTTTAAAGTTCTGGGAAGTATGTGAAGGCAAAATTGTTCTCGCTAACAAGCATCGTTTCTAAGTATCATTCGTTTAAGCGTACTTCTAAATACAAGCATAAATTTTGAGTCAACTGGATCCCTTGGAGATTGCGCAGCCGGGAGAATTGAGACCTTTTCAGATTAGGATTGACACCCCGTGACAAAAAAAAATCGCATGATTTTAGTGATTTTCCGGTTGATCTAGTGATTATCATCGATAATCTAGTGATTCATATGCAAACTTAGTGATTTTTTGTTTAGTCAATGGAAAAATCAATAGAAATAATGATAAATCACCAGGGGTGGCAATCCTGATTAAGATCAACGGCACCGCCTTCCCTTCTCTTTGTGTTTCACTGTAATTTCAAGGGCAAGTGTTCGACACTGCTTTGCTCTTGCAAAAAACATCGCTTCGCAACTGGGCTGGTGGCAATTATGCAGTAACAAGCTTTTTTCTAACTGCGAGACAGTTTGTGTCGCCAGCCTTGAAGACGATGGCAGCAAACGAAAAGACCAATATTTTGAATTATAACTGTTGGGGCCAAGTTTATTATACGCCTGAGGGCTCGACCTCTCCCTCATTCTCACTCTTCATCAGAGTTTTAAGCCCCGAACACTTTTCTTGAGTTCAAATATTCAGTTTCATATTCATCAACAACAAAGGATGCACAAATGACATATCCGATCACATTTTTTGGTATTTACTCAACCAACATTTTTTTCCTATTTTTTTTTTATTAATCAACGTTACTAATAAAAAAGAATACATAGAGGTCACATCATTCTTTCCTAAGTACCCAAACTGGGATACTAAGATTCCGAGACAGACTGGAATCATAATTGAATGTATGACTTCTGGAATTTCCTGCACTGGTATGTGTTTTTCCAAAATCCATGTGTGCTACATAATCCTGTCCTTCGGAAAATAAGATGGAAAGCGTTCATATATCAGAGAATTTTCAGTCTCCGGACCTAAGCAGCACAGATGTGCCTTAATTTGTGCATGATTCTCCAGAGTTTACCATTATTATCTTATAATTTCTTTTTTTTCTGGTCTTGTGAGTTTGCAATTCGTCTCTTGAAGTAAAGGCTTAGGTGATACAACACTCCAAATATTTCCAAAATCTATGTGTGCTACATCATCCTCTCTTTCGGAAAATCAGGTGGAAAACTTTCATATACTAGAAAATCATCAGTCTGCACACCTAGGCCAGAGGTGTCGTAATTTGTACATGATTCTACAGAGTTTACCATCATTTTCTTATAAAATCGTCTTTTTGCTAGACTTGTGAGTTTGCAATTCGTCTCTTGAAGTAAAGGCTTAGGTGATACAACATTCCAAATATTTCCAAAATCTATGTGTGCTACATCATTCTCTCTTTCGGAAAATCAGGTGGAAAACTTTCATATACTAGAAAATCATCAGTCTGCACACCTAGGCCAGAGGTGTCGTAATTTGTGCACGATTCTACAGAGTTTACCATCAGTTTCTTATAAAATCGTCTTTTTGCTAGACTTGTGACTTTGCAATTCTTCTCTTGAAGTAAAGGCTTAGGTGATACAACATTCCAAATATTTCCAAAATCTATGTGTGCTACATCATCCTCTCTTTCGGAAAATCAGGTGGAAAACTTTCATATACTAGAAAATCATCAGTCTGCACACTTAGGCCAGAGGTGTCGTAATTTGTGCACGATTCTACAGAGTTTACCATCATTTTCTTATAAAATCGTCTTTTTGCTAGACTTGTGACTTTGCAATTCTTCTCTTGAAGTAAAGGCTTAGGTGATGCAACATTCCAAATATTTCCAAAATCTATGTGTGCTACATCATCCTCTCTTTCGGAAAATCAGGTGGAAAACTTTCATATACTAGAAAATCATCAGTCTGCACACTTAGGCCAGAGGTGTCGTGATTTGTGCATGATTCTACAGAGTTTACCATCATTTTCTTATAAAATCGTCTTTTTGCTAGACTTGTGAGTTTGCAATTCTTCTCTTGAAGTAAAGGCTTAGGTGATACAACATTCCAAATATTTGGAATAGTTCAAACAAACAAGGAAGAATAAAGTAACGACTTTTTGTAACAATGAAGGAAAGCTCTAGCAATCAAGCCACTACGTTAGGCACTAAGTTATGCATTTTGTCGTTTCCTATTTAATATTTCTGAACCTAACTACGATCGACTCTGTATATAAATTAAATTAAAAAAAAACAAGTTTTTTCAACAGAAAGTAAGGAGCAACATTAAAACTTAAACCCTAACAGAAATTATTATGTATATAAAAGGGGTTGCCCCCTGCTCAACACCTCGGTCTTTACGCTAAATTTTTTTAGTGCTTTTAAAAAAGCGTCTTATTGTTCTAATTAAACGGCCCTTGTGTTTCAGGAGTCATTATTCAAGAATTGGGACAAAATTCAAATTTTAGCGCAAAGAGCAAGGTGTTGAGAAGGGGGCAACCCCCTTTATATACGTAATAATTTCCGTTCGTTTTAAGTTTTAATGTTGCTCCTTACTTTTAGTTGAAAAAAAAACTTGTTTTTTATATTTA
This sequence comes from Artemia sinica, assembly GCA_027921565.1. Classification (NCBI taxonomy): domain Eukaryota; kingdom Metazoa; phylum Arthropoda; class Branchiopoda; order Anostraca; family Artemiidae; genus Artemia; species Artemia sinica. The sequence continues at coordinate 20,219,366 of CM051271.1, read as the reverse complement.
ATTTCTTATCGTTTTTAAATAATACCAGCAAATCTGGCCCCACTTCCACGGAGAAACCCCCTCCCCACGGAAATTTCCTCTAGACAATTCAATGCCGGTGAAAATTTACCCCGGACCATTACTCTTAACCACTCTGCGCGTAAAATTGAGACAGAAAAGAGAAAGCAAGAGATATAAAAAGAATTTTGAATAAGAATTCTGGCAAATTCCCCCAGTTTATAATTTCCCCTGATAAGTTCACTCCCTGGAGATTTCCCTCCCCATGGAAAATTCCCCCGTGGAAAACCCCCAGCAAAATATTTGTCCTCCCCAACCCGAAAATGTATCCCTACATCCCAATAAAAAATACTATGCGCAAACAATGGGCAAATTTTATAACTTAAAGACCTTTCCCTTGGGGCTGTTAAAGTTCATGTTATACCCAGAGGCATATTTATTGGGCATGGTTAAAATTGAGACGGAAAAGAGAAAGCAAGAGATATAAAAAGAATTTTGAATAAGAATTCTGGCAAATTCCCCCAGTTTATAATTTCCCCTGATAAGTTCACTCCCTGGAGATTTCCCTCCCCATGGAAAATTCACCCGTGGAAAACCCCCAGCAAAATATTTGTCCTCCCCAACCCGAAAATGTATCCCTACATCCCAATAAAAAATACTATGCGAAAACAATGGGCAAATTTTATAACTTAAAGACCTTTCCCCTGGGGCTGTGAAGGTTCATGTTATACCCAGAGGCATAGTTATTGGGCCTTTCAACTATGAGGAACAAAATGGCTATCTCAAAATTTGATCGGACGATTTTGGGAGAAAAACGGCGGGAGAGGGGGCCTAGTTGCCCTCCATTTTTTTGGTCACTTAAAAAGGGCACTAGAACTTTTAATTTCCGTTCGAATGAGCCCTCTCCCGATATTCTGGGACCACCGGGTCGACACAATCACCCCTGGGGAAAACAAACAAACAAAAAAAAAACAAATAAACACGCATCCGAGATCTTTCGTCTGGCAAACTATACAAAATTCCACATTTTTGCAGATAAGAGCTTGAAACCCAAACAGTAGGGTCTTCTGATACGCTGAATCTGATGGAGTGATTTTCATTAAGATCACTTGACTTTTAGGGGCTGTTTCCTCCTTTAATCGAAAATCAGGAAAAATTTCTTAGGGTCGTAACCTTTGATGGGTAAGACTGAACTTAATAAAATTTAAATATTTGAAATCTGTTTTAACAAAAATTTGTTACCACAAACTGTTTGATACTAATGCGTTGCGATTTTTTCTTGTCTATTTATATACATTCCTATTTAAGAGTGTAAGCGTAATTGATATTCTAGAGTGCAAAAATGACATCACGCAAGTACTAACTTAATCTTTTCCTTGACAGATTGAAGATTAGAAAAAACTGAATATAACATATTAGCTTGCCAGAAAGACATGTAGAATTGACAATAGAGACCTAAAGTTGACCGTTGAGTTGTTTGTTTTGGCAATTTTTTTTTCCTAGAAAAAGAGAGCGTGAGAGAGAAATAGAAGTGAGAGTAAGTGACTAATTGAGTAAGTGAGAGAGAGGGAAGGGAGGAAAGGAAAGAGAAAGAGAGGAAAGAGGCAACAATCTGCGCTTGGGATATGTCACGATTAAGTTTTAATAGAGTTGTGGTGGAGATATTGGATTGTATGCTACTAGACAGTGCTGAGACCCCACTTGAAATGTAGATGGAAAATTCTAAAGAAAACATAGACAGGAAATTTCATTCAAGCAATGAAGAAGTATAAGCACGAAGGTGGCATCTGTTAGTCTTTCATGCAAAAAGAAACTCTGAAATTTATATGCTGAATACGGCTAAGCACAAAAACATTCCTGGAGGAGGGGGGGAATACTAAATACAAGGATAGGGGCAATAATAAGAAGATTATTCGATAATTTGAATAGAAAGTACTCGGAAATTGAAAAAAATAGAACTGCAGGAGGTCCTGGAACCATCCCCCCTCCCCCAACGCGTGTCATTTGGAGGAGTAATACATTGGCATCAATTTTCTTATCGAATCATATTATATTTTGATTCTTCGGTTCTCTTTTTTCGTCAAAGAGGAGGAAGATACAGAAAGGCACGTGCGTAGGTCATGATCTTCAACCCTTTCCCCCTTGAATTTTACAAAATTTTATAATATCGTATGGTACTTGTCAACTAGCTCGAACCCACTCGATATATTGTATACGGAAGATGCTTAAGAAACTAATCAAACATGTTTCTTTCAACAGAGAATTGGATTGCAAACCGTGGTTTATCATTACGTTTACAATAATACAAATATATAGCCCAAATTTGTTTCTAAACTAATATATTTTCATCATATTTTGTTTTATTTCATTAGCATTAACCAAATTTGACTTCTTGCGTGGGTTCCAGCAAATTGACAAGTACCTATCGTATATATTTTTCATCTACTTGTTCTTTTGTTGTGAAGTTTTGCCCCCCTCCCCGAAATAAATCCTACATTCAAGCCTGACAGAGATCATTTCAGATGATCGTTCATTTTAGTAATCCTCAAATTTGTTGCTACACAGTTAGCATTTAAATCTTTTTCTTTTTGGGGGTTTAGCTCGACTTTGCCATAAGAAACATTTTGCTTGGAGTATAGCCCAAGGCTGTTGAATTATTATTTGATAGAAAATTATACATAATTAATTGAAAAAGCCTAAGGTCATGGCAGTGAACAATACACAATTTATATACGAAGATCTATTTTTATCAGCCAAAGAATTATCTATAATTCTATTTTGATTATTTTCCCAACTCACGAGGTGACGACGTTTCGTTCATCCAAACGAAGATAAATGACTGTTCCGTATTTGTCACGGTAAGACAAGGTGCCTTCCGTTCACAGATTATTTTTTTTTTGTTTTTTTTGTTTTTTTTTTTTTTTTTTTTTTACTAGAAAACCATAAGAAAAATAACACTTTAATTACATCAGCTAAAAACGAAGAGCAGCTAAATAAAAAAGCATGTATTTTCGAACGAAATTAAGACCGACGTTAAAACTTAAAACAAACAGAAGTTAATCCATATATGAGAAATAGTTGTATCATCCTCAAAAATCCAATTTTTACGTTAAAGTTAGAGTTTTTGTCCCAGTTCTTTAAGAACGAATGGTCAAACAGAAATGCGGACAAATGCGGTCGGATTGGAATCAGGAATGCGCTATAAACCTTTAAGGTAAAGAGCAGGGAGTTGAGAGGAGGGTCAATATACAGAATAATTCATGCTTCCTTAAAGTTTTAATTTCTCTCTTTACTTTCGTTTGAAAAAAAAAACGTGTTTTGTTTTTTTAAATCAAACAGTTCGTGGTAACGAACTGTAAGTAATAGTATAGTAATAATACGAAAAAAAAAGGCCCGAACCAGGAACAAATTGATAAAGCAATGCTTTCTTCACCATCTGGACCAGAAAAAAGCGCTGAACAACATATCCAAAATCTTCGTCCAAAACCCGTTGCAAAATTTGTTTTTTTCGCTATTTTCGTCACATTAATTTTTATTTTTCATGAAAAAATGAAGTATCACGAAATGAGTGGTTGATACGTCTATCTGTATCAGAATTGAGAGCTGGAACTGTTTCTGACGTTAGTTTTTCTTATAAACGTCAAATAAAATGAAAAAATCCATGTTTAGTAAAAAAAGCAAAATTTCGCTATTTTTGGCAAAAAAAACTAAGTGATAACCATGATATTTTTTTTTGTGTGTTTTTTTTGTCCGTTAATGCAGATCACGATATGCGCACGATTGACGGAAAGGGCACTTTCCACGGTATGGCAATTCTAGCATCTATCACTCCCCCTCTGAAAAACAAAGTGGCGCCAATCCCAAGGGGGAGTGTTTCTCTAGACACTGTGACGCTCAAAGGTCGAGTCCCTATTTACCCTTTTCGGATAAGTGAAGCAGTGCTTTCTCAGAATCGGTACGAGAAAATATCACAGACCATTGTGAAAGATCCATTCGCATTCCTTGACCAGCTCTGGTTGTCATCGTGGTTTTTCAAGAGCCCAAGACCTAACTGGAATGATTTTATGCAATCGGTTTTCTCGCACTCGCTGGACGAAGATGCACAAACCCCTTGTGACAAGGCAAGTATTATTTTTTGCCCATGATCGATCTGCCTTCTAGCAATGAGTCATGCCTATACTCAACCCTGTGCTTCATTGCTTGTCAGGGGAGGAATTACGGATTTACGCCAGTCGTCACATTCGATCAGCCACTTTGGTGGAAGGCAATGAAGATTATCAAGTCCGACGTGTCAAATGAGCTGGACAACGTTATCATCAAACTTGGAGGCTTTCACTTGATGATGAGCTTCGTCGGATGCATAGGTCACCTGATGCAAGACAGTGGGCTCAAAGAAATCTTGGAAATAGTATACGCACCGGCAACGGTACCACATATACTCTCTGGGAAAGTGATTTCTAGAGCTATTAGAGCTCACATTCTCGTGAGCTCGGCTCTCTACGCTCATCTTTTAGGACAAGATGGGGGAACTGTGGATACTTTCGGCCTTAAGAAACTCTTCAACGACACCCTTGAGGGAAAAATGTCTCCCAGAGACCTTGACGAAGCACCAGAGCTGGGACTACTGGAAAGTATTATCAAACAGAAGATTGAAGACCTACAAGATCACCGAACAGCAAAGCTCTGGCTGCAGTACCTTGACATGGTTGAAAAGCTTCTCAAGTTTATACGTGCCGAGAGACTGGGTCTATGGGACCTGCATTTGCAGGTTGCAGCAGAAATACTTCCCTACCTAGCCACATCTGGGCATAGCCTTTACGGGACATCTGTCTGGTTGTACATCCAAGAGATGACTAAACTTCCCAGTCGTCACCCAAAAATGTTTCAGATTTTCAGTGAACAAGGACACATGATTAGAAGGTCAGATCGGCGCTGTGCCGGCCTCTCAGCAGACTTAGTTATTGAACAAGAGTACATGTGAAGCCTAAAGACATCATGAGGACTCACTGGTGGTGGTGGCATGACTGAAGAACAGAGAGCGATCTGGGTCCTATTGAGGCCGGCGTGTCTTGAAGTCAACCTGTTGATGCAGAACCTGACGAATATTGGCTACTCTACAAGCGAGCAGCATCGTGACTTGAGTCTGAACAGACAAAACCGAGACTGTGAAGATACCGCGAAGTTGGTAGATTTCTTCGAAGTGTCATCCCCATTCAAAGGCAATGTACAACTGAGAAACGTTGTAAATGGAGTAACTTCATCTCCAGGCGTGAATGTTGACGAAGCCGAATCAGCTGGGAAGATAATCTTAGACAAGATGTCAGAAAAGACCTTGAAGGAGCACGTCTTTAAAAAGAAAGACCAAGTGACTCTGAGTAACTCATGCGAAAGGCCAACAAGCCCGAGCTAACAAATGCAGTCTATCAGACATGTGGGTTTGATGCTCAGTCCCCAAGACCGGTGGGAATTACCAGCTTCGTCTTAGACGGGGGCACCCTTCTCCATCGGATCCCGTGGAAGGTCGCTTCCACATACAAGGCTATCATGTCTTCGTACATTCATTACGTCGAAAAAAAGTATCCCCGTGCAGTTGTCGTCTTCGACGGATACGACGGCGGTCCGTCAATCAAAGATGCAACCCATTTGCTTCGAGCTGGATCTGTCGGCCGCGAAGTGTTATTTACCGAAGACATGAATCTTTTCATGAAGAAAGAGGAGTTTCTTTCATGCAAGGAGCAACCACCACCACCAGCACCAGCAACCACCATTGTGGTTGCTGATGACACGGAAGTTCTTTTCGTCCTCCTCATCTGTCATGTAGACACGAGTTCAAATCGAGTTTACTTCTCGCCGGAAGCGAAATTCGGAAGTGAATGCTCAGCTTGGGATGTTTGTCAGATAAAAGACAAGCTAGGATCAGAAGTTTGCCAGCTGATGCCGTTCTGTCACGCCATACTGGGTTGCGACACAACATCGTACCTTTATGGCATCGGTAAAGGAAAAACTCTTCAGCTATTGTTATCCAGCTCGAGTTTCAGAGACGCCGGTACCCTGTTTACCAAAAAATCTGTATCTCATGATGAGATAGCAGCGGCTGGAGAGAAAGCTTTGCTGATACTCTACAACTGCCAGGATCTGCCAAGTCTTGACACTGCCAGGAACCAAGTTTTCCAGAGGAAATTCAATACTGCCACCTCATTCGTACACCCACAAGAGCTGCCTCCGACTATGATGGCAACGAAGTATCATTCGTCTGAGTCTACAGCCAGGTTCAGATTTGGCTAGGGAACACGGTTGACCCCCTAAGCTGGAGATGGAATCTTCAAGGCAACGAAGTTTTAGAGCCAAAATTGACGGATCCCCCCGCTGCTCCTCCTCATCTTCTATAGACAGTGAAGTGTTCTTGCTGAGCTGATGGTTGCGACAGTGAGAGATACGGTGATTACGTGGGACGGTATTTCCATGGAGGAAGTTTTCATGGGGGAAGGGATATTGCTATGAAGGGGGCGCCGGATTTCCCAGCATTATTTTAAAAAATGATCAGAAATTAAGTAAAGAAAAAATAGGTTTTTCAACTGAAAGTAAGGAGCAACATCAAAACTTAAAACGAACAGAAACTATTACGTATATTATTGGGTTCACCCCCAAGAAAATACCTTGCTCTTTACGCTTTTTCAGTACTTTCATAAGAGCTATTTATTCTAATTATCGGCCTTTGTGATTAAGGCGTCATTTTTAAAGAATTGGAACAAAATCCGAATTTTAGCGTGAAGAGCAAGGTATCAACTAGGGGGCGAACCCCCTAATATATGTATTAAAAATATATGAATATAGAAGTTCGTTACGCAAGTTAATTCGTAAGTTACGTATATTTATTACTAATAAAAATGTTCGTAAATAAAATTAAACAAATTTCGAGAAAGCCATTTAACCAAAACAAGTAAAATTAATATGCAAATTTCATTTTAATTATTCATGTACGGTGAGCCATAATCAAAACCTGCAGTAATTGAAAGACGTTCAGAAATTAGATAAAAAAAACAAGTTGTTTTTTTAACTGAAAGTAAGGAACAACTAAGGAACAATTATTTTAATGTTCACATACCAGGTGACTCGGCTTTGCCAAGTCAAAACAGATGACTCCAGATTCCAAAGTGGTTTCCATTGAAACCAAAGAACAAGATTAAACTCAGCAGAAATGAATCACCGTATAGGATCTCCCCTCCTCAATCGCCATTGTAACAACAACAACAAACTACGGTCTTCACTGGAAAATGTTGATCATTAGATACCTAATGTCGTCCCTGAAACAAATTAAATAAAAAAACAAGTTTTTTTTTAACTGAAAATAAGGAGCGACATTAAAACTTAAAACGAACATAAATTATTCCGTATATGAAAGGGGCTGTCCCCTCCTCAACGCCTCGCTCTTTGCGCTAAAGTTTGACTCTTTCTCACAACTCTATTGTTTAAAACAATAAAAAATTTCATCGTAAAAAGTGAGGCGTCGAGGAGGGGACAGCCCCTTTCATATACGGAATAATTTATGTTCGTTTTAAGTTTTAATGTCGCTCCTTATTTTCAGTTAAAAAAAACTTGTTTTTTTATTTAATTTGTTTCAGGGACGACATTAGGTATCTAATGATCAACATTTTCCAGTGAAGACCGTAGTTTGTTGTTGTTGTTACAATGGCGATTGAGGAGGGGAGATCCTATACGGTGATTCATTTCTGCTGGGTTTAATCTTGTTCTTTGGTTTCAATGGAAACCACTTTGGAATCTGGAGTCATCTGTTTTGACTTGGCAAAGCCGAGTCACCTGGTATGTGAACATTAAAATAATGACTGCTTACAGCTCAAGTAAAATAGGGAACACTTCTCCTGACACATTTTGAAAAGAGATTTTGAGAAAATCTTAAGTAAATGAAAAAGATCTCTAGAAAAATCTTTGAATTTATATCTTCCTCGAAAAATTATGAAAACAGAACATGTATCCTTAATTAGTATCAATTTTAAGTTTTGGCCAATTCTGTTCTAAAAGTATTTTAAAAGAAAAAAGCGTTAGGCACTAGCAAAATGAAACACGCAGAGGTCTAAGATTAATACGGAATTAGAAGAAGAATCTATAATGGATATTCATTTTTCGGAATTGTCACAATTTCCGACTACACAGATCCTTACTCTGACCAAAATAAGTAAACTTTGTAACAAACCAGGCATATGATAAGGGGATTTGGGAACCTTCTTTCACCAATTTCCCAAATTATTTTACCCCCCCCCCCTAAATTGAACTGCGCTTACGAACTAATTCCTACAAACACGCCTACGGGTAAACCCACAACATTGTCAAAAACAACACTCAACAAAATTACGACGTCTTGAATGCGCATTAGAATTTATTTTGTTATGGTGGAAATATACGTCCTACAAAACGAGATAGGACGATGGGATGGGAAGAATAATTATGATTACTTAATGTGACAGAGCAGATTATTGATGATTGATTAACCAAATTGGGATCCAGATTTATTGAAAGAAGACCCCAAGTGACCCAACAGTCAAGAGGGGTTTTTAATTCGTTCATCATCATCATCATCATCGTCCTACAAAACAATGAGGCTACATTTAAGTGTGTACCCAGGATTTTATTTTGCAGGAAGGATTTATTGGAGGACAACATTGCAAAGAAAGTAGAAGCAGATGAATCATAAAAAGATAAATAATTTACGGAAAATTTTAGAACCGTGACATTCAGGGGTTGAGAAGACCTGAAAACCATGTACTTCGCAATGGCCCTACAGGTAAATATACCCATGTAACATATGTTTGATAGGGAATTGTGGGTTGAAGAATTGGGGGGTTAAGAGTTATGGGAAGTCAAGTTGGAACTCAATTGTTCTAGGAAAACTAAGTTTTTTTAAAGAAACTCAAGAAAATATGAAAATAGCTATAAATACAACAGCAAAACTTTTAAGGTAAGTTATAACGTCTATTCCTTGATTTAACCAAGAGGCTATCAATTGTAAGTCGTGAGACAGCGTATAAGTCGTCCTAGCCGAGTAATCAGCACACTGAACATGTAGCCCTGTATCCTTCAAGATGGGGGTTAGAGTCCTGGTTTCATTGATCGGGACGGAGTCAGTGATTTGACCCTCTAAGCTCAGTCAAAGTCGACCAAGCACCAAAATACAAACCTGGAGAGTCTGGGGACGGTAAACAGGAAGGGCATGTGAAAGCAGATGATAGCAGGCCCCTAGCCCCACTATGCAATTATTGGATGAGGTGCAACAAAAAGGAGATCAGCACAGCCAGATGTAGACTTATGTCTGATGCCACATCCCTTAATCTTTTGCACGGGATAATCATGACGTTTTTCTGGCGAAAAACTGTCTGTACTCTGGAATTTTTTACCGTTTTGTTTTTCTTTTTTTTATTCCTAAATTCGTTGCACCAGGTACTTTTAATTATCTCATATACCGCTATTTATTTATGTATTTTTCTGTTTGTCTCGTTCCATTAAGAGGTTGTAAATTTCTGTTGAATCTTCTTGAAGGAGTTGACAGAGACACTTTTAGGGAGACTGTCCACGGGAAGATCGTCCCAAATGGTAGTGAAACCGCCAAATAAAGCTTCACTTCTTTTAAGCCCTCGGAAGCTAGGTTGGTAGACATTCTATTCTTAGTTTTCCGGGGGAAATCCTAAAACTTGACCTCGTCACTGCGAAGAAGTGGAAACAGCACGAATGAGCACTAGGCTAGCACATAAGGGATAGAAAGCTGGGGACCTGCCGGTCAAATAGATCTCCATAAAACATCCATAAATATGCCAAACATTAGTATTCCTTCTTGCAGTGGGCGTTGAACCAAGGTTTGTCCTTGCTGGACACTTGGATCCACCTCGATTGAGTATAGGTTATGATAGAGTTGACTAGTGCCTGCTGGAACTTTTTGGCAGCTTTCTCAGGACCTTTGAGGAGGAAGGCTCTCCATTGCTGAAAAGCAAGTGGTTTTTGAAGACACCGCAATTTCCTCTTTTGTACTGCCAGATTAGTTGCTCGTGCTTTATTGGGGGAGGAATACGACGATTTCCACGCGCAAAGATCAACCTTAAAGAAGTCTGGGTAATCTGTAAGAAAGAAATCAAGACGAGATGATGCGTTAGGGCCATGGTAGGTATCGAATTCAACAAGATGTTCAAGTCCATTGATCGAGACGGACCATACAGGTCTGACCCCTTCTTATGAGTATTTTTTTTTCTACGAAGCCACACGCCATGAAGGGCATTGAAGTCTCCATGGGGTATGATGGCAGACTTAGGGTATTTGCCCCGGGTGTAATCGAAGGAGGTTTCGAACTAGCAAATAATCTGACAGGTTGGAATGTTTTATATAGTTCCAATGACCCCAGACTGGTTTAAAAAAGCAAACATTGTTTGCTGGCTGAGTTCGGGAGATTCAGGCATGATAATGGTATATGACTGCAGATAAACTGCTACACCTCCTACGCCGTATTTGGGACCGTCGGTGCACACTCAGTTAGCCTGTTCGAAAAAAATTATACTCTCCCTCATTCAGTATTCAAGAGCAACACTTTTCCTAAATACACATTCCATAATAGCTTTGTCGTTGTATAATGAAGAGGGATACGGGTCAATACCTTCCTAGAGAAGGGAACTTCAAAAACCTGTACTTAAACTCCACTTTGAATATTTTTATTTTTTTTTTTTTTGACATAAATTCATAAATCAATAATATTGGGGTGCTATAATTTAATGTCAAGTTGAAACAAATATTAAAGTGTCATGTGTTGGCTGAACACACAAAATCCCTGCTTCTATGGGGTAATTTCTGTTTATCTAGACCTTGAATGCACCTCTTTGCGATATTTAAAAACTTTTGTCAAACTTTTTAGACCCCACTCAGTGTTACCAAACATGTCATATTTACACAGTAAAGGCAATTTTTTAGGTAGCTGCGCATGGAATTCTTCAAATCACCACATTTTTCAAGGTGGATATTCTTATAGTTACTCCTTTGGGCTTTGCCGCTTAAAAAATTGTTTTCCGTCCATCTGGAAGGACCGATCCAAACCACACGCTTGAACTTGTCAAAATACAGCCTTTCCATCTCTGGGAGCTATAATAATGGAATGGCTACTTTCGCATAGATAAAATAAAGATCATTTTTCCAGACATATTAAAAATAAAAATGAAAAATCTACAGTAAACGAGAAGAATCTATCAAAGGACTTTAGAGTATCCTTCTGCTTATAAAAAAGATAGAAACAAAACACGGTCTAGATTAACATCAATCTTAAGCTTGTGTAATTTAGTTTGAAAGGTATTTTAATTAATGAAAAGTTTGGGAGATAGCAACATGAAATAGAAAAACGTTGAAGGTCAACAACAGCGAAATTTAAAAATTAAACTTTAATCAGAAAGATAATCTAGGATAGCTAAAAAAAACACGAGTATACACTATAACGTTCAAAAACCTACTTTGTGTACTAAAATTTAGCCCTTAATGTAAATAAATAAAAAAAACAAGTTTTTTCGGTACTTGTATGACATAACCTCGACCACTCAAGATATGAAGTTACGTTAATCCTAATGAAATTTACCTAAGTATGATAAAATATAATACTTTAGAAACAAATTTGGGCTATATGTTTGGACATGAGGGGGGTGGGGGTAAAGTACATCGGGTCTGCATGCAAAATGTGTTAGCTACAATTATTCTGTAATATTATGGGGTAGAATTGTTTTCTAACTCCACACTGTCCAAATAATTTACCCCCACCCCCACCCCTAATGTGCAAATATATAGCCCGAATTATACATTTCTCGTCTATTCTGTCACTTCTCTTTGTCCCGTCTTACGCTAAGCTGAAAGAAACTAGCGAAATAAGCCAGTTTATAGTGCGTCAATGGATGCAAAACTTGAGTGGTCATATCATACAAGTATCGTTTTTCTACTGAAAATAAGAAGCAACATTAAAACTTAAAACGAACAGAAATTATTCTGTAAATGAGGTGGCTGCCCCTCCTCAATACCCCACTCTTTACGCAAAGGTTTTTTTTAGAATTTTTAAGAAAGGTTGTGATTCTAAGTAAACGGCCCTTGTGTTTCAGGAACCATTTTAAAGGATTGGGACAAGAGGTCGAATTTTAGCATAAATGGCTGGGTCAGGAGGGGGCAGCCACCCTAGTATACGGAAAAATTTCTGTTCGTTTTAAGTTTTTATGTTGCTCCTTACTTTCAGTAGAATAGAACTTGTTTCTTTATAATTAATTTCCGATTGCTTTTCAAATTGTCTCAAGAAATCCACCTCATCCTCCATGGAAAATCCCCCCCCCGAAAAATCCCTCCATGGAAAATTTCTCTCACATAAAATCTTTTCCTTTGGGAAATTACCCCGGACAATTTCATACTTGCTGCGAATATCCCCCAGATATTTCTTGCGGACGATTCTGCCTGAAAATACTCTTTAATATACTTTCATTTAATAAAATAAGTTGTTTTTATTTAATTTCTGATCGTTTTTCAGGTCATGGCGGAGTCCCCTCTCTGTGAAAAATATTTCTCGGAAATCCTTCAAAAAGAAAATTTATCCCACGGAAAATTTCCCATGGAGAATTTCTCCCGGCGATTATACTCCTGCGGAGAATTTTACCCGTGAGAAATACCCTCCCCCCACGTAGAAATCCCCCAAAGAATTGCAAATCCACTGAAATTTCCTCCGGATAATTCCCCCAGAGCAAATCCACGTGTAAAATGGGGTTTTCAACGAGAAAGTAAGAGAAATAAAAACGAACTTCGTATATGAATTTTGGCAAATTTACCCCGTGTAAAATTTTCCCAATGGAAAATTCTCCCCGTAGAAAGTCCACCCCCAGAATATCCCCCCCCCCGGAAAAACGTAAACAATGGACAAATTTCACAACTTGTGGTCCTTCCTTCGGGGGCTGCGGGGGTTCATGTTACCCCCAAAGACATAGTTATTGAACCTATCAACTATCCTGGACAAACAGCTATCTCAAAATTTTGATCGAACGACTTTGGGGAGAAGAGGGCGTGAGAGGGGGGCTAGATTCCCTCCAATTTACTTGATTACTTAAAAAGGGCACTAGAACTTGTAATTTCCGCTCAAATAATCTCCCTCCCAATCTGCTAGGACCATCGGTTCAATACGATTACCCCTGGGAAGAACATGTCACTTCGCATGTTGGTTAAGTGGAATTGGTTAAATTGGATAAGTGGAAACTTACATAGCTATTTACGTCTTAAGAAATTAGGTAAAAATTTAATGAAAAAGACCTCCATGTGCAGTTATGTAGCTTTAACACTTAGTTGGGGTTTACTTTGAAAATAAGGAACGAGTATGAAAAATCAGAAGAAAATGAGCGAAAAGAAAATCTCATCATGGAGATCAAGAAAGTACAGTTTTCCTGATTGCTGCAGCAAAAGAAAACACTGTCAATAATTGGCAATAAACTGGGTTAAATAAAAGCGATTGAAATAGTAAAAGTATAAGAATAAAACCCTAACATTTTGTTGCCAAACAGTAATTGAATTGCATAAATCATTAAACAGCTAAAAATCTAGCTGTGTGTTAATATAGCTATTGTAAAACTATTTAAGATTAAACACTTCAAATTGTTAGTTAATTGACTTACGTATAAGAATATCTTTTTAGATAGACCAATTTGTCAATCTTGGCTATCTCCTTTTGTTGTTCCGTCTTTACTCACGTATCAAGAGAATCCTAATTTTCTTCCAATTCCCAATTAAGTTTTTCCCGTGCGTGATCCCCTGGGCAAAATATTCAAAGCTCCTGTCCGGAATAGTTAAGAAAGAGTAACAGATTTGATTTTTTTTTATTATTATTAATGATATTATTATTATTTGTGAAAAATACATCTGCAAAACTGAAAAATTTAAATTAAGTTAAAAAAAAGAAGTCATTTAGAAAAAAAGTGCTCATTTTGAGCATGAACATACAATACAACTACTAACTACTCGCCGCAGCACCAAGCCATCTGAGGCCAACATACCTACGCACGCTCCTCCTCCCTCCAAATCTATTCAAAGCCTCCCTCTTTACACCCTCCCAGTAAGTTCACATTTCCCTTAAACCTTTCTTAACTACATCCTCTCATCACAAGTGCTGAGGAACTGCTTTCTCTTTAGCCCTAGACAGTTGGCCAAAAAAGACAATCTTTGGCAATCTGTCATTCTTCATCCGCAGAACGTGCCCTAGCCATCTCAACCTTTCTCTCATTATAGCCCTAGAAACAGGGATTGAACCACACTTTTTGTACGGTCAACTGTTTGAAACACAATCAGTCAGTCGGAAACCCAGAACAATCCATAGGCAATTTCTCCGGAAAACATCTAGCAAATATTCCTCCGTTTTCCAGAGCCCCCAAGCTTTAGAACCAAATTCGACCACTTTCATCACTGTAACCTCCAATATTGTAATCTTGGTTCGCAGACTTATTTTCCTATGCTTCCAAATTTTTTTCAACTGTAAAAAAAACACCTTGAGCCTTGACTATTCTACTTTTAACAGCTTCACTGCTTCCACCGGCTTTTCTAATAATTAATTAAAAAAAACTTTCCGAAAAATAAGTTTTTCAAAGAAAAGTAAATGCCATTTTAAACTTAAGCTCAGGAGATACAAATACCTGTTAAAATTCAAATTCAAAACGACCAGAAATTACAATTTTTTTTTTTTGCCTTCCTATGCTTTCTAAAAGCCAGAATATAATTCGTACTTTATTGAAAAAAAATTCAAATGAGTTTACTGAAAAAAAATGTGCATTGTCAATTTAATATAAATATGCTGATATTTATTCCCTAAAATCTTAATTAATTTTTGATTTCTTAAAGTTACAAAAGTGAAAATATTTCAAAGAATTGTTTTCAGTAAAGCGCCAATGACGCAGTAGGTTTTAGGCTTCTGCAGTGAGACGATACCCAAACTCTTGTTTGTAGTTATTTTTGTTCGATTCAAACTTGATTTGCATATTCAATTTAAGTTTCACTCGTTTTAAGATTTATTTATTCATTTACATTAATATATATTGTATGTTTGTTCGCATTGATTGTTTATTTAATTTCTGTTCGTTTTAAGTTTCATTTATACTTTAATAGCAAAATTTTTGTTTTCGTTTTAAGCTTAATTTGCATATTCAATCTTAGCATTACTCGCTTTAATATCTATTTATTCATTTATATTATTACTTGTTGTATGTTTTTTGCTATGATTGTTTATTTAATTTCTGTTCGTTTTGGTTTTCATTTATTCTTTAATAGTAATTTCTGGTCGTTTTGAGTTTGAATTTTAACAGGTATTTGTATCTCCTGAGCTTAAGTTTAAAATGGCCTTTACTTTTCTTTGAAAAAACTTATTTTTCGGAAAGTTTTTTTTAACTAATTTTTGTTCGTTTTTGATTGCAAAAAGTTTCAAGTTTTTATGGCATGGGGGGGGGTGCTTACTGTCCGATTATTCTTGACTTTAAAAAACGGATCTAGAACTTTCAATTTAAATCAAATGAGGCTTTTTTCAAAGTCTATACGATTACCTCTTTGATAAAAACCTTATAATAGACAGCTTGCATAACTTGTGGACAGCGATTGACAACAAAGAATGGATTGAAAAAATAGCTCCAATAAGGGGGTTTAGACCATTTCACTTGCTGACACAAAGGGATCACGACTGTTTGGAATTGACCTTAATAGGAATTTGTGTGCCAAACCAATTTTGCATCTATCACAGAGTATGTATTTTAACCTTATAATTGGATAATTATAATAGATTTCCTATGGGTTCTTCCAATACAAAACCCCTTCCCATAAGTTATAAACCCCCCTTATTAAGTTATGTCCCAGGGCATAATTTACAACGCCTACCCCTGGGCCCTGGTGGGCTGTGTCGACACCGGAGTTTTTTGTTATCAGAACTTAGAACTATTTTAACAAAATTTCTATCTCAAAATTTTTATCTGCTGCATTTAGGGCGTGGAAGAGATAGAGAGGCTATATGCCCTTCAATCTCCTTTGACTCTTAAAAAGTGAACAAGAACTTTCAATTTTCAATCAAATGAGCCCTCTCTAAAGTTTATACGAGCATCCCTTCCATAAGAAATAATATGAAGGATTCTGAGAATCCTTAAATTACAACCCTTGCCCTGAGGGCTTTGGGAGAGTTATAATCCTCAAAGACCTAATTTTCAGAACTTAAACTACGTTTAATAAAATGGCTGTCTTAAAATTTTGATTGGATGTGTTTGGGGAAAAGGTGGGCGTGAGAGGTGGGTTAGTTGCCCTCAAATCACTTTCGACTATTACAAAGGGCACTAGCCCTCGGAATTTCGAATCGAATGAGTCTTTTTTGAAGTTTCTACGACACCGCCTTCTATAAAAACCTTATATGCCCCAGGGCATAATTTAAAACCCTTGCCCTGAGGGTTGTGGGGGAGTGTCCTCCTCAAAATTATATTTTCTATCTGGAAATCAACTACGCTGAGCAAAATGGCTATCTGAAAACTTTGATTGGATGTTTTTGGGGAAATGATGGGCGTGGGGGGGGGGCCTAGTTTCCCTCCAATCACTTTCGACTATTAAAAAGGGCACTAGTCCTTTGAATTTCCAATTGAATGTGGCTGTTTTGAAGTTTCTACGACAACACCTTCTATAAAAACCTTATATGCCCCCAGGGCATAACTTAAAACTCTTGCCCTGAGGGTTGTGGGGGAGTGTCCTCCTCAAAAACATATTTTCTATCTGGAAATCAACTACACTGAACAAAATGGCTATCTCAAAAGTTTGATTGGATGTGTTTGGGGAAATGATGGGCGTGGGGCGGGGCTAGTTGCCCTCCAATCACTTTCGACTATTAAAAAGGGCACTAGCCCTTTAATTTACAATCGAATGAGCCTGTTTTGAAGTTTCTACGACAACACCTTCTATAAAAACCTTATATGCCCCCAGGGCATAACTTAAAACCCTTGCCCTGAGGGTTGTGGGGGAGTGTTCTCCTCAAAAATATATTTTCAATCTGAAAATCAACAACGCTGAACAAAATGTCTATCTCAAAATTTTGATTGGATGTGTTTGAGGGAATGATGGGCGTGGAGGGGCTAGTTTCCCTCCAATCACTTTCGACTATTAAAAAGGGCACTAGTCCTTTGAATTTCCAATTGAATGTGCCTGTTTTGAAGTTTCTACGACAACACCTTCTATAAGAACCTTATATGCCCCCAGGGCATAACTTAAAACCCTTGCCCTGAGGGTTGTGGGGGAGTGTCCTCCTCAGAAACATGTTTTCTATCTGAAAATCAACTACACTGAACAAAACGGCTATCTCAAAAGTTTGATTGGATGTGTTTGGGGAAATGATGGGCGTGGGGCGGGGCTAGTTGCCCTCCAATCACTTTCGACTATTAAAAAGGGCACTAGCCCTTTAATTTACAATCGAATGAGCCTGTTTTGAAGTTTCTACGACAACGCCTTCTATAAAAACCTTATATGCCCCCAGGGCATAACTTAAAACCCTTGCCCTGAGGGTTGTGGGGGAGTGTTCTCCTCAAAAATATATTTTCAATCTGGAAATCAACTACGCTGAACAAAATTGGCTATCTCAAAATTTTGATTGGATGTGTTTGGGAGAATGAAGGGCGTGGGGGGGGGGCTAGTTGCCCTCCAATCACTTTTGACTATTAAAAAGGGCACTATCCCTTTGAATTTCCAATCGAATGAGCCTTTTTTGAAGTTTCAATGACAACGCCTTCTATAAAAACCTTATATGCCCCCAGGGCATAACTTAAAACCCTTGCCCTGAGGGTTGTGGGGATTGTCCTCCTCAGAAACATGTTTTCTATCTGAAAATCAACTGCGCTGAACAAAATGGCTTTCTCAAAATTTTTATTGGATGTTTGGGGGAATGTTGGGCGTAAGGGGGGGGGGTGCTAGTTGCCCTCCCATCACCTTCGACTTTTAAAAAGGGCACTATCCCTTTGAATTTCCAATCGAATGAGCCTTTTTTGAAGTTTCTACGACAACACCTTCTATAAAAACCTTATATGCCCCCAGGGCATAACTTAAAACCCTTGCCCTGAAGGTTCTGGAGGAGTATCCTCCTCAAAAACATATTTTCTATCTGGAAATCAACTACGCTGAACGAAATAGCACTCTCAAAATTTGGTTGGATGTGTTTGGGGAAATGATGGGCGTGGGGGGGGGGCTAGTTGCACTCCAATCACTTTCGACTATTAAAAAGGGCACTAGCCCTTTAATTTCCAATCGAATGAGCCTGTTTTGAAATTTTTACGACAACGTCTTCTATAAAAACCTTATATGCCCCCAGGGCATAACTTAAAACCCTTGCCCTGAGGGTTGTGGGGGAGTGTCCTCCTCAAAAATATATTTTCTATCTGGAAATCAACTACGCTGAGCAAAATGGCTATCTGAAAATTTTGATTGGATGTGTTTGAGGGAATGATGGGCGTGGGGGGGCTAGTTTCCCTCCAATCACTTTCGACTATTAAAAAGGGCACTAGTCCTTTGAATTTCCAATTGAATGTGCCTGTTTTGAAGTTTCTACGACAACACCTTCTATAAGAACCTTATATGCCCCCAGGGCATAACTTAAAACTCTTGCCCTGAGGGTTGTGGGGGAGTGTCCTCCTCAAAAACATATTTTTTATCTGGAAATCAACTACACTGAACAAAACGGCTATCTCAAAAGTTTGATTGGATGTGTTTGGGGAAATGATGGGCGTGGGGCGGGGCTAGTTGCCCTCCAATCACTTTCGACTATTAAAAAGGGCACTAGCCCTTTAATTTACAATCGAATGAGCCTGTTTTGAAGTTTCTACGACAACACCTTCTATAAGAACCTTATATGCCCCCAGGGCATAACTTAAAACTCTTGCCCTGAGGGTTGTGGGGGAGTGTCCTCCTCAAAAATATATTTTCAATCTGGAAATCAACTACGCTGAACAAAAATGGCTATCTCAAAATTTTGATTGGATGTGTTTGGGGGAATGAAGGGCGTAGGGGGGGGGGGTTAGTTGCCCTCCAATCACTTTTGACTATTAAAAAGGGCACTATCCCTTTGAAATCCAATCGAATGAGCCTTGTTTGAAGTTTCAATGACAACGCCTTCTATAAAAACCTTATATGCCTCCAGGGCATAACTTAAAACCCTTGCCCTGAGGGTTGTGGGGATTGTCCTCCTCAAAAACATGTTTTCTATCTGAAAATCAACTACGCTGAACAAAATTGGCTATCTCAAAATTTTTATTGGATGTGTTTGGGGGAATGTTGGGCGTAAGGGGGGGGGGGTGCTAGTTGCCCTCCCATCACTTTCGACTATTAAAAAGGGCACTATCCCTTTGAATTTCCAATCGAATGAGCCTTTTTTGAAGTTTCTACGACAACACCTTCTATAAAAACCTTATATGCCCCCAGGGCATATCTTAAAACCCTTGCCCTGAAGGTTCTGGAGGAGTATCCTCCTCAAAAACATATTTTCTATCTGGAAATCAACTACGCTGAACGAAATAGCACTCTCAAAATTTTGATTGGATGTGTTTGGGGAAATGATGGGCGTGGGGGGGGGGGGCTAGTTGCACTCCAATCACTTTCGACTATTAAAAAGGGCACTATCCCTTTAATTTCCAATCGAATGAGCCTGTTTTGAAATTTTTACGACAACGTCTTCTATAAAAACCTTATATGCCCCCAGGGCATAACTTAAAACCCTTGCCCTGAGGGTTGTGGGGGAGTGTCCTCCTCAAAAATATATTTTCTATCTGGAAATCAACTACGCTGAGCAAAATGGCTATCTGAAAATTTTGATTGGATGTGTTTGGGGAAATGATGGGCGTGGGGGGAGGGGAGGGGGCTAGTTACACTCCAATCACTTTCGACTATTAAAAAGGGCACTAGCACTTTAATTTCCAATCGAATGAGCCTGTTTTGAAGTTTCTACGACAACGCCTTCTATAAAAACCTTATATGCCCCCAGGGCATAACTTAAAACCCTTGCCCTGAGGGTTGTGGGGGATTGTTCACCTCAAAAATATATTTTCAATCTGGAAATCAACTACGCTGAACAAAAATGGCTATCTAAAAATTTTGATTGGATGTGTTTGGGGGAATGAAGGGCGTAGGGGGGGGGGGCTAGTTGCCCTCAAATCACTTTTGACTATTAAAAAGGGCACTATCCCTTTGAATTTCCAATCGAATTAGCCTCTTTCGAAGTTTCAATGACAACGCCTTCTATAAAAACCTTATATGCCCCCAGGGCATAAATTAAAACCCTTGCCCTGAGGGTTGTGGGGGATTATCCTCCTCAAAAACATGTTTTCTATCTGAAAATCAACTACGCTGAACAAAATGGCTATCTCAAAATTTTGATTGGATGTGTTTGGGGGAATGATGGGCGTAAGGGGGGAGGGGGCTAGTTGCCCTCCAATCACTTTCGTCTATTAAAAAGGGCACTATCCCTTTGAATTTCCAATCGAATGAGCCTTTTTTGAAGTTTCTACGACAACGCCTTCTATAAAACCTTATATGCCCCCAGGGCATATCTTAAAACCCTTGCCCTGAAGGTTCTGGAGGAGTGTCCTCCTCAAAAACATATTTTCTATCTGGAAATCAACTACGCTGAACGAAATGGCTATCTCAAAATTTTGATTGGATGTGTTTGGGGAAATGATGGGCGTGGGGGGGGGGCTAGTTGCACTCCAATCACTTTCGACTATTAAAAAGGGCACTATCCCTTTAATTTCCAATCGAATGAGCCTGTTTTGAAATTTTTACGACAACGTCTTCTATAAAAACCTTATATGCCCCCAGGGTATAACTTAAAACCCTTGCCCTGAGGGTTATGGGGGAGTGTCCTCCTCAAAAATATATTTTCTATCTGGAAATCAACTACGCTGAGCAAAATGGCTATCTGAAAATTTTGATTGGATGTGTTTGGGGAAATGATGGGCGTGGGGGGAGGGGAGGGGGCTAGTTACACTCCAATCACTTTCGACTATTAAAAAGGGCACTAGCACTTTAATTTCCAATCGAATGAGCCTGTTTTGAAGTTTCTACGACAACGCCTTCTATAAAAACCTTATATGTCCCCAGGGCAGAACTTAAAACCCTTGCCCTGAGGGTTGTGGGGGATTTTTCTCCTCAAAAATATATTTTCAATCTGGAAATCAACTACGCTGAACAAAAATGGCTATCTAAAAATTTTGATTGGATGTGTTTGGGGGAATGAAGGGCGTAGGGGGGGGGGGGGCTAGTTGCCCTCCAATCACTTTTGACTATTAAAAAGGGCACTATCCCTTTGAATTTCTAATCGAATTAGCCTCTTTCGAAGTTTCAATGACAACGCCTTCTATAAAAACCTTATATGCCCCCAGGGCATAATTTAAAACCCTTGCCCTGAGGTTTGTGGGGGATTATCCTCCTCAAAAACATGTTTTCTATCTGAAAATCAACTACGCTGAACAAAATGGCTATCTCAAAATTTTGATTGGATGTGTTTGGGGGAATGATGGGCGTAAGGGGGGAGGGGGCTAGTTGCCCTCCAATCACTTTCGTCTATTAAAAAGGGCACTATCCTTTTGAATTTCCAATCGAATAAGCCTTTTTTGAAGTTTCTACGACAACGCCTTCTATAAAAACCTTATATGCCCCCAGGGCATATCTTAAAACCCTTGCCCTGAAGGTTCTGGAGGAGTGTCCTCCTCAAAAACATATTTTCTATCTGAAAATCAACTACGCTGAACGAAATGGCTATCTCAAAATTTTGATTGGATGTGTTTGGGGAAATGATGGGCGTGGGAGGGGGGGCTAGTTGTACTCCAATCATTTTCGACTATTAAAAAGGGCACTAGCCCTTTAATTTCCAATCGAATGAGCCTGTTTTGAAGTTTCTACGACAACGCCTTCTATAAAAACCTTATATGCCCCTAGGGCATAACTTAAAACCCTTGCCCTGAGGGTTGTGGGGGAGTGTCCTCCTCAAAAATATATTTTCTATTTGGAAATCAACTACGCTGAACAAAATGGCTATCTCAAAATTTTGATTGGATGTGTTTGGGGAAATGATGGGCGTGGGGGGGGGAGGGAAGGGGGCTAGTTACACTCCAATCACTTTGACTATTAAAAAGGGCACTAGCCCTTTAATTTCCAATCGAATGAGCATGTATTGAAGTTTCTACGACAACGCCTTCTATAAAAACCTTATATGCCCCCAGGGCATAACTTAAAACCCTTGCCCTGAGGGTTGTGGGGGGAGTATCCTCCTCAAAAATATATTTTCTATTTGGAAATCAACTACGCTGAACAAAATGGCTATCTCAAAATTTTGATTGGATATGTTTGGGGAAATGATGGGCGTGAGGGGGGGGAGGGGGGCCATTTACACTCCAATCACTTTCGACTATTAAAAACGGCACTAGCTCTTTAATTTCCAATCGAATGAGCCTGTTTTGAAGTTTCTACGACAACGCCTTCTATAAAAACCTTATATGCCCCCAGGGCATAACTTAAAACCCTTGCCCTGAGGGTTGTAGGGGAGTATCCTCCTCAAAAATATATTTTCTATTTGGAAATCAACTACGCTGAACAAAATGGCTATCTCAAAATTTTTATTGGATGTGTTTGGGGGAATGATAGGCGTGGGGGGGGGGGGGCTAGTTGCCCTCCAATCATTTTTGACTATTAAAAAGGGCACTAGAACTCTCGATTTCCAATCGAATGAGCCTCTTTGAAGCTTCTACGACGACCCCTTCTATATGAAGTGCCCCTGGGAAAAAAATAAATAATAAATAATAAAACATTGGAGCCGTATGGTCTTTACTATAGGCAAAGCTACAGCGTTGCCTCTGATAATACGAAGGTAAGTGAAGCTATCCAATTGATCAATCTTTTCCTTACCCAACGTCACCTTTTTACCTTCACTTATTTCTAGCCTTACCGACTTAGTCTTACCTATTCTAACACCTTGAACTCGCAAAACCTCTAAAAGCTCATTAATTTTGCTCACACTTTCATCTAGGATGCTTAAATCAACTGCATAAACTTAGTCCAGGAAAGTTTTCTTCCCCATTTGATTTCGTGTTTTCCCATCGCCTTTCTTGCACTCCTTAAGACGAAGTCCGTCACAGTGATCCATATAAATGGGGATAGAACAAAACACTACTTAACTCCTGATTTAATACGAAACCAGCTACTAACGTCATTTCCTACCTTAACCGCAGCAGTAGTATTCTTGTACATAGCACTTACCACTTTAATGTATCTAACTGGTATACCATACAAGGATATGACCTTCGCTAAAGCTCTTCTATCAGCTGAATCGAACGCTTGCTCAAAATCTATAAAACTGAAGACTAAAGGTTTTGATGACTCAGGCATTTCCCAATTATTGACCTTTGAGTGAAAATTTGGTCGGCACATCCCCTACCCTTCCTAAAACCGCACTGTTCTTCTCTTAAAACTTTGTCTATAGCGTCTCTAAGTCTAAAAAGTATCACCTTACTAAGTAATTTGCTACCTACAGAAACCAGACTAGAGCCTCTATAAATTACACATTCACTCTTATCACCTTTCTTAAACAGCGGTTTAATTAAGGCTTCCCAAATTCGCTATGTACTTCCCCTTAAAAAAAAATCATATTCATAATCATCAGTAACTTATTTCAAACCTCATAGCCACCCAACACTATACTCATATTTCACAGACTATCAGCACCTGGGGCCTTATTTTTATTTCGTTCCTTTTAGTACTGTCACTAATTTTTCCTTCAAATCCAGGGTGTAACAAACTTTTTCATTTTCCTCTGTCTTTTCCTGTAACTCTATTTCAGTTTAGCACCTGCTCAAAATGATTTGTCCGTCTCTCTTAAACTCTTTCTGTATCACTAATTGTGTGTTACTATCTTTAACTGGGACAAGTCCAGATTTTACTATTATACAGTCTGGCTGTATTTTTCAGATCCTCGGCAATTTAATCCATGGTCTCCATGTCGCACTTTGTTAGTTTATAGTTTGGTGCTTTGTCTACTTTCTTTACATTCCTCTAGTATTCATAAGACCTATCACTTAGACAATTGTTATACAAGCCCCTTCTCCTCTCTATTAACCATAAAGCACTTTCACTAATATTCACAGCTATGTTCCTAACTTTCTTCCCTAATACACCATCAACAAATTCACAAATTCACAAATTATTTTCCTAAAATTGCGCCATCTATCTTATACATTGTCAAATTTCAAACTCTGTAGTTTAGTATTCAACTGTTCATGGAAAGTTTCACCAGATCAAAAATGAAAATGCCACGAGATGGACCCACGTGACCAGCAGTTCTTGTTGCGTTTTAAAAATAAGAACTACTTCTTGACTAAGGGATGTAGCGTCAATGGCTGTAATCTACAAGTATATCCTCTAACTTCCCTCTGACGAACTGCCTCATCTAGTACCTTCGTTCGCTAATCCAATAGGACAAACACGCAGAAAGACCGTACAATGGGATTACCTACAATGCTACAAGAGGAGAGACACTTCGCACTGGGTACTTAAAGATCAACTTTGCAACTTCCCTTTGAAATGGTCCCCCGAGGGAGGCTAGCCCTGCAAACCTGTAAGAAAGTTCAACAGACATAATTCGAGAGGAGAAAAACTAGTTAAACTGTTGATTACTGGCATATTAGGTACTAAATTTTAGCTACTTGTGCCTTAAATAGAGCCATAGAAAACATTGATATCAAGGAAAAATATTCTTACCAAGAGCCCACCAATCCACTGCTTTATTGTGCCCTTTTGACTGTATAATTTCAGGGGCTAGGTATTCAGGCGTGCCACATAAAGTCCAGGTCCTGTAAGAGTATAATCGCTAAGGTAATGCATAAACTAAGATCTGATTTATTTTTATAAGAGGAAGGGAGAAGTCACAGTCCTTTTTTTTTTTTTTTTTTTTTTTTGTTTAATACCGTGAATGCCTTGGCCGTTTCAATGACAAGAGCAGAAATATACAAATAACGAAAATTAAGAGAAACACAAAGAGTTAGACAAAGAGTGAAAAAATATTAAATAAAAAAGAAGATACTTTATTAATGTCCAATCCTCCGACGGAAGATTATCAAGGAATTGTCTTTTTATGTTGATTCTTATACATTTAAACATAGTGAAGATACTTAGGCATAATTAAGTATGAACTAAGTACATTTATAGGTGTTTAAGAATTGCTGGTTTTGATTTTAATGCACCACTCTTCCGGTGAACAATTATCCAGGAATTAATTTTTCTGAATTTTCTTACACGTTTAAGCATAATCAATTGGCTTAAGTACTTTTAAGTATGAGCTAAGTACATTCAAATGTATTTTGGATACTTTGTTGGTCTTGGTTTTATTGTGCTGAAACTCCAGTGGAAAACTATCAAAAACTTGTCTTTTTCTTTGGTTTCTTATATTTGTGGGATAAGACCACGAAGTGGCTGAAACTTTGAAATAGCAGACTCGGTCAACTCTTAATGCAACAAGGCCAGTTTTACCGTTATATCTGGGACATTAAAATTATTCACAATTTTTCTATTATCCAGGGCAAGGGCGTATGCAGGGAGGGGGCTAGAGGGTTTGACCCCCCTCCCCGAAATGTTGGTCCGACTCGTAAAAACATAACAAAAATGAATATAAACAGATTTTTTATGCGTGTTTTTTGCTAACCTCTTCCCAAAAACAAAAATACTATTGTACTCCCCCCCCAGAAAAAATCCTGGATACGGCCCTGATCCAGGGATTCTTTTTTCTGTGAATTCTTACGCGTTCGAGCATAGCGAATGCGTTTAAGCACAATTAAATAAAAATAATAAGTTCTTTCAACTGAAAGTAAGGAGCAACATTAAAACATAAAACGAGCATAAATCATTACATATACGACGGGGTCAATCCCTCGTCAATACCTCGCTCTTTACGCTAAAGTTCGAATTTTGTTCCAATTCTTTAAGAATGACCTCTGAATCACAAAGGCAGTTTAATTAGAATAAATAGCTCTTTTAAAAGTACTAAAAATACTTTAGCGTAAAGAGCGAGGTATTGACGAGGGAGCGGACACCCTCATATACGTAATAATTTCTGTTCGTTTTAAGTTTTAATGTTGCTCCTTACTTTCAGTTGAAAAAAACTTGTTTTTTTATTTAATTTCTGATCGGTTTTTAAATAATGCTGGGAAAACTGGCGCCCCCTTCATGGAAGATTCTCTTCCCCCATGGAAAGATCCTCCCATAAACCCCTCCCCCCGAACCCTCCCACTCCCCACCAGAAAAAATCCTCCCTGAAAACGTCTGTAAACTTCCTAATAACCAATACTATATGTAAACAATGGGCAAAGTCCATAACTTGCAGCTCTTCCCCCTGGGACTGTGGGGGATTAAGTCGTCCTCCGAGACATAGTTATTAGACTTTTTGACTATGCTGAACCAAATGGCTATCTCAAAATTTTTATCCGGTAGCTTTGGGAAAAAATTGGTCGTGGGAGGAGGCCTAGTTGCCCTCCAATTCTTTTGGTCACTTAAAAGGGCACTAGAACTTTCAATTTCCGTTCGAATGAGCCCTCTAGCGAAATTTTAGAACCATTGGATCGATACGATCACCCCTACGAAAATAAACAAATAAACACGCATCCGTGATCTTTCTTCTGGCAAAAAATACAAAATTCCACATGTTTGCAGATAGGAGCTTGAAACCTCTATAGTAGAGTTCTGTGATGCGCTGAATCTGATGGTGAAATTTCCATTAAGATTATATGACTTCTAAGGGGTATTCCCTCTTTTTCGAAAATAACCAAAATTTTCTCAGGCTCGTAATTTTTGATGGGTAAGACTAAACTTGATGAAACTTAGGCCTATATATTTAAAATCAGCATAAAAATCCAATTCTTTTGATGTATCTATTGGCATCAAAATTCCGTTTTTTAGAGTTTCCGTTACTATTGAGCCGGGTCGCTCCTTACTTACAGTTCGTTACCACGAACTGTTTGACAGAGCATGATCTAAGTACATTTAATTGTGTTGCAGATACATTGTTGGTTTTGATTTTAGTGCACCATTCTTCTGGTGGACAAGTATCCTGGACTTAATTTGTTTCTACATTTTCTATAGATTTGAGCATAACAAATGAGTTTAAGAACATTTAAATATCAGCAGTTGAACTTTCCAGAAACAGTTGACCTGGAGAGTCTAAAATTTGACAATGGAGAAGACGGATGGAATAATTTTAGAAAACAGTTTGTGAAGAAATGGAGGGGTTTACACAAGAAGTATTTGAGTAATAGATCATATGAGAATTAGGGGAATGCAATGAAAGTAGAGAAACCATTAGCTAATCTGGACTTGTTCCAGTTAAAGATAGGAACAGGGCCTTAATTAGTAATAAGAAATGAGCTAAAGAGAAATGGACAGGACATTTTGAGAATGTGATAAACCCAGAAAAGTTGCGGGAAATTATTTAGAAAATAATGAAAAAGTTTGTGATACATTGGAAGGGAAGAAAAATTTCTTTGACTAGAAAGAATTAGAGACAGTCTTAAAAAGACTAGAAAATAATAAGGTCCAAGGTGTTGATAGTGCGGTAAATGAGTTTTTTTTAATATGATGGATATGAAGTGGGACATAAATTGCGAAAGATTACGAGCACGACTTTTTAAAAGGGGTAAGTACCTAGCGTTTTTATGAAAACTTTAAATAAACCCCTTCTACATGAAAGAGATGCTGCAGATAAGTTTTTAAGAGAGGAACAGTGTGGTTACAGGAACAGGGAGGATGGGTCCACCAAATTTTCACTCTTAGATCAACAACTGAGCTGAATCATCACACCCCTTTAGGCCTCAATTTTATAGAATACGGACAAGAGACTGATTCAGCTGACAGAAAGCTTTAGTAAAAGTCTTATCTTTGTATGATACACAAGATAAATACATTAAGGATTCCCGCCTGTCCAAATCAACTTGCCATCTCTCCCATGTTGTTTTTTTTTAGTTTGCTATTGATAAATACTTGAGGGATTTTGTCGGTCTTTTCGTTGTTTTTAAAGAGAAAGAGACGAATATTTTAAATAGAAAAAAAAGCTAAAGCCAACGCTTATTTTCGCTGAAATTTGAGATAAAGCCCAAAACCTATTTTAGGTTTGCTTTATAGATTGCAGTGTTCGATATTCCTATAAATAGTACCAAAAAAATAGAGCAAAAATATTCTTTAAAATAAAAAGAAATTCTATTACACAATAAGTGATAAATGAACATAGTCACTTTGAATATTTGGCATACCTGCTCACATATTTGGCGATTTAAAGCTATGTATGAGAACAACATTGCTGCGGTTAAGGTAGGAAATGAGGTCAATAGCTGGTTTCGTATTGAATCAGGAGTAGAACGGGGTTGTTTTCTATCCCAGTTTATATGGATCGTCTTGATGGACTTTGCCGTAAAGAAAACGGCAAAGGCTATGGGAGAGGATGGAATCAAATGGGAAGTAAAACTCTCCTAGATTTAGATAATGCTGATGATTTGAGTGTCCTTGATTAAAATGTAAGCAAAACTAATAACTTTTTGGAGGTTTTGACAGTTCAAGATAAGGCATGAGAATTAATGTCAAGAAACCTAAGCCGCTTAGACTGGGAATAAATGAAGGTGAAGAGGTAATCTTGGGCAAAGAGAAGGTTAATCAAGTGGATAGCTTTACTTCCTGAGTAGTATTACTAGTAAAGATGGCGGATGCAGTAAGGATGTTAGAAGTTGAACAGCCAAGGCCCACATTGTATTTTTTCACAATTGAAAAAGTTTGGAAGAATAGGAAGATAAGTCTACGAACCAAGATTAGAATATGGGAAGCTACAGTAACGACAGTGACTAAGTATGATTCTGAAACGTGGACGCTTCGAAAGACGAAGAAGGAGTTGTTAGATGTTTTCTAGAGGAATTGCTTACGTATTCTTTTGGGTTCCATCTGACTGACCGTATTTCAAACAGTAAGCTGTGCGAAAAATGTGGTTCTATCCCACTTTCTAGGGCTATAATGAGAGAAAGTTTGATATGGTTAGGACATGTTCAATAATAACTTAAAAGAAATCCAACCAATAATCATTCATTTCTCAAAATGATTTTAAATGAATCCGACCAGCTAAAGCAAAAGGCATGGGGAGATGTCTGAGGTAATGATGCACAAAAAAGAAGCGTAAAAAGATATGTGACTAGAAAACATGCAACAACAAGCATCACAGGAAATTTCAAATGAAAATAATGGAGAAAAAAATCTGCGTTTAGAAGACGAGTGATAGCGGTGATCACATCGAATAGTAAACTAAATCTGCGGTTAGAAGAGAAGCAACAGTGAGAATCGAGTCCCAAGAGAAAAAAAAATATAAAAATGAATAATTCCCTGATGCATTAACAGGAAGGAGGAGCCCTGGTACTATATATTATTTTATGTAAACCGCTAAGAAAAAATTGGCAAAAAGTTTGAATATATCATTTTTACTCTCCTATGCAATTTTTAATTGCCAGATACACCTTCCGGTTTTGAGAATGATTATACACCGTACATGAATGGTTGCTTTTAACAACCTGAGAATTATTACAAGCTATTTTCAGTCAATATACTAACTACCGACGATGCCAAGACATAAGGAATGCTCAAACCTGCGTTAAACATTCACAATCGACTTGTCTTACATAACGACTCTTAGGAGTAAAATTCGATCAATTATTATTGCAATAAAAAATAGTGCTATCATTGATAAGAATTGTAATAAAAGAGGAATGGCTGTTACTGTGTAATCTAATAAATTACATCTTAACCATTTTTTCAATCAATGTTGTATTTACGAACTGAATATTCGTCAGACCATTCCTACGTGCAAAAAATGCTTAAAAATCAAAGAGAAACGACGAAACGAACATAAATTATTCTTCGTGTGAGAAGGGAGGGCTGTCACCGATCTAGACGCGAAATTTTGACCCCTGCTTTCCTCAAAGCGTATTAGAGTATAGCCAATACAGTCAGCTCGTTGCAAGTGTTTTATTGCTAGTATTTTATTTACTGATTGCTCCTTATAATATTTGAACTGAATTTTCTACCGTTTAAAGAGAATGGGAATAACTCATCCCTTTTATTTAAAATTAAGTAAAAAAGCTTTTTCCACAAAATAAGTTTTTCAAAAAAAGTAAAGAACTCCATTAAACCAAAAATGAACAAGAATAGAATCAAATAATCTACCAAGCACGCAACTTCCACAAATCAGTATCAATAAATAAATGAAATCCAAAACGAACAGAAATTAAAATAAACAACAGAGTCAAACTCAAAACGAGGAGAAACTAATCTGAGTAGGGTTCTAAGCCCTATGCTTTCTAAAAGTCAAAATATAATTTGTACTTTACTGAAAAAATTCTTTTAAATGTTTTCACTTTTATAGGTTTAAGAAATCAAAATTAATTAAGATTTTAAGGAATAAATATCGACATATGTACATTAAACTGACAATGCACATTCATTTGAATTTGTTTCAAAAGCAAAGCATAGGGGTTTTGAATCCTACTCTTATTAATTTCTGCTCGTTTTAAGTTTGACTCTGTTATTTATTTTAGTTTCTGTTCCTTTTTAATTTCATTTATTTATTGATACTGATTAGTGGAAGTTGTATGCTTTGTATATTATTTGGTTATATTTTTGTTCATTTTTGGTTCAATGGAGTTTTTTGTGAAAAACTTATTTTGTGGGAAGTTGTTTTTATTAATTTCTGTTCGTTTTATATTGACAGAGTCTTTTTCAGGGAAAAAGACAATAATAGTTTGAATCTTTCCGGTTTTCCTTTAAGAATTTATAGTTTGGCCTGCTATTTATATCCTGGAGAAACTTTTTCAGCAATTTTTAACAACTCAAACTCTTTTAAAAATCATGACAGAAATAGTAGAGTTTAATTTAGTCATATAGATCCTCTAGTTGACCTGGTAAATAAAAGTTAATACCATTCCCAAAAAACTATATCTATGCTCTTTTACAGCCTGGATACAATTACACTCTTTTGATTTAGTAAAATTTTAAGAACAGAAGTAGTAATAGAAGTAGCCCCGAAAATTTGAACTTAATACCCTCTGCCATTTTGGGTATATTGCTGAGACGTCTTATTGGCAACCAGCATACAAACAGTGTGTTTTGATTTAATTTTAAGACAACATTTAGTTTTTAAGAATAATCGGCAAATTACATAACTGTGGGGGATTGATCTACCCAATTACCCTAGAGATACAGTTACTAGACCATTCAGCTATGCTGAACAAAATACATATCTTAAAATTTTGATTGAAAATGTCTGGGAAATTATGAGCTAAAGAGGAAGGCTGATTGCCCTCCAACAACTTTTGACTCTTAAGAGGGCACTAGAAATTTTAATTTTCAATCAAATTAGCTCCTTTAAAATATCAGTGATATTACTGGCTATGATAGAGCATCGCTACCTATGTCCTTATATGCCCTATAGTGCTTATATGCCCTTTTAATACCTGCATGCATATAGGTTTTTCGTTTAATCGAAACTCCTCCTAAATTAAATGTTCGTGGTGTTTAGTTACCAGTGTTATACCGGTAGGCCACAACACCACTGGCGTGGTAATATACGGGTGTCACCAATTATTGGAGGGGAAAGCCCCGGCCCCAAATTATAATGCTATTCCCGTGTCTACCACACCGGTTCTGCAAATATCGGGTTTGGTACTACCCGATTTACAGTATACCCTGTCCCCGGGTATGATAACGCGATCGAGTGGTCAAATGGCCACTTTCTAAAGCCAAATGTACCCGCCTTGGGTTACGGCTAGAAAATCTCTTAACCCTCTCCTTGGAGGTAACAAACCTCCCTGTCAATATAATAATGACGGTACCTCGTAGCTCTATTCCTACCCTACCTGGATTACGGAAACTAGTACACAGTTTGTAGAAAGTACCTTGCTTGTATTCTGCCAAAAGGTCACAATAGTACCACAAAAATATATATATATCCCCGAATGGGGTCAAAACGCAGACTAAAAAATAATAATAATCTTTACAGCACCCCCACAGCCATCAGAGCAAGGGTTTTAAGTTATGGCCTGGGGGCATATAAGGTTTTTAGAGAAGGCGTTGTCGTAGAAACTTCAAAAAAAGCTCATTCGATTGGAGATTCAAAGGGCTAGTACCCTTTTTAATAGTTGAAAATGATTGGAGGGCAACTAGCCCCCCCCCACGCCCATAATTCCCCCAAACATATCCAATAAAAATTTTGAGATAGCCATTTATTCAGCGTAGTTGATTTCCAGATAGAAAATATGTTTTTCAGGAGGACACACCCCCACAACCCTCAGGACAAGGGTTATAATTTTTGCCCTGGGGGCATATAAGGTTTTTATTGAAATCTTTGTCGTAGAAACTTGAAAATGGGCTCATTCGATTTGAAATTCAAATCGCTAGTACCCTTTTTAATAGTCGAAAGTGATTAGTCATATTTTTTTTGTTGTTGTTGTTTAGACCAGGGCACTTCGTATCGAAGGAGTTGTCGTGGGAACTTCGAAAGGGGCTCATTCGATTGAAAATAGAAAGGGCTGATGCCCTTTTTAATAGTCGAAAGTGATAGGAGGGCAACTAATTTTGATTAGTTGCTTTTTTTTTTTTTGGATTAGCAACTAATTTTGATTAGTAAATTTTGATTGGATGTGTTTGGGGGAATGATGAGCGTGGAGGGGCTAGTTGCCCTCCAATCACTTCCGACTATTAAAAAGGGCACAGGGCCTTTGAATTTCCAATCGAATGAGCCTTCTTTGAAGTTTCTAAGACAACGCCTTCTATATAAACATTATATGCACCCAGGGCATAACTTAAAACCTTTGCCCTGAGGGTTGTGGGGGAGTGTCCTCCTCAAAAACATATTTTCTATCTGGAAATCAACTACGCTGAACAAAATGGTTATCTCAAAATTTTAATTGGATGTGTTTGGGGGAATAATGGGCGCCGGGGGGAGGGGGGCTAGTTGCCCTCCAATCACTTTCGACTATTAAAACGGGCACTAGCCCTTTGAATTTCCAATCGAATGAGCCTTTTTTGAAGTTTCTACGAAAACACCTTCTATAAAAACCTTATATGCCCCCAGGGTATAACTTAAAACCCTTGCCCCGAGGGTTGTGGGAGAGTGTCCTCCTCAAAACGATATTTTCTATGTGGAAATCAACTACGCTGAACAAAATGGCAATCTCAAAATTTTGATTGGATGTGTTTGGGGGAATGATGGGCGTGGGGGGGGGGGCTAGTTGCCCTCCAATCACTTTCGACTATTAAAAAGGGCATTAGCTCTTTGAATTTCCAATCGAATGAGCGTTTTTTGAAGTTTCTACGACAATGCCTTCTATAAAAACCTTATATGCCCCCAGGGCATAACTTACAACCCTTGCCCCGAGGGCTGTGGGGGAGTGTCCTCCTCAAAAAGATATTTTCTATCTGGAAATCAACTACGCTGAACAAAATGGCTATCTCAAAATTTTGATTGGATGTATTTGGGGGAATGATGGGCGTGGAGGGGGGGGGGGGGGGCTTGTTGCCCTCCAATCACTTTCAACAATTAAAAAGGGCACTAGCCACTCCAATTTGCAATCGAATGAGCCCTTATCGAACTTTCTACGACAACTCCTTCGATACGAAGTGCCCGGGTATGGAGAAAAAAACAAAAAAACATTGTGCCCAGATCGTTCTTTACTTAGGCAGCGCTAGTGCGCTGCCTATGATTTAGTGTTGAAGGAATACTCGATTACAGGCTCGGGATGGCAATTTAATTGGTTGTTGAGGTAGAGAAAGACCCAATTATAGGCCCGGGATGACAATAGGTTGTTGAAGGAGAGAAAGAAGTTATATCTTCTAATCGTTTAATCCACTAATAAGGGGACTAATAAAGGCGAAAAGAGTGGCGTTTCTTCTGATCGTCTTAAACATGAATTAAGACAAGGCGAACTCTACTCTCCATAATTATATATATATTTCTTGGGGGAGGGGGGGGGGGGTAATCCTATTATGACCATTATTAAACTAATTAAGATGGAACTTTTGAGGAACAATGACTCCAACAGCTCTGCTTACTACTACTATTACTACTACTGCTACTACTACTAGTAACAACTCAATACAGCACCATGCCACCTGAGGCCAACACATTTGTGCACTATCCTCCTCCACCCCAACTTATTCAAAGCTTCACTCTTCACCCCCCCCCCCTGTCGTAGTTGATCCTCCTCCTCCTGCCTAAATAGCTCTCTGGAAATGACTTTTCTCCAATTGACCGTCAGAAAAAAAGGTTTCCATAACTTTAATGCCTGAAAGTTTTTTGACCAAAGGTAACCAGTAAAGAGATTTAGAAAACAGCTATTTAAAGATTTGATATTCGAAACTATTTTGAAGTCTCTATCCCCTTTTCAATTTGAACGGATTTTAATGAAAAACAATACGAAATATATTACATTTTAAGCAAAATATTTTTTTAAAGGCAGCTTATTAAATTGATGCCTAATGTAAAAACAAAATCTAGAATTCAAAGTTTAAAATCCTAAATTGAACATTTTGCGTCATTGGTCCGTCAGAATCATCAACTTACGTTGCTTTAAAGACTGTTAGAGAAGTAAGGTGAAATGTTATTTCGGAAACATCTCCAATGTGAATGAGCTTGATTAACGATTTATTCTCGTGGCATCAACCTTGACAGTTATCATAACGAAAATATTCCGAATAGAAAATGCTCACAAGGGCTCCGTTGAATCCATAAATACTTAATTTATATGTACTATTATCTATTAATTTTATATCAACAGTCCAAGCCTCTCCTAAAATAACTTGGCACTCATATACCGAACTCACTAATTACTTAGAGAAACAAACGAAAAACCCTTCAATGTACAAACCTGTCAAAATTTACTTGTAACTTTATGTTAAATACACAAACAAAGCGATTTTTAATTCCAAAACAAATACAAATAAATAGATCGAAACTACCCACAGTTTCTATTTTTCTTGGCACTTTTGCTGATTCATTGGCAATTTTCATTAAGAAAATCCATGACGCATTGGTTGATTTTATCCGAGCCAAAACTAACATTTGCCTTCCGTATCAACGGTGTTGTCAAGTGCCAACAATACGAGAACTGAAGAGACGGATTGGCGCGAGCCCGTTGTCAACAGTTCCGGCAATCAAAGCCAATAAAAAATGAGTATGGAAATCATCAAGAAAAGATAATTTAGCTTGGTGGATTTCAGTAGCTGAAAATATTGATGATCAATTTCCAATATTTGGCAAGGAATCATTTATTTCAAAATCAACGTGGTATGACTCAATTTTCCGCTTATTTTTGGTAGCACTGCAATTCTGTCAATTAAGCTGGAAGTGACTTTGAAAATCCAATATACAGAAATTCTCTCAATGTAATGAGGTAAAGAATTTGTTTTATTATAGTGTTTAGTCCAGAACAAGACATAGACAGCCCCGTTACCTTTTCTTTCTCAGGCAATATACGGAAAAATTTTCAAATGAAAGACAAGGGTTATCGACGGTTTTCTCAGAAGTGGAACATCTTTTCCCTGTTAAAATATACATAACACTTTGTTGAACAGTTCTTTAATTTAAAAAAAAGTGGCCCGAGAAAATAGTCTATCTTAGTTTCTTTCAAGTGAGTTGTTTTTCATAACTTTTCATACAGTGGACAAAGGTCAGCATCATCCGTTTCTGAATTACGTTCTCTGATACACTTAGCTGAACTGTGTGAACTATGTTTAATTATGGGCCAATTCTAATAATTCTGATATCCAGCGAGCTGACCCTGACATTCTAGTGAATGAAGAGACATTGTCGCAAACGTTGGAACCACTCACCATCGTATGTATTTACAGATGTAAATATGAGCGCTCAGGAAATGATGGTCGATCCACATTAATATCAAACAAATCTAAAAGACTTTAATGTTGGGAATAAAATCAAACTTTAGTCACTAATTATTTCTTTAAAGAATTTCTTAGGGTCTCGTTCACACTTATTATGATCTTCATTTCGTCAATCGCATTTGCCTGGTTAATTCCTTTTCTTATAAATTGAGACAATTACATAAATTAGAGATGATAGTTTGATATTAATTTTTTAGATAAAAGACGATGAAAAAACTAATTTGAATTTTTAGAATAAAGTGAAAAGATAATTTGGAATAAGTGAAAAGATAATTTGGAATAAGTTTCATCTTCTTTATCTTTATAACGTATTTTTGAGAATCTGTTTCGATTTTTGGTGTAAACGAATTTGTGCGCAAATGAAAAAAAACCTAAATAAGCAACATAATTTACCGTAGAAACTTTCCACATTTCATTGGGGGTATGTTTTCTGCATCTATCGCAGTGCAAGAAATCCCTGTATGCATTCCTGAAGAATCAATTATGAATAAATTTGTTTCCCTAGACATTTAACTTAACCAAAAATTTGACCACTATGTTTTCCCATTCCCTTCATTTCTTTTATATAAATCCGACCTCTACCAAATCAAATACTTAAATGTCATTTTTTTTAGAGGTGAGCGAGGCAAATTTGTTAAACCAGCCAAAAACGCGAGAATCGTGCAAAATTTACAAGAAATCATGGATATAATCGCGAAGATCATGACATTTTAAGGGGCGGGGCACTGGAATTGGCAACTGAAAAACACCATCCCATTAGAGTACTGGTTGCTGATACAAACCGTTTGTTGCGATCAAGGGTTATAAGTTCATAAGTTTATTATTCGACATTCAAAAACAAATAAATAAATTAAACAACACTTGCTCGAGAAAACCTATGAGGGTTTGAGGTCACGCGAAATTCCACGTAACTACTTACCTATTAACTCAACTATTTACGTAAACCTCAACTATTTAATTAACACTATTATGAATAAATCAAAAATAAATAAACTATAGCCTATATATATGAATAATATAGATAAATAAATAAATAACTGAATCAAAAATAATAATGGATAAATAAGAATATAAAAGAAAAATAATAATAACAAATCCAGTCTCCATCACTCTTCAATACCCAACTCCCCCTCCCCCCTTCCCTCCAAACCCCACCTTATCCCCTGCCCACCCTTACCTTCTCAGCCTACCTTTACCTCTTCAGCTCCTCTTCTTCCCCTACCCACACAACCAGCCATAATAAAATTCAACAAAGCCCCATGGACATAAGCCCCAGGATGTGTAACTAACCGGGGAATATCCAACATTTTCTTCGTAGAAATAATTGGCCAGAGTGAGCGATTCATTACATTGTCCCGGACTCGAGCTTTCGTCAGTATTAGCTACCCTCATCTACTTTACACTGAGGGTCTTAAACCTATAAATCTGATGAAGGGGAAAGTCAATCTGCTTGTGCATAGTTATTGCTTCAAAGTCTTGATTAACATATGTAGAATCAGCAGACCCAGTGCCCTTAATTCCTGGACCTTGATGGCATGTCAGCGCTTTGACATCTGACCATGTATTTAGGGCCACGTACAAGGCCGTACCCAGAAAGGGGGTTATGGAATTTGAACCCCCCTCCCGAAACTCGTAAAAACGTAACAAAAATGGATATAAACAAATTTTGTATGCGTTTTTTGAGTTGTTTTTGTGGAAACCCCCTCCCCTGAAAAAAATCGTTGACTAAAACCCCCTTCGAAAAACAATCCTGGGTACGGCTTTGACCAAGTATGAACAAGAGTTCTTGCAATACATCCTCTGCCTTAAAATTTTAATACGCCAAGAAAATAAACTATATAAAAATCAGCCATTCAGGTATAGAAAAAACATGCAAGCTCATCTACATTACAATACCTTACAGATTGCCTTTTTTTTAGAGTGGCTACAGCAACTACTTTATTTATTAGTATTGGCACAAAGAAAACGATTATCAAATTTAAACATACATCAAGCACTAGAGTTATATACTTGAAGAAAGCACGAATACCTATAATTAAATGATTAAGTCATGACAAAGTGCATTACATCAAAGATAATACAAATTAACAGAGAAGTTGAAAGCTAAGAAACAACTTCAGTAAATTGCCCGATATTTACATGGCATATACAACGCCTCTTGTATTATAAAGTAAGCTAAATTCATTTTTGCTATGTTAAAGAATGTAAGGATTTACATACTGCACTACCATAATATTAAATAAGACATTCAAAGGGCTAATATATAATACGTTATCTAATCTTATTCTGATAGACAATATTTTTAGCGTTATTTAAGCCAGTGGGCATTCGGCTTGGTTGAAAATTTATAGTAGATATCAAGAAGCAATAGTAGTAAAGCTAGTCATACATGTAATCGGTTATGATCACAGGTTCAACCCTTATGAGAGTATTAGAGCATTTTTACTGGGATGGGGGGGGAGGGTAAAAAGAGACATCTTCGGGCCATTATTTCTCAGTTTCAGAAGGGTCCTTCGGACCAATTTAAGAAGGACCCCATTTGAGCGCAGGTAGGGTTATAATGACAATCATAATACTGATATTCATTTTGATACATCGAATATCGACTGAGCAATATCGATACCTGCTAATATCGATTATTTCAGCCAAATTAAGTGTATAATATTTGAAAACATATGAGAAAAGATGACCCACATTATTAGGGTTGGAACTTTGTTCCATGGGTGATTCACACGAGCACGATCACCAAATTCCATTATCTCTTTGGAATGGGATAATGAGCTGCCATCAAATGATCATTCATAGTATCAAACACTTTAATTTTCAAATTTATTTCTACTAATATGTCATACCAGATTTAGAATTGCAGAATGAACTAACACAAAATTAATCGCTCACATTTCGTTCAATGTATCCTCAATATATTGCAAATTACTGGGCACTCGTGTGGTATAATTTCTAAGAGGTCAATCTGGCAAAGTCCATCAGAAACAATGGAAGACAAATTCAGAAAGAAGATTTATCACTAGTTTTAATTTAATACCCCAACCATCTAGAGAAAACGGTTCCTTAAATAATGGCATATGTGCTTGACTTAGGAGACTGTTATCCAAGTGCATTTGAGAATGGATTTAGTCAAGTTAGCTTCCAAAAAATGTTTTTTTTTTCTAAAGCAAAAAATGTGTTCCCAATGCTGACACTAACCCTTGTTTTAGGGAATAACTGTCTTTGTCTATGAAATTCAAATCAATAAATTACTTTGGTGTAAAAACAAAACATAAAAAGGGTTAGACCACTGTATATAAATGATACAGTATGATCATTCCCTATCTCAATTCTCAACCATAATACAAAGCCGGACCGAGATGCAAGTGCTCCGGTGAACATTTAAGCAAGGGTAATCATGGTTGCAGCGTTAGCTGCAACCTAGTAAAGAGTGAATAACAGCCTATAGTAACCAAAAGTTAAAAACCGCGTTTAGAAAAAACTACCTAGTGAAAAAAATTGCTATCTAACACTGATTCAGGAATGATAACTTTTATTTCCGTTCGTGTTAAAAATAAAAGTTTATTGCGAAAAGAAATTTATGATATTGAATACAAGTCTGACAACCCTCGAAAATGGATGTCAGATCAAAATGAAAAGTGTACCGTTGGAATCAGCATAGCTGAAAACCATTTTCAGTGAAATTACAGTCCCCAACCTTGAACAACAAAAAAATCACTTTTTTGCATGGGTAGTATTGACCTGTCTCCCGTGTTTTTTTTTTGTTTGTTTTTC
Organism: Artemia sinica; assembly: GCA_027921565.1. Classification (NCBI taxonomy): domain Eukaryota; kingdom Metazoa; phylum Arthropoda; class Branchiopoda; order Anostraca; family Artemiidae; genus Artemia; species Artemia sinica. The sequence continues at coordinate 20,179,577 of CM051271.1, read as the reverse complement.
TTCTTTTTTTTCCAGGGCTAGCGGTTTACCAGAACATCATAGAGATGCTTAATATTTCATTCAAAATCTATTTATCACATATACGTGCTTTTCATAAATTCCGCCACCTGAAAGTGCCATATCGCACAAAAATGGCACATTATGTGCCATTTCTCAAGGGTTGGGGCTATCGGGCTACAAAAGACAGATGTTTAATAGCTCACATAAAAGCTATTTCTCATATCTACGTTTTCTTTATAAATTCCACCACCTGCAAGTGCTAAATGGCGCTAAAAATGGCACTATTGATGTCATGCCTCAAGGGAAAAGCTAAGGGCTAGTGGGCTGCCAGAACTTCATAGAGAGATGTTTAATGGATGATTTGAAAGCTATTGCTCATATATACGTGCTTTTAATCAGTTTTGCCATCCGTAAGTGCCAAATAGCACAAAAAATGGTACTTTTCGTGCCATGTCTCGTATAGAAAAGCTGGAACTAGTGGGCTACCAGTAATTTTTAGAGTGACGTTTAATGGCTCATTTGAAAGCTATTGCTCATACCTACGTGATGTCCATCAATTCTACCATCCGTAAGTGTGATATAGCACTAAAAACAATACTTTTGATGTCACTTCTTAAGTAAAAAAGCTTGGAAGTATAAAACGAAATCATCATTGTAATAAGTATGGTCAAAAACCTGTAACTGGAGGTTTGTAAGAACACCTCTCGTATGTTCTTCCTCCAAGCCCCCTTAAGAAGCTACGCATTTAAGGTACGGGAACTAATATATCAAATCACATTATTAGAGGCGTGATTCTGTTGGTAAAGCGTTCGACTTCGAAGTAGTGTCTTGCGATCGATTCCTGCATGGGTGTTTTTTTTTCAAATAGGTTTTCTCCCTTCTATACGATCATTTTCAGATAATTTCACTTTTTGTACATGTGATGCCCTCATTTTTTAAAGCATGTCCAAGGAAGGTATTTGGTCAAGCATTTTGATTCAAAAAGGAATAGAGGTCATCCAGTTCATGCAACATTTGCAACGACATTCTGAGTAGATCTCTAAATCCATACCCTAACGAATGGCGTAATTTTGTCAAAATCTTGTGGAGGAGGGGAGGGGGGGGGGTCAAAGTTGGAGCCAATTTTCCCAAATCAAGTGAAAATGACAGAGAGAACCAAAAAACTAGCCGTATAGTAATAACAAAGGTAAAGGTGCACTAAAGGAAACTGACCTGTTTCAGTGGATGCTTGAATAATGCAGGCTTATCTTAGTTTTGACAGCATTTTTGGAGAAACTAAATTTCAGCGGGGGGGACAAACTGGGGTCTGGAGTAAAACTGAGGTCTGGGAGGGGAAGTTGACCCCTCTGCCACATAGCAAATTACGCCCCTGACCCCAACCCCTTGCCACTAAGTGGTTGGAGAAGTGTAGGCATGTGGTTCTGGAACCACTCAAATGCTGTATATTAAAAGAAGAATTACTTATTGTTATACTTACTTTTCAAATTATTTACTTGACATTTCTACCATAATATTCTCTCCATACGTAAGATTGTGCATCCAAAGACGAAGAAAGACAAATGAAAACAGTTCTGTAGGAGAATTCAGGTAATTCTTCCCAAAATTTTTGGAATGAAAACAAACTTAGTTTGTAATACCATTTATCATACCTACACAAGAAATTATCTTTTTCTAATTTCCATTCATTTCTCAGTAATGAGGGGCTTTTTATTTAGGGACACGTCAAATAAATCCCTAAACCTAAAGGCACATTTCTGTTGTGCTAGCAAAATTTTCCGCGAATATGTCGATATACAAACCTGTCCGCTCAGTTAACCTTTTGTGTCGAAGCTACTTGGCTAGAGCTACTCTGTTAAGTGCGACTAAATTTAATTTTTTTAATAAAAGAATTAAATATCGATTTCTTCTTTTTTATTTTTTATTTTTTACAAAAAGAAACGACACTATGTTTTGATTTTTTTTCCACTCTAAACTTATTTTTTCTTTCAATTCTTGTACGGCTTCTTAGTTCAGCTCCTTAATAAGGGTTGAGGTGTCTTATCTCCCCTAGATTGGAGGTGATTAGAAATTATATATAAAAAAAAGTTGTCAACTGAGACTAAGGACCAACAATAAAACTTGAAGCGAACAGAAATCATTCTATGTAAATAGAAAAGGTCATAGCGGTGTTGTTTCTAAATTAAATTTTAATCAAAAACGAGCAAAGATAAATTTTAAAAAAAGTTTTTCCGAGGGAAAGTAAAGAGCGAAGTTGACACTTAAAACGAACAAAAATTATTGCTTCACAGCCTATCTAACATATACACTGGGTAACAGCCAAAAAATCGCCAGGGATTTCTCAACCGATTTAGACTAATTTTGGTGTTCTGAGTCCGAACATCGCCTTCATTTTGCTCTATCAGATCAACTTTTTGAAATACAGACACAGGCCTTCCTGACCAGCTATACATATGTTATTATCAGGGGTTTTCAGTTCAATCATATTTTTCTTGAAGAATACATCGAATTAAAATATTAACTTATTTATCTAAAGTAGCTGCATACGTGTATAAGTGATTGCAAGGTTATTAAATTAGCCCTTAGTCAATCAAATTGATTTAAATCTCATTGCCTGAAAATTAACCTGCATTTTTCTATTTCTAACTTTTTTAGTTGACTGATATGGCTTCAGCGCGACGGTCATGCAGGAATGAACCTGACGTTTTCTGCTACATCTGCGGAGATTACACGCTGTCAGTGGACAGGAATAAAATCACAGGATTTTTAAAGCACGCCTACGAGGCTTACTTTGAAGTCAAGCTGGGTGACCAAGATAAGTCCGGGGCGCCACACATGGCGTGCAAGACGTGCGCGGAATACCTCCGGCGGTGGACGAAGGGCGTGAAAACCTCACTGAAGTTTGGGATTTCGATGGTTTGGAGGGAGCCGATAGACCGTGCATCAGATTGTTATTTCTGCGCCACCAATACTAATGGCATCAACCGGAAGAATCGACACACACTCCAGTACCCCAACCTTCCATCTGCCTGCCATCCAGTTGCTCACTGCGAAGAAATTCCTGTACCAGTGTTCACAGAACTTCCCGACAACGACGACGAGGTCACTAATGCAGACAAGGAAGGATATAAAGAGGAGGAGTATAAAGAAAAAGATGGTTGGTAGCCCTTTTCACAATTTCAGCTTAATGATCTGGTTCGGGATCTCAGCTTGTCGAAAACTTCCTCCGAGCTGTTTGCCTCCAGACTCAAAGAAAAAAATCTATTTGGTGAGGACGTGCGTATGACTTTCTTTCGTAGAAGGCATGAGGACTATATGGGCTACTTCTTCCAAGAGGAAGACCTCGTGTACTTCCAAGATGTCGCCGGTCTTCTTGGTAAACTCGGTACTCCTCAATACGATTCGATAGATTGGCGACTCTTCATTGACAGCAACAAGCGCTCTTTGAAGTGTGTTCTCCTCTACAATGGGAACCAATTCACCTCAATTCCTCTTGCGCACTCCACAACTCTCAAAGAGAAATATGAAGCAGTGAAGTACGTGCTCGACAAAATCCAATATAAGCTGCACCAATGGATCACCTGCGTTGACCTCAAGATGGTGAACTTTCTACTTGGTCAGCAGTCCGGGTTTACAAAGTATCCATGCTTTATATGTACGTGGGACAGTAAAGACGGAGCCCAGCACTATGTAAAAAAAGAGTAACCGGTGCGAGGTGCGAGAGCAGTTAGTACCTGGGGCAAGAAACATCATAAACGAACCTCTTGTTGACCGGGAGATGATATTGATCCAACCGCTACACATGAAGCTTGTATTAATGAAACAGTTCACGCGTGCTCTAGACAAGGATGGAAGGTATATCAACTACGTGTGCCAATCCTTTCCTTGACTGACCATTGACAAGCTGAAGGCCGGCATTTTCGATGGACCACAGATAATGCAGCTCATAAAGGATACAGAGTTTCAAAACCCTATGAACACGCTAGAGTGTGTGGCGTGGAAATTGTTTGTGCAGGCGGTGAACAACTTCCTGGGGAATACGAAGGCAGCAAATCACATAATACTCGTCAGCAGCATGATAGAAGCCTTCCGAAAACTCGGGTGTTTGATGAGTATAAAGATGCACTTTCTGTTCTCACATATAGAGAAGTTCCCTGAAAACCTTGGGGTGATGAGCGACGAGCAGGGAGAAAGGTTCCATCAGGACATGCACCAAATGGAGGAGAGGTACCAGGGAAGGTGGGATGCAGTCATGATGGCGGATTACTGCAGGTCACTGATGAGAGACAACCCAACCGCTGCTTACACACGGGAATCGAAATAACGCCGATTTATGCCCTGAACTATACAATTTTTTGTCACGAAACGCTCATTCTTTTACTGATATTTTGAGTTTTGCTCATCAAATATGATGGAGTAAATAAAAACTGAATTTGGATACGTACACCATTATTTTTCGAGGAAAACAGAAAAATCGTCAGGTGTTTCTCAGCTGATGATCAGCAGAAATTTGCTTTTTTTTTACGCAAAATAGATTTTATTTCAATTTCTGTAGCAAAAAATCCTGACCTCATTAAGCGAAACCAAATAAGCTAATGCAAATAAATCAACTGATGATGTTTGGCTATGTTTGTAGGATTACAGAAAACTAGCGCTTTACTGAAAACACAAAAGCCAAGTATAAAAACACGAATATTGATTTAGGAGTCAAAAGTAAATACCTAGTTTGTTCGTAATATGAACAAACTAATCTATAACACTTTTCATAGTCCTACAGGAGCCGTGATATCAGTAACTTTCAGTATACAATTAAAATTACCTTAAAAACTTAGGCATAAAAATAATAAGTTCAATGTCATTACACTACATAAAAAATAATGGACTGATTTATCAGGCAACATCTTGGTCTTGCCTAGTATTACTCGAAATGAAGAACATACTAACAGAAATATGAACTCTGGAAATCCAGTTATTTCTCTCAATAAAACGGAGGATTTTAAGTTGTGATACAAACTCTAAAGCAAGTTTGTAGTCCTAATACTAATAAGATTCCTTCACTTCGAACTTGTCTACAAAATAATCAGGAAATGTCCTTTTCAGATCCAAAACAACAGTCAATCATTGAACTGAGCTCATTGTGCAGAAGTGATGCCAAATTAAACGAAAACAATAAATAAAACAACAGTCTAAAAATGTTTTAATTTATACTGTTACAAGTGTCCTTCAAAGGTTTACTTTTACCGTATCAAAACTCCTATACTGTTTTGTGTTTTCAGTAAAGCGCTAGTTTTCTGTAATCCTACAAACAAAGGGAAATATCACCAGTTGAATTATTTGCATTAGTTTTATTGATATGTGTTAGATGGGGTGTGAAGTAATAATTTTTGTTCATTTTAAGTTTCAACCGTGCTCTTTACTTCCCTCGGAAAAAAACTTCGTTTTTTTTTAATTAATATAAACATAAGCGAAATTTGATTTTTTCACGCAGATATCTCTTGAACACAAAACTTGGCTTCACCTTTGTAACAGTAACTTCTAAAGAATCTAATTTTAAATTAATTCATCCCAATACATATACAAAAATCTATAATTAGTAGTGCTATGTTATTATTAGATGTTTTTAGGAATTACAAGTAGGTTTCGAAGTCTCGAGTTGGTTTCAAAGGCCTTTTGAGAAAGTTTCTGCAAAAATATGTGTTCCAGGGTAGTTGGACCGCTGATGGCAGATCAAATGAGAGGAGCTGTTTGAACGAATCGGCTCATTTGTTTGAATATATAAATATATATATATATATATATATATATATATATATATATATATATATATTATATATATATATATATATATATATATATATATATATATATATATATATATATATATGTATATATATATATATATATATATATATATATATATATATATATATATATATATATATATATATATTTATATATATATATACATATATATATATATATATATATATATATATATATATATATATATATATATATATATATATATATATATATATATATATACATATATATATACATATATATATATATATATATATATATATATATATATATTATATATATATATATATATATATATATATATATACACATATAGTTTTACAAATATTTTAGAAATTGTGCCGTAAAACGCCTTAGATTATACAGAATCAACAGTAATAAATGCCATTTTATTTATTTTCTGGTAACTGGAAGAATATTGTATAACAGGAGCTTTTCTCGTAAAATTTTGGATCTACCGCTAAAATGTGTGATATCCTTCAATTTTCTGAAAACTCACTAAGAATTTCACGAAAAACACTTCTTAACAGACGTTTGGTATTTTCTTGGATAGGGCTATTCCACCAGTTATTAGAAGAAAAACAAAGATCTTAAATCAAATTTCGAATGACATTTTTATGGCCCAAAAGAAAGCATAAGAGCATAAGATACCCATAGATACATCAATGGAATCAGATTTTTATGCTGATTTCAAATATATAAGTTTCATTAAGGTTTTACCCATCAAAAGTTACGCACCTGAGAAAATTTGCCTTATTTTTGAAAAAAGGGGGAAACACCCCCAAAAAGTGATAGAACTTTAATGAAAATCACACAATCGGATTCGTGATTCGGATTCGTTTCCACATCGAAATGTGGAAGTTTGTATTTTTTGTCAGAAGAAAAATCACGGATGCGAATTTATTTGTTTTTTTTTTGTTTTTGTTTTTTTCCAGGGGTGATCGTATCGATCCAGTAGTTCTAGAATATCGTAATAGGGCTCATTTGAATGGAAATTAAAAGTTCTAGTGCCCTTTTTAAGTGACCAAAAAAATTGGAAGGCAACTTAGCCCCTTCCCACGCTCATTTTTTCACAAAGTAACCCAATCAAAACTTTGAGATAGCCATTTTGTTCAGCATAGTCGAAAATCTAATAAATATGTCTTTGAGGTTGACTTAATCCCCCACAGTTCCCGAGGGAAGGGCTGGAAGTTATGAACTTTGCCCATTGTTTACATATAGTATTAGTTCATGGGAAGTATAAAGACGTTTCAGGAGTTTTTTTTTATTCTGATGGGGGGAGAGGGTGTCAGAGGAGGGGGTTACGGGGGAGGATCCTTCCATGGAGGATGTTTCCTTGGGGGAAGGGACATTTCTATGAAGAGGGCGCCGTATTTCCCAGCATTATTTAAAAAACGATCAGAAATTAAATTTAAAAAAACTAGTTTTTTCAACTGAAAGTAAGGAGCAACATTAAAACTTAAAAAAAACAGAAATTATTACGTATATGAGGGGGTTCACCCCCTAGTCAATACCACGCCATTTTCGCTAAAGTTTTTCTTAGTAGTTTCAAAAGAGCTATCTATTCTAATTAACCGGCCTTTGTGATTCAGGGGTTTGTGATTCGAACAAAACTCGAACTTTAGCGTAAAGAGCAACGTGTCGACTATGGGGCAAAATCCCTAATATACGTAATAAAACATACAAATATAGAAGTTCGTTACGTAAGTTAATTCGTAAGTTACGTCAGAACAAAATTTCGAGAAAGCCATTTAGCCAAAAAAGTGAAATTAATATGTAAATTTCGTTTTAATTATTCATGTACGGTGAGCCAAAATCAAAGCTGCATTAATTCAAAAACGTTCAGAAATTAAATAAAAAGTTTTTTTAACTGAAAGTAAGGAGCGACATTAAAACTTAAAACGAACAGAAATTATTCCTTATATGAAAGGGGCTGTCCCCTCCTCAATACCTCGCTCTTTACGCTGAAGTTTGAATCTGTCACACAATTTTATTTTTTAAAACAATTAAAAACTTTAGCGTAAAGAGCGAGGTATTGAGGAGGGGACAGCCTATTTCATATATACGGAATAATTTCGGTTCGTTTTAAGTTTTAATGTCACACCTTACTTTCAGTTAAAAAAAACTTGTTTTTTTTTTATTTAACATAAACAGGACCGCTGATGGCAGATTAAATGGGAGGAGCTGTTTGTACGCGCGGGGAATGTAGTAGCCAAAAATCATTTAGTCATGATCTGACTGTTATATTATTTATATACAGTGGGTTAGACTGTGCACTGAAAAGATGGCTTATCAAGTCAGATTAATAACTTCAGGCTCGGAAGTTAATACTTTCCCTTGACAGAAAAATTGCCAGAGCCACTATTCCTTTTCGTTTAAATAATATATGCTGTTACATATAACCTTTTAAGCAGGGCCGTATACAGGATTTTTTTTTCGGGGGGGGGGGGGGGGGGGGGGGGGGGGCGGGGATAAAAGAATTGTTTTTGGGGGGGAGGGGGTTTTACCAAAAAATGGTTTATATTCATTTTTGTACCTTTTTACGAGTCGGACAAACATTTCGGGGGAGGTTCAAACCCCTAACCCCCCAACCTGGATACGGCCCTGCTTATAAGCACCAATTATTTTTCGCGTTGGTGTATTTAACAGTTTGAAAGCATAACTCCATTGAGTCACTGTCAGAATTATATTCCAACTTTCATTCCCAAGCGATGTCAAGCCAGTTGTACAGAGAAAATCAAAATTTTGCACTAACCTGTCAGTAAGTTTTTTGGCAAAACCAAAATCTGTTATTTTTAGGTGACCATCTCTATCAAGTAGTAGGTTTTCAGGTTTGAGATCTCGATACACAATATTCTGCGAGTGTAAATAATCCAAAGCGCACACAATTTCTGCTCCATAAAAATTTCCTAAAAATAAGCAACAATTTAAATTAAATCGCAAAATTCTCGATATTGAAGATTTATATCTGCTTGTAGGTGGATAAATAGGTTTTCAATGAAAATCAAATAATATACGGAAAACAAACAAAAACGTTTCAACGCTACTCAATAAATAGTTGAATTCAACGAAGAAACTACTGTTAAAAAGTTAAGTCTAACTATCATAAACATACAGGACCGCCGATTTCCGATCTTGTCGGGATGAAAAAGCAAAGGGTCTTCTTCAATAAAGCAGTCATAGACTGCAGTAGAAGATGCGTGACTGACTGATATTTCTAACATAAACAAGATATATAGCCTGTCGTTGTAGATTAAGTGATAATTTGGAGCGTTATCTTTTTTGTGTCTTGCATAAAATATGGCAAAAAATTCTCTCTATCTCTCCCCAATGCCTTGGATAGGATCTAGAACTGTAATTCCCAGCATTGGGTGCAGGCCATACCGGTGGGGTGCAGCAGTCTTTGGGTGGGCCTTGGGCAGGATGTGCACCATTGGGCTGACTGTACTTTAAAGCCCTGCAGTAATTGAGGACAAAAAATAGATTGCAATCTGGATCAGCTGGATTTATCTGATCGAGGTTTTGAATGTCCCGCTTGACTTCGTGCACAGCGTAGTTGACATGGTCAAGGACGGTACTTGTTTCCATCAGGAAAGTCAGGGACTTCTCTACCATTACCATAAGGACTTCAAAAGTTGGCAAGCGGGCTTTCGCAAGGTCTTCACACATTACCTGAGAATCATGGATGGTAATCTACTCAGTCTGAAGATATTTCCATATTTCGACACATTTATCGTCTCCTTGAAAATCCTCCGCCCATTCTTTGCTGAAGTTGTTTGGAGCTTGGTAGCTAAATTCTTCTTATTTTAGAGTCGAGATTTGCCGATCACACAACGGTATAAATAGTGACTTTCAAGAATCGAACTCAATCTTTTTCGCTTTTATACAGAAGCCAATGTTTTGTTCTCTCTGCTTCTCTCGGTTAGCCTTTTTTATATCTAATGCTGAACCACGATTTATCTCGGTATCAGTATCTACTTAGATAGCATATGTTTTTCGACTAAATCTTACATGGTATTAACTAAAAAAAAAACAAGTTTTTTTAACTGAAAGTAAGGAGCGACATTAAAACTTAAAACGAACAGAAATTATTCCGTATACGAAAGGGGCTGTCCCCTCCTCAACGTCTCGCTCTTTACGCTAAAGTTTTTTATTGTTTTCAAAAATGAAGTCAAACTTTAGCGTAAAGAGCGAGGCGTTGAAGAGGGGACAGCCCCTTTCATATACGGAATAATTTCTGTTCGTTTTAAGTTTTAATGTCGCTCCTTACTTTCAGTTAAAAAAAACTTGTTTTTTTTACTTAATTTCTGAAAGTTTTTGAATTAATGCAGCTTTGATTTTGGCTCATCGTACATGAATAATTAAAACGAAATTCGCATATTAATTTTCCTTTTTTTGGCTAATTGGCTTTCTCGAAAATTTGTTCTGACGTAACTTACGAATTAACTTACGTAACGAATTTTTATATTCGTATGTTTTTATTACGTATATTAGGGAGTTCGCTCCCTAGTCAATACCTCGCTCTTTACGCTAAAGTTCGAATTTTGTTCGAATCACAAACCCCTGAATCATAAAGGCCGGTTAATTAGAATAAATAGCTCTTTTGAAAGTACTAAAAAAAACCTTAGCGTAAAGAGCGAGGTATTGACTAGGGGGCGAACCCCCTCATATATGTAATAATTTCTGTTCGTTTTAAGCTTTAATGTTGCTTCTTAATTTCAGTTGAAAAAAACTTGTTTTTTTGTTTAATTTTTGATCGTTTTTTAAATAATGCTGGAAAATCTGGCTATCCCTTCATAGAAATGTTCCTTCCCCCAAGGAAATATCCTCCCCCGTAACCCCTACTCTGACCCCGACCCCCCGCTAGAAAAAAATTCCTCCTGAAAACGCCTGTGTACTTCCCAATAACCAATCAAACAGTTCGTGGTAACGAACTGTAAGTAAGGAGCGACCCGGCTCAATGGTAACCGAAACTCTAGAAAATGGGTTTTTGATACCAATAGATATATCAAAAGAATCAGATTTCAATGCTGATTTCAAATATATAACTTTCATCAAGTTTAGAGCTACCCATCAAAAGTTACGCGCCTGAGAAAATTTGGCTGATTTTCAAAAAAAGGGGGAAAGACCCCCTAAAAGTTATAGAACCTTAATGAAAATCACACCATCATATTCAGCGTATCAGAGAACCCTACTGTAGAGGTTCCAAGCTCCTATCTACAAAAATGTGGATTTTTGCATTTTTTGCCAGAAGAAAGATCACGGATGCGTGTTTATTTGTTTGTTTGTTTGTTTTTTTTTTCCCCAGGGGTGATCGTATCGACCCAGTGGTCCTAGAATATCGTGGGAGGGCTCATTGGAACGGAAATTAAAAGTTCTAGTGCCCTTTTTAAGTGACCAAAAAAAATGGAGGGCAACTAGGCCCCCTCCCACGCTCATTTTTTTCCCAAAGTCACCCGATCAAAATTTTGAGATAGCCATTTTGTTCAGCATGGTCGAAAATATTATAAACATGTCTTTTAGGATGACTTGATCCCCCAAAGTCCCCAGGGAGAGGGCTGAAAGTTATGAACTTTACTCAATGTTAACATATAGTATTGGTTATTGGGAAGTATACAGACTTTTTCAGAGGAGATTTTTTCTGGTAGGTGGGGGAAGGAGAGGGTCGGGGGCTATATGGAAGGATCTTTCCATGAAGGAAGTTTTCATGGGGGAAGGGACATTGCTATGAAGGGGGCGCCGGATTTCCCAGCATTATTAAAGAAAAAGATCAGGAATTAAATAAAAAAAAAACAAGTTTTTCAACTGATCAACTGATTGTGATTAAGAGGTCATTTTTAAAGAACTGGAAAAAAAATTCGAACTATAGTTTAAAGAGCAGGGTATTGACTAGGGGGCGAACCCCCTAATATACGTGTTAAAAATTTATGAATATAGAAGTTCGTTACGTAAGTTAATTCTAAGTTACGTATATTTATTACTAATAAAAACGTTCGTAAATAAAATTAAACAAGTTTCGAGAAAGCCATTTAACCAAATATAATATGCAAATTTTGTTTTAATTATTCATGTACGGTGAGCCAAAATCAAAACCTGCATTAATTCAAAAACGTTCAAAAATTAAATAAAAAAAACAAGTTTTTTTAACTGAAAGTAAGGAACGACGTTAAAACTTAAAACGAACAGAAATTATTCCGTATATGAAGGGGGCTGTCCCCTCCTCAACGCCTCGCTCTTTACGCTAAAGTTTGACTTTCTCACAACTCTATTTTTTTAAACAATAAAAAAAACTTTAGCGTAAAGAGCGAGGCGTTGAGGAGGGGACAGCCCCCTTCATATACGGAATAATTTCTGTTCGTTTTAAGTTTTAACGTCGTTCCTTACTTTCAGTTAAAAAAAACTTGTTTTTTTTATTTAATACTATCAGAGGCAACGCTGTAGCGTTGCCTATAGTATAGGCCATACGCCTCCAATGTTTTATTATTTATTTATTTATTTTTCCCAGAGGCACTTCATATGGAAGAGGTCGTCGTAGAAACTTCAAATGGGGCTCATTCGATAGGAGATCGAGATTTCTAGTGCCCTTTTTAATAGTTGAAAATGATTGGAGGGCAACTAGCCCCCCCCCCCACGCCCATCATTCCCCCAAACACATCCAATCAAAATTTTGAGATAGCCATCTTGTTCAGCGTAGTTGATTTCCAGAGAGAAAATATATTTTTGAGGAGGACACTCCCCCACAACCCTCAGGGCAAGGGTTTTAAGTTATGCCCTGGGGGCATATAAGGTTCTTATAGAAGGCGTTGTCGTAGAAACTTCAAAAAAGGCTGATTCGATTGGAAATTAAAGGGCTAGTGCTCTTTTTAATAGTCGAAAGTGATTGGAGTGTAAGTAGTCCCCCCCCCCCCACGCCCATCATTTCCCCAAACACATCCAATCAAAATTTGGAGATAGCCATTTTGTTCAGCGTAGTTGATTTCCAAATAGAAAATATATTTTTCAGGAGGACACTCCCCCACAACCCTCAGGGCAAGGGTTTTAAGTTATGCCCTGGGGGCATGTAAGATTCTTATAGAAGGCGTTGTCGTAGAAACTTCAAAAAAAGCTCATTCGATTGGAAATTCAAAAGGCTAGTGCCCTTTTGAATAGTCACAAGTGATTGGAGGGCGACTAGCCCCCCTCCCACGCCCATTATTCCCCCAAACACATCCAATCCAAATTTTGATATAGCCATTTTGTTCAGTGTAGTTGATTTCCCGATAGAAGATATATTTTTGAGGAGGACACTCCCCCACAACCCTCGGGGCAAGGGTTTTAAGTTATGCCCCGGGGGAATATAGAAGGCGTTGTCGTAGAAAATTCAAAACAGGCTCATTTGATTGGAAATTAAAGGGCTAGTGCCCTTTTTAATAGTCGAAAGTGACTGGAGTGCAACTAGCCCCCCCCCCACACCAATTATTTCCCCAAACACATCCAATCAAAATTTTGAGATAGCCATTTTGTTCAGCGTAGTTGATTTCCAGATAGAAAATATGTTTTTGAGCAGGAAACTCCCCCAGAACCTTCAGGGCAAGGGTTTTAAGATATGCCCTGGGGGCATGTAAGGTTTTTATAGAAGGCGTTGTCGTAGAAACTTCAAAAAAGGCCCATTCGATTGGAAATTCAAAGGGATAGTGCCCTTTTTAATAGTCGAAAGTGATTGGAAGGCAACTAGCCCCCCCCCCCACGCCCATCATTCCCCCAAAGACATCCAATCAAAATTTTGAGATAGCCATTTTGTTCAGCGTAGTTGATTTCCAGATAGAAAATATTTTTTTGAAAAGGACAATCCCTCACAAGCCTCAGGGCAAGGGTTTTAAGTTATGCCCTGGGGGCATATAAGGTTTTTATAGAAGGCGGTGTCGTAGAAACTTCAAAAAAGGCTCATTCGATTGGAAAATCAAAGGGCTAGTGCCCTTTCTAATAGTCGAAAGTGATTTGAGGGCAACTAACCCCCCTCTCACGCCCACCTTTTCCCCAAACACATCCAATCAAAATTTTGAGACAGCCATTTTATTAAACGTAGTTTTAAGCTCTGGAAATTAGATCTTTGAGGATGACAACTCCCCCACAGCCCTCAGGGCAAGGGTTGTAATTTAAGGATTCTCCAAATCCTTCCCATTATTTCTTATGGAAGGGATGCTCGTATAAACTTTAGAGAGGGCTCATTTGACTGAAAATTGAAAGTTCTTGTTCACTTTTTAAGAGTCAAAAGAGATTGGAGGTTAACTAGTCCCCCCCCTTCACGCCCTAAGTGCATCAGATAGAAATTTTGAGATAGACATTTTGTTAAAGTAGTTCAAAGTTCTGATAACAATAAACTCCGGTGTCGACACAGCCCACCAGGGCCGGGGGGTAGGCGTTGTAAATTATGCCCTGGAGCATAACTTATTAAGGGGGGTTTATAACTTATGGGAAGGGGTTTTGTATGGGAAGAACACATAGGAAATCTATTATAATTATCCGATTGTAAGGTTAAAATACATACCCTGTGATAGATGCAAAATTGCTAGTAGAGATGACCCTAAAGGTCCCGTACGTACCACGTGGTTTATGGTTTTCTCACTGAGAATGAAAAAACAGAATTTTTCTCACTTGAAAAACAGGAATTTTCTCACTTTTATGGATGTTTCTTGGACGGTTATGTGTGTTGGTCAATTTATTTGATGTTTTTCATGGATGTCAACAGTAATTTATGCCTGTTTTATGGTTTTTGTCAGTGAGAATGAAAAAACAGAATTTTTCTCACTTGAAAAACAGGAATTTTCTCACTTTTATGGATGTTTCTTGGACTGTTATGAGTGTCGGTCAATTTATTTGATGTTTTTCATGGATGTCAACAGTAATTTATGCCTGTTTTATGGTTTTTGTCAGTGACAATGAAAAAACAGAATTTTTCTCACTTGAAAAACAGGAATTTTCTCACTTTTATGGATGTTTCTTGGACGGTTATGTGTGTTGGTCAATTTATTTGATGTTTTTCATGGATGTCAACAGTAATTTATGCCTGTTTTATGGTTTTTGTCAGTGAGAATGAAAAAACAGAATTTTTCTCACTTGAAAAACAGGAATTTTCTCACTTTTATGGATGTTTCTTGGACGGTTATGAGTGTCGGTCAATTTATTTGATGTTTTTCATGGATGTCAACAGTAATTTATGCCTGTTTTATGGTTTTTGTCAGTGAGAATGAAAAAACAGAATTTTTCTCACTTGAAAAACAGGAATTTTCTCACTTTTATGGATGTTTCTTGGACGGTTATGAGTGTCGGTCAATTTATTTGATGTTTTTCATGGATGTCAACATCAATTTATGTCTGTTTTATGGTTTATGTCAGTGAGAATGGAAAAACAGTATTTTTCTCACTTTGATGGATGTTTTCTGGATTATTGAGTCTAACAGATGATGTCATGATTGATTGATTGTCACGAAAGGGGAATTAATTTGTTGTTTCTAAGGGGAATTATTGATTCACTAAAGGGGAATTAATTTATTGTTTCCAAGGAGAATTGTCTCCTGGATGAAGTTTATTAATATCTTTGGAGTTCGACCAGAATTGTTTCCGGGGCAAAGTTTATAAATAACTGACAGGTGATGGCAAGGTTAATTGTAACTCCGGCGAATGTTTTGATCTTAGAGATGCGCGGGAAAAGGAAAATTTTCAAATGTGACAGCGCAGAGATGCAAAAACAAAGGGAACACGATGAAATTGCGTTTAGAATTGAATTGAAGTGGAAAATTTTATATTATTTTAGGAAAATAGAAATGATCAATAACTTATTTCATTTTCATTGAGAAAATTCAGAATCGAAGTTGAACTTTTCTTTTCCGGGAAAATATTTGGAACAGAACTTTAAATTTTTTCATCTCTTTGAGAAAGGTCGGAATTGAATTTAAGAAAATTTAGAATTAAAATGAAACTTTTTACCTTCATGGAAAATAATCACAATCATAGTATAACTTTTCCTATCTTCTATGGAAAAATTTAGAACTGAACTTTAAATTTTTTATGTCTTGGTGAACTTAAAACTGATGTGGAAGCTTTTTATTTTCTCTGGAGAAATTAGAATTGAATTATGTTCTTTGGTAAAATTCAGAAGAGAACCTGAACTTTTCTATCTTCTATGGAAAATTTGGAACAGTATTTTAAATTTTTTCATCTGTTTGGGAAAGATCTGAACTGAAGTGGAAAATTTTTATATTATTTTGGGAAAATAGAAATGATCAATAACTTATTTCATTTTCATTGAGAAAATTCAGAATCGAAGTTGAACTTTTCTTCACTTCTTTGAGAAAACTAAAAATTGAAGTGAAACTTTTAATCTTCATAGGAAATAATCACAATCATAGTATAACTTTTCCTATCTTCTATGTAAAAATTTAGAACTGAACTTTAAATTTTTTATGTCATGGTGAACTTAAAACTGAAATGGAAGCTTTTTATTTTCTCTGGAGAAATTAGAATTGAATTGTGTTCTTTGATAAAATTCAGAAGAGAACTTGAATATTCACGATCAAAGTATAGCTTTTCCAATCTTCTATGAAAAATTTGGAACAGAACTTCAAATTTTTTTCATCTCTATGTGAAAAGTCGGAACTGAATTTAAGAAAATTTGAATTAAAGTGAAACTTTTTATCTTCAGGGAAAATAATCACAATCATAGTATAACTTTTCCTATCTTCTACGGAAAAATTTAGAACTGAACTTTAAATTTTTTATGTCTTGGTGAACTTAAATCTGAAGTGGAAGCTTTTTATTTTCTCTGGAGAAATTAGAATTGAATTGTGTTCGTTGGTAAAATTCAGAAGAGAAATGGAACTTTTCTATCTTCTATGAAAAATTTGGAAGTATTTAAATTTTCATCTCTGAGAAAAATCTGAACTGAAGTGGAAAATTTTTATATTATTTTGGGAAAATAGAATTGATCAATAACTTATTTCATTTTCATTAAGAAAATTCAGAATCGAAGTTGAACTTTTCTTCTTCCAGGCAAAAAGCTGTAAAGTATAGTTGTGTGTGAAAAAAGATAAGTACTTCAAATTGGAAAATGGGTTTAGGAGGAACATTAAGAAAGTAACTTGCTCTGAAATGGTTTTTGAAAAGTATTTCTTGGTGTTGAGGTATCCAAAAAGCTGTAAAGTATAGTTGTGGGTGAAAAAGACAAGTACTTCAAGTTGGAAAATGGGTTTAGGAGGGACATTAAGAAAGTAACTTGCTCTGAAATGGTCTTTGAATAGTATTTCTTGGTGTTGAGGTATCCAAAAAGCTGTAAAGTATAGTTGTGGGTGAAAACGATAAGTACTTCAAATTGGAAAATGGGTTTAGGAGGGACATTAAGAAAGTAACTTGCTCTGAAATGGTCTTTGAAAAGTATTTCTTGGTGTTGAGGTAACCAAAAAGCTGTAAAGTATAGTTGTGGGTGAAAAAGATAAGTACTTCAAGTTGGAAAATGGGTTTAGGAGGGACATTAAAAAGGTAACTTGCTCTGAAATGTCTTTTGAAAAGTATTTCTTGGTGTTGAGGTATCCAAAAAGCTGCAAAGTATAGTTGTGGGTGAAAAAGATAAGTACTTCAAGTTGGAAAATGGGTTTAGGAGGGACATTAAGAAAGTAACTTGCTCTGAAATGGTCTTTGGAAAGTATTTCTTGGTGTTGAGGTATCCAAAAGCTGTAAAGTATAGTTGTGGGTGAAAAAGATAAGTACTTCAAGTTGGAAAATGGGTTAAGGAGGGACATTAAGAAAGTAACTTGCTCTGAAATGGTCTTTGAAAAGTATTTCTTGGTGTTGAGGGTATTTCTTGGTGTTGAGGTATCCAAAAAGCTGTAAAGTATAGTTGTGGGCGAAAAAGATAAGTACTTCAAGTTGGAAAATGGGTTCAGGAGGAACATTAAGAATGTAACTTGCTCTGAAATGTCTTTTGAAAAGTATTTCTTGGTGTTGAGGTACCCAAAAAGCTGTAAAGTATAGTCGTGGTTGAAAAAGATAAGTACTTCATGTTGGAATATGGGTTTAGGAGGGACATTAAGAAAGTAACTTGCTCTGAAATGGTCTTTGAAAAGTATTTCTTGGTGTTGAGGTATCCAAAAAGCTGTAAAGTATAGTTGTGGGTGAAAAAGATAAGTACTTCAAGTTGAAAAATGGGTTTAGGAGGGACATTAAGAAAGTAACTTGCTCTGAAATGGTCTTTGAAAAATACTTCTTGGTGTTGAGGTAACCAAAAAGCTGCAAAGTATAATTGTGGGTGAAAAAGATAAGTACTTCAAGTTGAAAAATGGGTTTAGGAGGAACATTAAGAAAGTAACTTGCTCTGAAATGGTCTTTGAAAAGTATTTCTTAGTGTTGAGGTATCCAAAAAGCTGTAAAGTATAGTTGTGGGTGAAAAAGACATGTACTTCAAGTTGGAAAATGGGTTTAGCAGGGACATTAAGAAAGGAACTTGCTCTGAAATGGTCTTTGAAAAGTATTTCTTGGTGTTGAGGTATCCAAAAGGCTGTAAAGTATAGTTGTGGGTGAAAAAGATAAGTACTTCATGTTGGAAAATGGGTTTAGGAGGGACATTAAGAAAGTAACTTGCTCTGAAATGGTCTTTGAAAAGTATTTCTTGGTGTTGAGGTAACCAAAAAGCTGTAAAGTATAGTTGTGGGTGAAAAAGATAAGTACTTCAAGTTGGAAAATGGGTTTAGGAGGGACATTAAGAAAGGAACTTGCTCTGAAATGTCTTTTGAAAAGTATTTCTTGGTGTTGAGGTAACCAAAAAGCTGTAAAGTATAGTTGTGGATGAAAAAGATTTGTACTTCATGTTGGAATATGGGTTTAGGAGGGACATTAAGAAAGTAACTTGCTCTGAAATGGTCTTTGAAAAGTATTTCTTGGTGTTGAGGTATCCAAAAAGCTGTAAAGTATAGTTGTGGGTGAAAAAGATAAGTACTTCAAGTTGAAAAATGGGTTTAGGAGGGACATTAAGAAAGTAACTTGCTCTGAAATGGCCTTTGAAAAATACTTCTTGGTGTTGAGGTAACCAAAAAGCTGCAAAGTATAATTGTGGGTGAAAAAGATAAGTACTTCAAGTTGAAAAATGGGTTTAGGAGGAACATTAAGAAAGTAACTTGCTCTGAAATGGTCTTTGAAAAGTATTTCTTAGTGTTGAGGTATCCAAAAAGCTGTAAAGTATAGTTGTGGGTGAAAAAGACATGTACTTCAAGTTGGAAAATGGGTTTAGCAGGGACATTAAGAAAGGAACTTGCTCTGAAATGGTCTTTGAAAAGTATTTCTTGGTGTTGAGGTAACCAAAAAGCTGTAAAGTATAGTTGTGGGTGAAAAAGATAAGTACTTCAAGTTGGAAAATGGGTTTAGGAGGGACATTAAGAAAGAACTTGCTCTGAAATGTCTTTTGAAAAGTATTTCTTGGTGTTGAGGTAACCAAAAAGCTGTAAAGTATAGTTGTGGATGAAAAAGATAAGTACTTCAAGTTGGAAAATGGGTTTAGGAGGGACATTAAGAAAGTAACTTGCTCTGAAATGGTCTTTGAAAAGTATTTCTTGGTGTTGAGGTATCCAAAAAGTTGTAAAGTATAGTTGTGGGTGAAAAAGATAAGTACTTCAAGTTGGAAAATGGGTTTAGGAGGGACACTAAGAAAGTAACTTGCTCTGAAAAGGTCTTTGAAAAGTATTTCTTGGTGTTGAGGTAACCAAAAAGCTGTAAAGTATAGTTGTGGGTGAAAAAGATAAGTACTTCAAGTTGGAAAATGGGTTTAGGAGGGACATTAAGAAAGGAACTTGCTCTGAAATGGTCTTTGAAAAGTATTTCTTGGTGTTGAGGTATCCAAAAAGCTGTAAAGTATAGTTGTGGATGAAAAAGATAAGTACTTCAAGTTGGAAAATGGGTTTAGGAGGGACATTAAGAAAGTAACTTGCTCTGAAATGGTCTTTGAAAAGTATTTCTTGGTGTTGAGGTAACCAAAAAGCTGTAAAGTATAGTTGTGGGTGAAAAAGATAAGTACTTCAAGTTGAAAAATGGGTTTAGGAGGGACATTAAGAATGCTCTGAAATGGTCTTTGAAAAGTATTTCTTGGTGTTGAGGTATCCAAAAAGCTGTAAAGTATAGTTGTGGATGAAAAAGATAAGTACTTCAAGTTGGAAAATGGGTTTAGGAGGGACATTAAGAAAGTAACTTGCTCTGAAATGGTCTTTGAAAAGTATTTCTTGGTGTTGAGGTAACCAAAAAGCTGTAAAGTATAGTTGTGGGTGAAAAAGATAAGTACTTCAAGTTGAAAAATGGGTTTAGGAGGGACATTAAGAAAGTAACTTGCTCTGAAATGGTCTTTGAAAAGTATTTCTTGGTGTTGAGGTATCCAAAAAGCTGTAAAGTATAGTTGTGGGTGAAAAAGATAAGTACTTCATATTGGAAAATGGGTTTAGGAGGGACATTAAGAGAGGAACTTGCTCTGAAATGGTCTTTGAAAAGTATTTCTTGGTGTTGAGGTATCCAAAAAGCTGTAAAGTATAGTTGTGGGTGAAAAAGATAAGTACTTCATGTTGGAAAATGGGTTTAGGAGGGACATTAAGAAAGTAACTTGCTCTGAAATGGTCTTTGAAAAGTATTTCTTGGTGTTGAGGTATCCAAAAAGCTGTAAAGTATAGTTGTGGGTGAAAAAGATAAGTACTTCAAGTTGGAAAATTGGTTTAGGAGGGACATTAAGAAAGTAACTTGCTCTGAAATGGTCTTTGAAAAGTATTTCTTGGTGTTGAGGTATCCAAAAAGCTGTAAAGTATAGTTGTGGGTGAAAAAGATAAGTACTTCAAGTCGGAAATGGGTTTAGGAGGGACATTAAGAAAGTAACTTGCTCTGAAATGGTCTTTGAAAAGCATTTCTTGGTGTTGAGGTATCCAAAAAGCTGTAAAGTATAGTTGTGGGTGAAAAAGATAAGTACTTCAAGTTGGAAAATGGGTTTAGGAGGGACATTAAGAAAGGAACTTGTTCTGAAAAGATATAATATAGCCTTAAAAAAGTATTAAAAAATATGGAGGGAACTCTTTGGGGCCCGGGGGCCCTTTGGGGACCGGGGGCTTCCTTCGGGGTTGGGGTAGGGGGATCGGAGCCCTTTGGATCGGGGTAGGGGGATCGGGGCCCTTTGGGGTTGGGGTAGGGGACCTCACGACACTGTTCAAATGGAACTTGTGTATTATAACGACCACACTCAAAACCTCTTCTAAAACATCTTCTAAAATCATCTTTTAAAATGTCTCTAACTGTTTCGCCGAAATAATTCCATAAAATGTCTAAAACGGTTTCGCCCAAATAATCTCTAAACGTAATTTCATCGTGTTCCCTTTGTTTTTGGCATCTCTGCGCTGTCACATTTGAAATTACTAAGAAACCTTTTCCCGGGCATCTCTAAGATCAAAACAATTCTGGTCGAACTCCAAAGATATTAATAAACTTCATCCAGGAGACAATTCTCCTTGGAAACAATAAATTAATTCCCCTTTCGTGAATCAATAATTCCCCTTAGAAACAACAAATTAATTCCCCTTTCGTGACAATCAATCAATCATGACATCATCTGTTAGACTCAATAATCCAGAAAACATCCATCAAAGTGAGAAAAATACTGTTTTTCCATTCTCACTGACAAAAACCATAAAACAGACATAAATTGATGTTGCCATCCATGAAAAACATCAAATAAATTGACCGACACTCATAACCGTCCAAGAAACATCCATAAAAGTGAGAAAATTCCTGTTTTTCAAGTGAGAAAAATTCTGTTTTTTCATTCTCACTGACAAAAACCATAAAACAGGCATAAATTACTGTTGACATCCATGAAAAACATCAAATAAATTGACCGACACTCATAACCGTCCAAGAAACATCCATAAAAGTGAGAAAATTCCTGTTTTTCAAGTGAGAAAAATTCTGTTTTTTCATTCTCACTGACAAAAACCATAAAACAGGCATAAATTACTGTTGACATCCATGAAAACATCAAATAAATTGACCAACACACATAACCGTCCAAGAAACATCCATAAAAGTGAGAAAATTCCTGCTTTTCAAGTGAGAAAAATCCTGTTTTTTCATTCTCAGTGAGAAAACCATAAACCACGTGGTACGTAAGGGACCTTTAGGGTCATCTCTACTATTGCTTTGGCACACAAAATCCTATTAAGGTCAATTCCAAACAGTCGTGATCCCTTTGTGTGAGCAAGTGAAATGGTCTAAACCCCCTTATTGGAGCTATTTTTTCAATCCATTCATTGTTGTCAATCGCTGTCCACAAGTTATGCAAGCTGTCTATTGTTCATATATAAGGTTTTTATCAAAGAGGTAATCGTATAGACTTTGAAAAAAGCCTCATTCGATTTAAATTGAAAGTTCTAGATCCGTTTTTTAAAGTCAAGAATAATCGGACAGTAAGCACCCCCCACCCATGCCATAAAAACTTGAAACTTTTTGCAATCAAAAACGAACAAAAATTAATTAAAAAAAAACTTTCCAAAAAATAAGTTTTTCAAAGAAAAGTAAAGGCCATCTTAAACTTAAGCTCAGGAGATACAAATACCTGTTAAAATTCAAAACTCAAAACGACCAGAAATTACTATTAAAGAACAAATGAAACCCAAAACGAACAGAAATTAAATAAACAATCATAGCAAAAAAATACAACAAGTAATAATATAAATGAGTAAATAGATCTTAAAGCGAGTAATGCTTAGATTGAATATGAAAATCAAGCTTAAAACAAAAACAAATATTTTGCTATTAAAGTATAAATGAAACTTATAACGAACAGAAATTAAATAAACAACTAATGCGAACAAACATATAATATATATTAATGTAAATGAATAAATAAATCTTAAAACGAGTGAAACTTAAATTGAATATGCAAATCAAGTTTGAATCGAATAAAAATAAAAGTTTGGGTATCGCCTCACTGCAGAAGCCTTAAACCTACTGCGTCATTGGCGCTTTACTGAAAACGAATTATATTACAAATGTTTTCTTTTGTACTTAAGGTTGAAAATAAATATTATAATTACAGTAAAATTTTGAACTGATGAGGTTTTAGCAATTAATATCATTATGCATCAAATATTCAGTTTAATTTATTAGTTCTTTTCAAGATTGGTCAAGACAAATATAGTTTCACTAGAAACAAAATTTGGATACTGCCCCCTTCTTTAACTGTAAAAACCTAAAGCCTTCTGCGTCATTGGTGCTTCACTGAAAACGAACTACTCATATATTACAAATTTATTCTTTTCCAGTTCTTACAGCATTGAAAATGAAAATAAAAATTACAGTGAAAAAAAATCTTGAACTGATGGATCTTTCAACAATTAATATCATTATATATCTAATATTCAATTTGATTTTGTTTATACTTTCCAAGACTGTTCAAGACTCATATAGTTTTGCCATTTTTTTTAACTCTGGCATTTTTTCTAACTAATCGTGTTAGTTTGTTATGAAAACATTCTATGGCTTCTAGGTATTTCTATTTGAGCGGATAACTGCACCTCAAACTTTGTGGAACATGCATTTTCTTGCATGAAACACCAAAATATAATAAAATGTCAAGTTTCGGAGTGTTCCACCACTCGCAAGCAAGTGCCATTGGTATTTTTGAATCCGCATGGTCAATTTAGGGGGTGGAGGGTAGGCTAATTCTCGTAGCAGCCCCATTCCGTCGTGGTATGATTCACATTTTCAACACCTGGCGTCCAGACTATCATACAACCTACCAAGCATACAACTACCCCAAATCAGTATCAATAAATAAATGAAACCCAAAACGAACAAAAATTAAAATAAATATTAGAGTCAACCTCAAAACGAGCATAAATTAATATGAGTAGGGTTCAAAACCCCTATGCTTTCTAAAAGCCAGAATATAATTTGTACTTTACTGAAAAAAAAAATTCAAATGAGTTTACTGAAAAAAAATGTGCATTGTCAATTTAATATACATATGCTGATATTTATTCCCTAAAATCTTAATTAATTTTTGATTTCTTAAAGTTAAAAAAATGAAAACATTTCAAAGAATTGTTTTCAGTAAAGCGCCAATGACGCAGTAGGTTTTAGGCTTCGGCAGTGAGGCGATACCCAAACTCTTGTTTATAGTTATTTTTATTCGATTCAAACTTGATTTGCATATTCAATTTAAGTTTCACTCGTTTTAAGATTTATTTATTCATTTACATTAATATATATTGTATGTTTGTTCGCATTGATTGTTTATTTAATTTCTGTTTGTTTTAAGTTTCATTTATACTTTAATAGCACAATATTTGTTTTCGTTTTAAGCTTGATTTTCATATTCAATCTAAGCATTACTCGCTTTAAGATCTATATATTCATTTATATTATTACTTGTTGTATGTTTTTTGCTATGATTGTTTATTTAATTTCTGTTCGTTTTGGGTTTCATTTATTCTTTAATAGTAATTTCTGGTCGTTTTGAGTTTTGAATTTTAACAGGTATTTGTATCTCCTGAGCTGAAGTTTAAAATGGCCTTTACTTTTCTTTGAAAAACTTATTTTTTGGAAAGTTTTTTTTTAATTAATATGTAAACAATGGGCAAAGTTTATAACTTGCAGCCCTTCTCCCGGGAACAGTGGGAGACTAAGTCATCCTCAAAGACATATTAATTAGATTTTCGACTAGGCTGAACAAAATGGCTATCTCAAAATTTCGATTGGGTGACTTCGGGAAAAAAATGAGCGTGGGAGGTCACTTAAAAGGGCACTAGAACTTTTAATTTCCGTTCGAATGAGCTCTCTCATGATATTCTAGGATTACTGGATCGTTACGATCACCCCTGGGAAAAAAACAAAAACAAACAAACAAACAAATAAACACGCATCCGTTATCTTTCTTCTGGCAAAAAATACAAAATTCCACATTTTTGCAGATAGGAGCTTGAAACCTCTATAGTAGGGTTCTCTGATACGCTGAATCTGATGGTGTAATAATCATTAAAGTTCTATGAGTTTTAGGGGTTGTTTCCCCTTTTTTCGAAAATAGGGCAAATTTTCTCAGGCGCGTAATTTTTGACGGGTAAAACTAAACTTGATGAAACTTATATATTTGAAATCAGCATAAAAATCTGATTCTTCTGATGTATCTATTGGTATCAAAATTCCGTTTTTTAGAGTTTCTGTTACTATTGAGCCGGGTCGCTCCTTACTTCAGTTCGTTACCACGAACTGTTTGATACTGAAATGCCTTCACAGCCTTGTCGCATCATCTTTAAGGAAGGGTTTTCTGACAGTTAAACGTAGCCAAACGCATTCAAAATTAGGCACGGGGTATATTATTGACGCTGCAGTCGTGCATAATTCTCTTGTTATTGACAAATGTGACTACAGTATGACATGGTCACTATCAATCGACCTTTAGTAGTGTTGCAAATTGACAAGCCCTCAGTTCTCTAGACAACAGAGTAGAAACCATTATAGGCGTCAACTTTCTCCATTTAAGACTACAAAATCTTTTCTTCCAAAATCAAAAATGAAATATAGGTGCAACTAAACTACTTGAGAGATCATAAATGAAATAAATAAATTTGGCCTTTCAACACATTAGTGAGTTCTAATGCCCTTTTTATGAATTGAAAGTGATTGAACAGTAACAAAGCCATCCTCTTCCCAATTTGTCTCAGAGTCCCGTGGAGAAACTGATTTGAGATCGAAAATGAAACTTATTATTCAAGTAAAAAAAAGAAAAATTGAAATGTACAAAAATATATTTCTGAAGGCAAACTCCCTGAAATATCTTAAACGAACAAAATCAAATTTATAAACGTAAGTTTTTCAAATGGTAGTAAACAGCGACATTAAAACTCATACGAATAGAGATTATCCTGTTTATGAGAGCTAAAACCCCTCAAAATTCTATTCCTTACCCTGACGTTTTACTTTCCCCACACTCAATGCTACAGGAAAGAACGCCTAACACGAGACCAACGTGATAAAATACATTTCTTGCTCCGGAATCGCAACGGAATATTTATTCGCATTTACTTTGAATAATAAGATTCTCCTCTCAACCATCTATAAAACAATCGGTGAAACTTTAAGTTTAATGTCGACCTTTGATTTCACCTGGAAAAAACTTTTTTTTAATGGACTCAAACACAAAATCATGTGTCTGTTTATACACTGAGTAAACCATTAGACAATAAAAAAATCTCGAAGGCGCGTTCCGAGGTCCCAAGCATAGCGAAGGGTCATTTGCGAGATTTAAAGTGCCGAGCCCCGGTGAAGCAAAGTAAGGTCTGAGGCCAAACCCCATCTGCTGAGTTGGCGAGTGAAACAAACGGAAGTATGCAACAAAACCCACTAAAGTGGGCTCTTTGTTAGTTCAAGCCTGGAATACACGTGATTTTTGTTTGGGCGAAATCAAATTTCAGTTGTCTTGGTATCATGGTTACAGCGACAACTGCAACCTAGTAAAGACCGAGCCACAGCCCATAGTAATCAAAAGTTGAGAAACGTGTTTTCAAAAAAAAACTGTCTAGTGAGAAAAAATTGCCATTTGATACTGAATCAGGAATGGTAACTATTGTTTCGGTTAGTCTTAGAAGTAAAAGTTTATTGCGAAAAGAAATTTATGGTGATTTCAAAAATGAGCCTGAAACCCCTTGAAAATGACGTCAAATCGAAATAAAAAGGCACCATTTTAATCAGCATGGTCGAAAACCTTTGGAAGGATAATTAAAGTCCCCCACCTTGAACACAAAGGAAAATGACTTTTTTGCATGGGTAGCACTGATCTGTCTCCTTTTTTTTCTTTCTTTTTTTTCTAGAAGGGCTAGGGGGTGGCCAGAGCATCATAGAGAGGTGTGTAATAGCTCATTCGAAAGGGAATTAAATTTGTCAGTGCCCTTTTTAAGTGGACAAAAAGATTGGCCTCCCTACAGGCCCCCTCCCCCCAACTAGTCCTATAAAAATTTTGAGATAGCCATTTTGTTTAACATAGTTCAAAGGTCCAATATATATGGTTTTGATGATGATATGGCCCTCCATAGTCCCGGGGGAAGGGCTGTATGTGGTATCGTGCGTATCCTTATCGCGCGTATCGGTATCGTGCGTATTGGTATCGTATGTATTGTATCGGGAATATCGATATTCGTTGTTGTTTTTTTCAGTCATTTTCTAGGCTCATTTTCTTAAAGCATGTCCCGGCAAGGTATCATGGTTGCAGCAGCAGCTGCAACATAGTAAAGAGTAAACCACAGCCCATAGTAACCAAAAGTTAAAAAACACGTTTTGAAAAAACTGCCTAGGGAAGAAATTCCCATCTGACACTGACTCAGGAACGATAACTATTATTTCGGTTCGTCTTAAAAGTAAAAGTTAATTGCGAAAGAAATTTATGTTGATTTCGAAAAAAAGTCACACCCCTCGAAAATGGCGTCATATCAAAATAAAAAGTGTACCATTGGAATCAACATGGTCAAAACCTTGTACAGGGAAGTTACAGTCCGTCTCCCTGAACAACAAGGAAAATCACTTTTTTGCATCGGTAGCACTGATCTGTCTCCCGTTTTTTTTTTTCAACAGGTCTAGCGGGCTACCAGAACATCATAAAGAGATTCTTAATGGCTCATTCAAAAGCTATTTCTCATATCTACGTGCTTTTTATAAATTCTGCCATCTGCAAGTGCCATATGGCACTAAAATGACACTTTTTGTGCTATTTCTCAAAGGGTAGCAGTAGAAGGCTACCAGAACATCGTTAGTAGATCTTTTATAGCTCATATAAAAGATATTACACATCTACGTCTTTCATATAAATTCCACCATCATCAAGTTCAAATGGCACTGAAAACGGCACTTTTGGTGTCGTGTCTCAAGTGGAAAAGCTGCACTGTAAAAAAAAAAATTATTTCCAACAAAATGTTTTGCTCTAATTCAAACAAGTCAGAAAAAAAATCGATTTTTTCTGTTGGAATTGTGACTTGCTTATTATTGAAATTATTAAGATTTATGTTCTTTTCAGTAGAAAAAATGTAATTTTCACCGTAAATAGGCTATATCAATCAACACGGTTTGAACTTCAACAGTAGTTTGAAGTTTCTTGAATATCATTTTAAATTTGACTATAGGACCATTGAAAGTAATATGTTCAGTATAAGTTCAATTCAAATATTGTAATTATAGCAGAAAAAAGGAATGCTAATTGAATTTTGAGCATAAAAAGATAACTATAAAAATAAGGAAATATATTTTTACTTTGAAATAAGTTGAGCTTTCTTTTCTGCAAAATGAACACGCAGAAATTTATGTAAAAAAATTATCTTTTAACTTTTACAATCGCTTTTTTTAAATACATTTTTTGTGAGTTTCTGTAGGTAGAAAATTTCTTAAGATGCTACCCTAACCTTAACAGTACTAACGGTGAAAATATATCGCTTTCTGAATTCAATTTTTTCTAATTAAGAACAAAATCCTTTTGTGGGAACAACTTCTGTTTTGCGATGAACGTCATTTTTGTAATGAGACCCAAAAAGTGTTTCAAAAAAAAAATTCTTCCCTGGATTTGCCATAAATTTGCTGCTTACGCTGAATAACATGGTAAGCAAATATATCGAAGAAAAGAAGACACCTGTAAGGGTATTTCAGTCCTTTACGTACACGTAAAGGAACCAAAAGCTTCCCCAAAAAAGAGAATTTTCCAAAATGGTGCACATTTAGACTGGACTCAGAAATACTACACTTTAATAGCGTGAATCGTGCTTCAAAAACTCCAGTTTGCTACAGGATTAATTAAAAAATAGGACGTTAGCTCAATAAGTTTTATCAAACAGTTCATAGAGTTAAACTGTAATTAAGGAGCGACTCAGCTCAATTGTAAACGAAACTCAAAAATGGAATTTTGATAGCAATTGATAAGAATTGGGTTTTTATGCAAATTGTAAATATATGAATTTTATTACGTTTAATATCTACCCACCAAAGGCTCCAAGCTTCAGAAGAAAAAGGGATTTTGAAAACAGGGAGCCTGAGGGAGAAACACCGCCCAAAAAGTCGATAAATCTTAATGTAAATCAGACCTTCAGATTCAGCGTATTAGAAAATGTTATTGTGGGTGTTATGATCTCCTATCTGCACAAATGTGGACAGTCTGCACAAAAGCGCTAGTTTTGTATAATCATAAAAGCATAGGGAAACATAATTAGTCGGTTTATTTGTACTAGTTAGATTAATATATATTAAATAGGCTGTGAAGTAATAATTTTTGTCCGTTTTAAGTTTCAACTTCGCTCTTTGCTTCGCTCGGAAAAATTTAGTTTTTTTTAATTAATTGAACAGTATGAACTCTATCCCTATACGGAAATATGCATGATCCCATCTAAAATGTTGCCCCTTATTTCCTATGGGATTTATATTTTCCTGGCCAACTCGTATCGACCGGATTATCATAAAAAGTGTGAGGCTGTCAAATCGATCGCAAAATCTGTTATCTAGTGCCCTCCTAAGCGATGAAGCGAGGCATAGGGAGCCCAACTGCGCTTTGCAACCTTGGGTGTCTCCATGGCCCCACCTGGCATTGAATCAAAAGCTCAAAAATATACCCTGGAGAGAGAACGATGTGTGTTCCCCCAGGGTAAGGGCACAGACATATTCAAATACCCTTTTTCAAACAGAGGTTTTATATATGCATTTCAAACAGTTCGTGGTAACGAACTGCAAGTAAGGAGCGACCGGGCTCAATGGTAACCGAAACTCTAAAAAACGAAATTTTGATACCAATAGATATATCAAAAGAATCAGATTTTAATGCTGATTTCAAATATATAAGTTTCATCAAGTTTAGTCTTACCCACCAAAAGTTACGCGCCTGAGAAAATTTGGCTGATTTTCGAAAAAAGGGGGAAAGACCCCCTAAAAGTTATAGAACCTTAATGAAAATCACACCATCATATTCAGCGTATAAACGAACCCTACTGTAGAGGTTTCAAGCACCTATCTACAAAAATGTGGAATTTTGCATTTTTTGCCAGAAAAAAGATCACGGATGCGTGTTTTTTTTTTGTTTTGTTTTTTCAGGGGTGATCGTATCGACCCAGTGGTCCTAGAATATCGTGGGAGGGCTCATTGGAACGTAAATTAAAAGTTCTAGTGCCCTTTTTAAGTGACCAAAAAATGGAGGGCAACTAGGCCCCCTCCCACGCTCATTTTTTCCCAAAATCACCCGATCAAAATTTTGAGATAGCCATTTTGTTCAGCTTAGTCGAAAATATGATAAATATGTCTTTTAGGATGACTTAATCCCCCGAAGTCCCCGGGGGGAGGGCTGCAAGTTATGAACTTTACCCAATGTTAACGTATAGTATTGGTTATTGGGAAGTATACAGACGTTTTCAAGGGGAATTTTTCTGGTAGGTGGGGGTGGGGTCAGGGATACATGGGAGGATCTTTCCATGAAGAAAGTTTTCATGGGGGAAGGGACATTGCTATGAAGGGGGCGCCGGATTTCCCATCATTATTAAAGAAAAAGATCAGAAATTAAATAAAAAAAAGTTTTTCAACTAAAAGTAAGGAGCAACATCAAAACTTAAAACGAACAGAAAATATTACGTATATGATTGGGTTCACCCCCTAGTCAATGCCTCGCTCTTTAAGCCGAAAATGTTTTAGTACTTTCATAAGAGCTATTTATTCTTATTAACGGCCTTTGTGATTAAGGGGTCATTTTTAAAGAATTGGAAAAGAATTCGAACTTTAGCTTAAAGAGCGAGGTATTGACTAGGGGGCAAACCCCCTAATATACGTATTAAAAATCTATGAATATAGAAGTTCGTTATGTAAGTTAATTCGTAAGTTACGTATATTTATTACTAATGAAAACGTTCGTAAATAAAATTAAACAAGTTTCGAGAAAGCCATTTAACCAACTAAAAGTAAAATTAATATGCAAATTTTGTTTTAATTATTCATGTACGGTGAGCCAATATCAAAACCTGCATTAATTCAAAAACGTTCAAAAATTAAATAAAAAAAACAAGATCTTTTAACTGAAAGTAAGGAACGACGTTAAAACTTAAAACGAACAGAAATTATTCCGTATATGAAAGGGGCTGTCCCCTCCTCAACGCCTCGCTCTTTACGCTAAAGTTTGACTTTCTCACAACTCAATTTTTTTAAACACTAAAAAACTTTAGCGTAAAGAGCGAGGCGTTGAGGAGGGGACAGCCCCTTTCATATACGGAATAATTTTTGTTCGTTTTAAGTTTTAACGTCGTTCCTTACTTTCAGTTAAAAAAACTTGTTTTTTTTTATTTAATTAGTACAGAGCTACCTGTGACAGAAGCAAATTATTTGCAATGCACAGAGGCAAGGCAGGAGGTATATGAAGCCTGAGATTAAAGGCATAGGGTCAACGTTGAGTTGTACGACCCTCAACAGATATGCGTAATTGAGTCGTAATCTCTAGAATTTGAAACCTTGAAGTGACAAACGGTATCTTGCGCAATGCTTTCATTTTTGCTTTAACATTAAGTCACATCCAGCTTTGCCAACTCGGTACAATTGTACCGTTTTTGGTACAATTTAGAGGTCTGGTACAGTGCAGTACATTTGGAGATTGTTTTGGTACAATCAGATTTCGCGCTACATTTAGGTTTTGCTTGCTCCTTTTTGAATCAAATATCTGTTCCAAGTTTTAGTTTATCGGAGATTTTCATATTGTTATGGCAAATTTTTAACCTATTGTTCCGATGGTACAAATTACTTTCTTGTGGTACAATTTTCATTGGAAAACTGGTACAGTTTATTTCAAAGCGGCGGCAACACTGGTCACATCCGAAACTAGTGGTTTTAATACAATCATTTCGTTAGATTGCATGTCAACAATCTCACTCTAAAGGAAGTATTTTCAACAGAAAACTAACCGGTAGGCAAGCTATAGCCTACATAAAACTTAACATTTTCTTCCTTAAATAGACTAAAGGTCATTAGCGATTGTATCAACTGGATAATGGGATGAGCAATTGGACTTATTTTACATAGCATTTTGGTGTGGATGCGTGGCTAAAAGAAATTATCAATGGAACGTTGGTAAAAGCAGTATTTGACTACAAAGACTTGCTCATGTCATTCACTTTTCTAATTTTAAGGTACCAAGGGCATCAAAAAAAAAGAAAAAAAGCGATTTCCAAAGATTTTTTTTTTTTTTTTTTTGCTTCTTCAAAAATTATGAAGTTTCTAGGCAGTGTCACATTTTCGGTCCTGTTACCACGCTGAATCGTGAAAATAAATAAGCGAAAACGGTACTTCCGTGTTATCCCGACCACCCTCAAGAACTGAAGTTAGGTTAATCATAATGACATAGGGCTTATACCAAAATATGATGAAAATATAATAATTTAGCAACACAATTATGGAAACTGCAACAGGGAATTATGGAAAGCAGGCCACCAGAACGCATTATGTTAAATACCTAACCTAAACAACTCTATGTATTAAATATTTAATTAAAATGTACCTGCATAGTACTTTATCAAACAGTTCGTGGTAACGAACTGTAAGTAAGGAGCGACCCGGCTCAATGGTAACCGAAACTATAAAAAACGGAATTTTGGTACCAATAGATACATCAAAAGAATCAGATTTTAATTATGATTTCAAATAGATAAGTCTCATCAAGTTTAATCTTACCTATCAAAAGTTACGCGCCTGAGAAAATTTGGCTGATTTTCGAAAAAAAAGGGGAAAGACCCCCTATAAGCTATAGAACCTTAATGAAATTCACACCATCATATTCAGCGTATCAGAGAACCCTACTGTAGAGGTTTCAAGCTCCTATCTACAAAAATTATTTGAAAAAAGACTACGTTTTCTAAAGAGTTAAAGAGGCTGAGTCACAAGTTCGAACCTTAAAACGTACAGGGATTAGGAGGTACAGTTGGGGGGCTGTCGCCCCCCAAACCCCCCGCTTTCGCAGCCTTTAAATAAAATAAAAAGTTTTTTAAACTGAAAGTAAGGAGCGACATTAAAACTTAAAACGAACAGAAATTATTCTGTATATGAAAGGGGCTGTGCCCTCCTCAACGCCTCGCTCTTTACGCTAAAGTTTGACTTTCTCACAACTCTTTTTTTTAAACAATAAAAACTTTAGCGTAAAGAGCGAGGCGTTGAGGAGGGCACAGCCCCTTTCATATACGGAATAATTTATGTTCGTTTTAAGTTTTAATGTCGCTCCTTACTTTCAGTTTAAAAAACTTTTGATTTTTATTTAAAGGCTGCGAAGGCGGGGGGTTGGGGGGGGGGGGGGGGCGGCAGCCCCCCAACTGTACCTCCTAATCCCTGTACGTTTTAAGGTTCGAACTTGTGACTCAGCCTCTTTAACTCTTTAGAAAACGTAGTTTTTTTTCAAATAATTTCTGCACATTTTTGTACAGTTTATTACTTATTACTGCTTGACTAACTGTTAGCTGATCGTGTCAGGAGTTAAAGTTGGGGGGCTGCCGCCCCCCAAACCTCCCGCTCTTCAAGATTCTTGTGTTAAGGCTTTTAATTCCTGAATACTCAAATCAAATGCACAGTAAGATTTTCTTTTTTCAACTTGTCTTCGAGCATGCGGGTATACGGCATGTTATCAAAGCAGTGGAGACTTACCTGTAACCTGAAGGCCGAGTGTGATATTCTTCTGGAGACGCCTGTTGAGCCGAAGGATTTAATAGATTGGATTTAAAAAAGAAACTGAGTTTGTTTTTTAAACTTTAAATTCAATATATAAAAAATTTCCTCTGACGGGGAATCGAACCCGGCTCTTCCGCCTGACAGTCAGGAGTAGCGACCACTGTACCACACAGACAATTGTTAAATTATTTTTAGTCTATGGAGTCTATTTTTGACGCAAGCAAATCCCCACAAAACTTGATATTTGGTTTTTGGAAAACAGGGAAGGAGCGATCGGATTGAGCTGAAATTTCGAGGATAAGCTCCCAGGCCCCAGGACAGCTTATCCTCTAAATTTCAGCCCGATCGGACAGCGTTAAAGGGGGGCTACAGTGGGAAAATTTAACATGGGCTCCTATAGGAAAACGAGGTTTTTCGTAAATGTAAATTCGGGGGATAATTTTTTCGGTCTGAAAATATCAAAAGGCCCTAACAGGTTGAATTCCGCTTCGAATGAGACCTCATTCACCTGGATCCGTTGCCAACTGTGGCCTGTAGGCGTGGCTAATAAAAAAAAAGAGAAATGAACATTAAGTGGCTATATCTGTTTTTTGGAAAACAGGGAAGAAGTAATCGGATTGAAATTTCGAGGATAAGCTCCCGGGCCCTAGGAAAGCTTAACCTCTAAATTTCAGCCCGATCGGACAACGTTAAAGGGGGACTGTGGTGGGAGGGTCGAAACTTCCGGCCCAGTTTACCCCATGAAGATAAAGTCGGGGGAGGATGAAATTTTGCACGTTTCTTAGTTTGAGCTTCGGCTACAAAATGCGATCACCGCCGTCTCTCTGCGACCTCTAGGACCGAAAATCACTTAACATTCTGGTGGGTCGCCTCTTTAAAGAGGCACAAGTGTGCCTCCTTGATGTGGAATTTTGCATTTTTTGCCAGAAGAAAGATCACGGGTGCGTGTTTATTTGTTTGTTTGTTTTTTTTTTCCCAGGTTTAATCGTACTGACCCAGTGGTCCTAGAATATCGTAGGAGGGCTCATTGGAACGGAAATTGAAAGTTCTAGTGCCCTTTTTAAGTGACCAAAAAATGGAGGGCAACTAGGCCCCCTCCCACGCTCATTTTTTTCTCAAAGTCACCCAATTAAAATTTTGAGATATCCATTTTGTTCAGCATAGTCGAATATCTAATAAATATGTCTTTTACGATGACTTAATCCCCCACAGTTCCCAGGGGAAGGGCTGCAATTTATGAACTTTGCCCATTGCTTACATATTGTATTGGTTATTGGGAAGTATACAGACATTTTCAGGAAGAATTTTTTTCTGGTGGGGGGGATGGAGGAGGGGGTTACTAGGGAGAATCTTTCCGTGGAGGATGTTTCTTTGGGGTAAGGGACATTTCTATGAAGGGGGCGCCAGATTTCCAAGCATTATCTAAAAAACGATCAGAAATTAAATTAAAAAAAAACAAGTTTTTTCAACTGAAAGTAAGAAGCAACATTGGAACTTAAAATGAACAGAAATTATTACGTATATGAGGGGGTTCTCCCCCAAGTCAATACCTCGCTCTTTACGCTACAGTTTTTTTTAGTGCTTTCAAAAGAGCTATCGATTCTAATTAAACGGCCTTTGTGATTCAGGAGTTTGTGAGTTAAAATTTTTTTTAACTTTTAACGTAAAGAGCGTGGTATTGACCAAGGGGAGAACCCCATCATATACGTAACATATACGTAATAAAAAAAAATTAAAAAAAAACAAGCGATACGGCTCAATAGTAATCGAAACTTTTAAAAACGGAACTTAGATGTCAATAAATGTATCAAAAGAATGGGCTTAAAATGCTGATTCTAAATATATGAATTTCATTAAGTTTAGTATTACTCATCAAAGGCTACGAGCCTGAGAAAATTTACCTGATTTTTTAAAGAGGGGGGAAAAATCCCCTAAAAGTGAAAGAATTTTAATGAAAATAACACCGTCAGATTCAGCGTATCAGAAAACCCTGTAACATAGGTTTCAAGCTCATATCTGCAAAAATCTACAACTTTGTATTTTTTGCCACAAGAAAAATATACGAATATAGAAGTTCGTTACGTAAGTTAATTTGTAAATTACGTCAGAACCAAATTTAGAGACAGCCATTTAGCAAAAGAAAAGTAAAATTTTTATGCAAATTTTGTTTAGTTATTCAATGACGGTGAGCCAAAATAAAAGCCGCATTAACTAAAAAACGATCAGAAATTAAATAAAAAAACAAGCTTTTTAAACTGAAAGTAAGGAGCGACATTAAAACTTAAAACGAACAGAAATTATTCCATATATGAAAGGGGCTGTCCCCTCCTCAACGCCTCGCTCTTTACGCTAAAGTTTGACTCTGTCTCAAAACTTTATTTTTTAAAACAATAAAAAACTTTAGCGTAAAGAGCGAGGCGTTGAGGAGGGGACAGCCCCTTTCATATACGAAATAATTTCTATATATATATATATATATATATATATATATATATATATATACATATATATATATATATATATATATATATATATATATATATATATATATATATATATATATATATATATATATATATATATATATATATATATATATATATATATATATATATATATAAAATAAATATTATGAAAATATAAAAATAGCATTATTATACTTATAATATAAAATATTATAAGGGATAGTCAAATTTATTGCAAGGTTGATAAATAAGAGGAACATAAGGGAAAATACCCAATAGAAAAATAACAGTTAACCGACAGCTCAAAAGTGCAGGGAGGAAACGATTGAGCAATCCCAAAATTGCGAAAGTTGTCATCTACAATGGTTTCTACTGCGTTGTCCAGAGAACTGAGGGCTTGCCAATTCGAAACTCTATAAAAGGTGGATTGATAGTACTCAAGTCACACATCTGAATAAAATAGGATTGCGCACTGATTCAGTGCCAATGATAATATATTCAATGTGTAAATCTGGTGAGCTGGGATCATAGATTTATTACTTGAATAGATACCACATAATATAGAAAAACCATTGCAAAGCACGAAAAACCTTCGCTGGTGGAATGGAAGAAGAAGCACAAGGAGCCCACCAAAACACACGCTGTCTTTAGTCTACTGAAGTAAAGTAATGTCTTTAGTCTAATGAAGTAATGTGTCTATAGTTTGGCTATTTTCAATTTTCGAATGTCCCTTTCGCAATTGCTGTGATGCTTGACGTGTTTGATGATTTTTTTTTTCTTCTTCTTTGACTTACTGCACAGGTTAACAATTAATCGAAAAAAGACAACACGGTACTTGTGTATTATACTCTACACAGCGCTATAGATAGTACAAGCAAACCAGACATGGAGACCCGTCAAACGGGTATTTGCTACCTAAATTGATTTGAGAGCGTGGTTTTTTATCGAGTTTAAAACATTAAAACGATTGTTTTTTTTTTTGGGGGGGGGAAGGTACCTAGGTAAGGTTAGGTTACGTATTTAATATATTCTATGCTATACCCCCACCCACCTAATGTGCAAATATATAGCCCAAATTTGTTTCTAAGCTATTATATATTCATCCTATTTTATTTTATTTCATTAACACTGAACAAACTTGACTTCTTTCGTGTGTAGAGTATAATGCACAAGTACCGACAGCAGTTTTGGGAGCAATGGCAATTTCCACTATGGCAAAAATACAACTTTGCAAGTATAGAGTTACACATAATAACACCAATCTATTGTGTCGCTAACTTTTAGACATCCTGTAAGAAACCAGAATGAAGAAAAAACTCAAAAAACGTAATTCAAAGACCGTTTTAAATCTTAAGCTAACAAACATATCGCCCGTGAAAAGATAAAGAATGCTTCCTCGAGGCCATGACAGTTAGTAATAGTTTGACGATAATAGAGGCGCTTCATTTTAAAATTAAATAAAAAAAAAGTTTTATAAACTGAAAGTAAGGAGCGACATTAAAACTCAAAACGAACAGAATTTATTCGATACATGAAAGGGGCTGTCCCCTCCTCAACGCCCCACTCTTTACGCTAAAGTTTTTTTATTGTTTTGAAAAGTAGAGTGGCGAGAAAGAGTCAAACTTTAGCGTAAAGAGCGACGCGTTGAGGAGGGGACAGCCCCTTTCATATATGGAATAATTTCTGTTCGTTTTAAGTTTTAATGTCTCTCAATACAAAATTCCACATTTTGCAGATAGGAGCTTGAAAACTCTAGGGTAGGGTTATCTGATACGCTGAATCTGATGGTGTGATTTTCATTGAGATTTTAAGACTTTTAGGGGGCGTTTCCCTTTTTTCGAAAATAAGGCAAATTTCTCAGGCTCGTAAAGATTGATCGGTAAGATTTAACTTGATGAAACTTATATATTTAAAATCATTTTTGTTTCATTTTTTTTTTGGTTTTTAGGCCAGGGAACTTCGTATCGAAGGAGTTGTCGTAGAAACTTCGAAAAGGGCTCATCCGATTGGAAATTGAAAGGGCTAGTGCTCTTTTTAATGATTAGAGGTTTTAATAATTAGTGATTAGAGGGCAACTAACTCCCCTCCCACGCCCGCTATTTCCCCAAATACATCCAAAAACACAATTTTGAGATAGCCATTTTGTTCAACGTAAATGATAAGTCTGAAAATTATGTCTTTGAGGATGACAATCCCACCACAGCTCCCAGGACAAGGGTTTTAAGTTATACCCTGGGGGCACTTGAGGTTTATGTAGAAAGGGTGACCCTATAAACTTCGGAGGAAGCTCATTGGATTGGTAATCAGAAGTTCTTGTGCCCTCTTTAAGATTCAGAGTGATCGGAGGATGGATGACCCCCCACACCTCGTATTTTCCCGAAAGGCATCTGATAAAAATTTTTAGATGGCTATTTGTTGCCGTAGAAACTTCTAAAAAAGGCTCATTCAATTGCAAATTGAAGGGGCTAGTGCCCCTTTTAATACTCGAAAGTGATTAGAGGGCAACTAACCCTCCTCCCACGCCCACCATTTCCCCAAACACATCCAATAAAAATTTTGATATAGCCATTTTGTTCAGCTTAGTTGGAAGGTCCAGAAATTATCTCTTTGAGGACAACAACCCCCACAGCCCTCAGGGCAAGGGTTGTCAGCTATGCCCTGGGGGCATATACAGTTTCTATAGAACGAGCGGTAGTATAAACTTCGAAGTATAAACTTCATTTCCAAAACGCATCTAATCAAAATTTTGAGATAGCCATTTTGTTCAACATAGTTGAAATGTATGGACATTATGTCTTCAAGGATGACAACATCCCCCCACAGCCCTCAGCGCAAGGGTTGTAAGTTATGTCTCGAGTGCATATAAGATTTTTATGGAAAGGGTGGTCGTGTAAACTCCAGAGTGGGCTCATTGGATTGGAAATCAGAAGCGCTAGTTCTCTTTTTAAGAGTCAAATTGGTCGGGGGCACCCACTCCCCTCCTCACCCCCCCCCCCTACACACCGTATTTTTCACAAATCCATCCGATAAAAATTATGATATAGCCATTCGTTCAAAATCAGTGACAAGATCATATAATAAGACATTTGAGATCCCCCAGAGTCTGGGGGTAAGGGTTGTAAGCTATGCCCCAGGGGCATAGAAGGTTTTTATGGAAGAGTTGGTCGTGTGGACTTTAGAAGAGGCTCATTTGATTTGAAATGTATAGTTCTAGTTCCTTTTTAAGAGTCAAAAGTGATGGAAAGCAACTAGCGTCCCTCCCTGACATCCTCTTTTCCCAAAACGTATACAATTGAAATTGTGAGATACCCATTTTGTTACCAACAGTCCAAAAATCACATAACAATGTCTTTAGGGTGGACAAAATCTCCCAGAGCCCACTGGGAAGGGTTGTAAGTTATGCCCGGGGGCATATAAAGTTTTTTATAGAAAGAGTGGTCGTATAAACTTCGGAGGGGGCTTATTGGATTGGTAATCAGAAGTTCTAGTATCCTTTTTAAGATCCAAAGTGATCGGAGGGCCGATACACCCCCCCTCCACACCTTGTATTTTCATAAAATGTATCTGATAGAAATATTGAGATGACCATTTGTTGTTGTACAAACTTACATTTGATTGGAAATTGAAGGGACTGGTGCCTCTTTTAATAGTCGAAAGTGATTAGAGGGCAGCTAACACCCTCCCACATTCACTATTTCCCCAAATATATCCAATCAAAATTTTGAGGTAGCCTTTTTAAATAGTTAAAAGTGATTGGAGTGCAACAACCCCCCCCCCTCGCCCATTAATTTCCAAAACACATCTAATCAAAATTTTGAGATAGCCATTTTGTTCAGCGTAGTTGAAAGGTCTGGACATTATGTCTTTGAGGATGACGGTTTTTAAGGTTTTTATGGAAAGGGTGGTCGTATAAACTCCAGAGGGGGCTCATTGGATTGGAAATCAGATGCTCTAGTTCTCGATTTAAGAGTCAAATTGATCGGGGGCACCCGCCCCCCCCCTACCTACGTCGTATTTTTCACAAATGCATCCGATAAAAATTATGAGATAGCCATTTGTTCAAAACAGTCCAAAGATAATATAATAAGGCATTTGAGGTGGACAGAATCCCCCACAGTCTGGGGTTAAGGGTCGTAAGTTATACCCCAGGGGCATATAAGATTTTTATGGAAGGGCTGGTCGTGTATACTTTAGAAAAGGCTCATTTTATTTGAAATGTATAGTTCTAGTTCCCTTTTGAGTCAAAAATGATGGAGAGCAACTAGTCTCCCTCCCTGATATCCTCTTTTCCCAAAACGCATTCAACTGAAATTGTGAGATAGCCACTTTGTTACCAATAATCCAAAAATCATATAACAATGTCTTTAGGGTGGACACAATCCCCCAGAGCAAGGGTTGTAAGTTATGCCCGGGGCATTTAAGTTTTTAATGGAACATGTAGTCGTATATACTTTGGATCGGATGGGGCTCATTTCATTGGAAGTTGGAAGTTTTAGTGTCCTTTTTAAGAGTCAAAAGTGAATGGAGGGCAATCAGCCCCCCCAGCCTATCATTCCAATACATATCCGATCGAAATTTTAAGAGAGCTATTTTGTTCAGCCCTGGTGAAAGGTCTAGTAATTATATCTTTGGGGATGTCAACCTCCCCACAGTCTTCGGGACAAGGGCTTTAAGTTGGGCCATCTGTTCATTGTTTACACCTAGTATATGTTATTGAGAAAGGTATGCATGTTTGAACTTTACTTTCCATGAAGCCGAAGGGTATTCAGGTGAGACTTTCAGAGAATGTATCAGGGGAGTGTTGAACTAAATCAAATACATTATGTGCATACGGATTGTCAAAATGGTGCAACACAAGAATAATTGAGTATATTAATTTGGAAAATTCAGAAAATAATAAGGGAGATGATCAAAAAGGCAATATTTGCATGCTATCAATATTACTACAACTACCACCACTACTACTACCACACTACTCCATTTATATTATTAAGGGAAATTTGAAGTAAATCCTAAGACTCTATTTGCATGCACATTGTCAAAATAGCGTATCTCAAGAATTGATTTGGGTATCAAGTTGGAACTTACAGAAAATACTTAAAGGGGAAGATCATTTTACCAAAAGGCAATATGTGCACACTATTCCTAATGCTACTGTTACTGCTACATTTACTGTTACTACTACTACTTCTATTGTAACTACTTGTAGGGCTAAGAGCATTGAGATGAAAATTTCAAGAAGTATATGAGCATATAGATTATCAAAAGAAGGCAATAGGTTAATACTACTGCTGCTAGTAGTACTACGGGTAGACCCTGACGCCACGCCGATGAGGGAAGACCGGCGGCGGCGGGGCCAAAAAAAGTAGCGGCAGTGCGCCGCCGGCGCGATCAATGTTGACCACAAACATTAATGTTTTCATCAGTCTTTCTCAAATCACAGCTTTAATTTACAAATTTATTTTCCCTACTCATTGACAGTACACTTTCATAGGATACTCCACCTAGTAGCTACTGGTAGCAATCAAACTGTCATACTCTTGTAGAAGTGTCTCACCTCCCTTCATACTCCCCCCCCCCTCTGGATACCACCTTGATATGATACCGTATCTGCTTTAAACTAAAAAAATAATTAACTTTTTGGCATCCCTGCTTTAAAAAATAGATAAAATTGAGATATTATCATTTAAATTTAATACCTCCCTAACCCCCCCCCCCTCTGGATACCACCTTGATAGAATACCATCTCTACTTTAAATTTAAAAAATAACTTTTTGGCATCCCTTCTTTCAATAAAAAAATCAAGGTGCTGTAACTTAAATATAATAATGCCCGATGCCCCCCCCCCCGTCTCTGGATACCATCTTAATAGGATACCATCTCTGCTTTAACTTAAAAAAATAATTAACTGATTGGCATCCCTGCTTTCAAAAAAATCGAGGTATTATCATTTAAATATGATAGCTCCCTGCCCCCCTCTACCACCTCATGATATCCTATCATGATACCACCATGATAAGATACCGTCTCTGCTTTAAATTAAAAAAAAATTAATTTTTTGGCATTCCTGCTTTCAATAAAAAAATTCGAGATATTATCATTTAAATGTAATACCTCCCCCCCTCCCCCCTCTGGATACCAACTTGATAGGATACCATCTCAGCTTTACATTAAAAAAATAATTTACTTAATAATTAACTAGGTCATTATATGCTTCAAACAAACACGGGCAATAACGTTAAACAGCTTAGTGTTCCTTGAAAAAAAAGAGGATATGAGCAAAGGGGTACAATGACAACAACAAAAATGTCGAAATTATTCAGATATACCTTAAATTATTGAAAAAGTGAGCCATAGATTCTCCGTGGCATTGAATAAGATCCAAAGAATCTAATTGAAAGGTAGCACACACAAAAGCCAAGTTGGGCCAGTAGCCTAAGAGAAATAGCAAAATACCCAAGACAATGAACAAGTCCTAATGGCGGGCCCTGGGTCTATCCCCAGGGAATTTGATATCATTTTCTTCCGTCTCCACTTTAAATGAAAAAAATAATTATCTTTTTGGCATCTCTGCTTTCAATAAAAAAAAATGGAGTATTATCATTTTAAAACGATAGCCCCCTATCCCCCCTATAGGCAATAATTTACAATTTTTTGTGAATTATATTTTTGGGGTAACTCCCGTTTCAATCTTTTAGGGAATTAAAGATTAAAGAATTAAAGGGGGGGGGTAAAGTTTTTTCAGAAAGAAGATTGTATTTTCTTTAATCTATTAGGCATTCAACAATTGTGTATTAAACATTAAGAAAATCTTACAGCAAAAGGAAACAAAATTCTGCAAACTTACGATTCAGCTGTAGAAACAATCTATCGACTATCAATTTCAAAATCCAACTGAAGGTGTATAATAGTGAATGTGTTTTATTCAACTTAAAAAAACGATTCTTGACTACAAATGATGTAAGAAATATTAATTGGGAAACTGCATTCGAAATGATTATTCTCATTTCACAAAGACGATACTTTTTTGTCAACATATGAAGAACTGTGTATATTGCAATATTTGCAATTGCATATTGCATCTGTCTGGTCTTTATGCAAAGTAACAAAAGAGACGAAAATTAACGAACATGAGAGTAGTGGAGAATTATGGTA
The DNA here is from genome assembly GCA_027921565.1 of Artemia sinica. Taxonomy (NCBI): domain Eukaryota; kingdom Metazoa; phylum Arthropoda; class Branchiopoda; order Anostraca; family Artemiidae; genus Artemia; species Artemia sinica. Next base: position 20,136,438 of record CM051271.1, on the reverse strand, counting down.
TGCAAAGTAATATTTGACAGGGAAAGACACTGGTGATAAATCGCTAGGGGTGGCACCGTGATTGGGTAATTTTCGGGGATTCGGGGAACCTAATTTTTTTTCGGGGTGACGCATAAATTTTCAGAGAAATACCCGAAAATTCGGGGATAGTGCAAGCCCTACTTGATTTCTAATCAAAAAAATCGAAATACTAAACCACATGAGAAAGAAAAGCTCCGACTTTGCGGTTGACGCAATAAAGAATTGCCGCAAAATTAATTCAGTCAACCGAACACCGCCGCCTCTGCTGGCAGCGGCGCGTCCTCTCGTTAGTGGCGTTCGGTCGATTCGCCGGCACGGCGCCGGGGTTTAACTGCGGCTATTCAATACTATTGCTAGTAATATCAATACTACTACTGTGACTACTATTCTAACAACGTCTAAGGGTAAGAAGGTGAAATTTTGAGGAGTGAAGATGAACTGAATCAGAACACGCCCTCTGTATGCAGGTTGTCAAAAGGGTGTAACAGCAATATCTTAGGAACAATTTGGTATGTGAAGTTGAAACTAACAGGGCTTGTTGTGAGGGATGTTGAACTAATCAAAAGAAAATATTTGTATCCTAATGCTACTGCTTCTACTCATACTACTGCTACTGTCACTATTATTCAGGGCTTCCACTTCTAGGGATATTACCCTATTTTAGGGAGAGATCACTTCTTTTAGGGACACTTATTTTGAATCTAGGGACAAAGGAAAATCTGGGGTAAAGTAATGATTATTAGGGTAATCTGGGATAAAGTAAGGATTTTAAGGGAAAATTTTATTTTTTCAAACAAAAGGCTGAAAAATTCTCAAAGATTGCGTATGCTCGGTTTAAAAAAAAATACTTATGTAGCAACAGTGGCTTACGTCGCTGTAATTGCCGAAATTTCAAAAAGCTGAACCCTGGAATATTATTTAGATAGCCTAGTATTTATTTTATTTTTTATACAATGGCTTTGATTGGTGTAAACTACCGAAATAAGGGAGTATTGGTTAGGCTATGCAGCAATTGTGGGCAAGATTTATATTAACGGATTATTCAGGTAGCTACGAAATAATTTTACCTTTATAGTCAGAATTGCATCCTGAATTAATATTTAACATGCATTTGCATCGGAAATGAACTTTACCCCCTGAGCTTTACCATCATCAAAATGAATTTAGTGATGGATTGGGTGAGAGTCTTACTAAGTGCATCAAACAAGTCATTGAAAAGAAATTGGATTCCCTAGCAAAATATTGTAGGATTTTGTACAAATAGTACTAACGTCAGGTTTGGAGCCAATAGATCTGTTTCAACGCTAATGAAAGCCATCGTGTCCCATGCATTGAATGTGAAATGCTCATGCCATCTTATTCACTTATGTTCATCCTATGCATGCTTGTCACTTCCAAAGACACTAGAAGACTAGGCACGAAATATCTATGCCCACTTTTACAAAAGCGCTTCCATACAAGATAAGTAGGCTGAATTTCAGGAGTTCTTTCAATCCAAAGTACTCTCATTTCTTACACCAGGATAAACCCGTTGGCTGTTCCTTCAGGCCTGCATAAAGAGGCTTATTGAGCATCGGGTTGCTATTACTCAGTATTTCATAGATACCACGTTTGACGACCCAACTGCAACCAATGACCTTATCTTGTCAACATTACAAATGAAGTTGACAAAGCTATACCTTGAATTCATGGACTACTCGTTTGGCCTCTCCAACGAATTCAACAAAGTTTTTCAATCTGAGGTTCCAGTTCTTCACTCCCTAAAGGCAAGTGTCAGCAAACTTGTGAATGATGTTGCATCTAACTTCACGAAACTGGACTATATTCGCAGTGTTGCTTTGTTTACCGAACTGGATCCTTACCTTTCAAGTGAGTACCTGCCTTTAAACCAAACGTATGTAGGATTAGCTGCAACCAATTCAATGCAAGGACTTGTAGATACTAAAGGGCCAAATGATAATATTGATCTCTTTTATCAGTCTTATTGAAAATACTAGGTAGTCCTAATCAAGCACATCTAAGACCCTTCCAAGACGCTTTGGTTGAACCAAGGAATGCAAGAAATTTTAAACCAAAATATCAAAGGCCACTGTTTGTGGGATTTCCTGTTCTAAGAGAAGTGTTGCCTCCAGAAAGTGGACGTAGAATGGAGGTCACAGGCATTGACTGATGTCACTGAGTTTCTTTTGGGAGATGCCCAAGTTGAAGACCTGTCAGTTGAGCAGTACTAGTCTGGAGACTTGCAGTAGCAAAATCAAGTATCCGGAATTGCGGAACCGCATATCACTTATCTTCTCTTTACCTTTTAGTAATGTACCAACTGAGCGTGTGTTTAGTCCCCTGAAATTAATCAAAACAGACATCTGAAATAGTCTCGAAAATGTCACACTAGTCTCAATTGTTCGAGTCAATTACTGGTTGAAAAACAAAGATAAAACTTTATCAACTGTCAGCATACCGAAAGCTGTCACTGGCGAAGGCAAACACCAAGACAAAGGCAAACGCCAAGTGCGATAAAGTGCTGGAGATTACGCTTAATTAAACTTTCTTATGTGTTCTAAGTAGTGAAAAAGATGTTATATGTATCAATATCTAAAGTAAAAAATAGCAATTCGATGCTGTGCTGTGCAGCATCATATCATGCAATCATGTAGATTGTGTGGAAATGTAAAGCAAAATATGCCTTCTTTCTAGGGAGAAAAATAGGGAAAAATCAGACCTAGACATACGGAATTTAAGGGAAAATTGAAATCGAAAAGTGGAAGCCCTGCTATTATTACTACTTCTATTACTACTACTGCCAGTAAAGCTTAGGCTATTACAATTAATTTTACTGCTACTCCTAAACGGTCAAAACTAAGGATATTAAGGTAAACAATTTAGGATGCATAGAAACTGTATGGAACTAATTCTAAGCACACTATGCCCACACACGCTGTCAAGCGGACGCATCAGAAATGCTTCATGAACGGTTGATGGTATGTATTACTTTGAAACTTTCAGCGTGTGTTGAAGGGGAGTTTGAAGAAACCGAAGGCGCTATGTGCATACTGCTACTAATGCTGCTACAACTGTTGTTACTGTGCAATCTAAGGGTATTAAGGTGAAGCTTTTAAGGAATACTTAGGCGGATGTTGAACCAAATCAAAACAAACTATGAGGATGAGGACTTTCAAAAAGGTAGCTAAGCAATATCTGAAGAGCAACTTATATTATTAATTTAGACTTTTAAGGATAAGTTTTGGGGGACTTAGAACTAGCCAGAAGGCACTATGTATAATGACGCTAAAGGTATTAAGATGAAACTTATCGGGAACTTTTAGGAGTTTTAATTAAACAAAAAAACTGTAAGCATGCAGGTTTTCAAAGGGGCATGTAAGCAATTTCATAGACAGCAACATTCTATAATAGCTAGAAATATCATTGAAACTTTTAAAGGAGCTAGTTCGATTCAAAATTAAAAGTTCTGGTACGCTTTTTAAGAGTAAAAAGAGATTGGAGGGCAAGCAGCCCTTCTCTCAAACCCATTCATTTTCAAAACGCATCCTGTCGAAATTTTGAGACAGCCGTTTTGCTCAGCATAGTCGAATGGTCCAGCAACTATGTCTTTAGAGATATTAGGCATGTCAACCCCACACAACTATGTAATTGGCCCATTATGCTTTAAAACTAAATATTGCTCATTCTGTTTATGGTTGCCGATAAGACACCTCAGCAATATATCGAGAACGACTGGGGTATTCAGTTTAAACTTTTGGGGATATTACTATTACTACTTCTGTTCTTAAAATTAAATAAATAAAAAGAGTGTAAGTGTATACAGGTCATCAAAGAGCATAGATAGAATCTTTTGGGAACGATATTAAGGTTTATTTTTCAGGTCAATTTCAGAAGCTATAAAATCAAATTAAAATATACTGTTTGTGTCAGGATTAAAAAAAAATTAAAAAGTTTCTCCAACATACAAATAGCAACCCATACTATTGATTCTTATCGAAAAAACTGAAAAGATGTATAATATTAGTATTTCCATGAAAAAGACTATGTAAATAAAAAACGAACAGGAATTAATTTAAAAATCTTTCCACAAAACAAGTTTTTCAAAGAATAGTAAAGAGTTCCATTAAGCCAAGAACGAGCAGAAATATATATATATATATATATATATATATATATATATATATATATATATATATATATATATATATATATATATATATATATATATATATATATATATATATATATATAATATATATATATATATATATATATATATATATATATATATATATATATATATATATATATATATATATATATATATATATATACATATATAAATGCATATATATGTATGTATATACACATATATATACATATATATATATATATATATATATATATATATATATATATATATATATATATATATATATATATATATATATGAATATATATATATATATGAATATATATATACATATATATATATATATATATATATATGAATATATATATATATATATATATATATATATATATATATATATATATATATATATATATATATACATATATAATATATATATATATATATATATATATATATATGCATATATATTATATATATATATATATATATATATATATATATATATATATATATATATATATATATATATATATATATATATATATATATATATATATATATATATATATATATATATATATATATATATATATATATGCATATATATATATATATATATATATATATATATATATATATATATATATATATATATATATATATATATATATATATATATATATGCATATATATACATATATATATATATATATATATATATATATATATATATATATATATATATATATATATATATATATATATATATATATATACACATATATATATATATATATATTTATATATATATATATATATATATATATATATATATATATATATATATATATATATATATATATATATATATATATATATATATATATATATATATATATATATATATATATATATATATATATATATATATATATATACATTGTAAGTATAATATATAATATATATATGTATATTGTAAGTACATATCTTAGATGCAGTACCAAATGGCAAGTTATTGTTACAAGACCCAAAATTTCTTCAGCCAGCATTTACGGCTGATTAAAAATAACATCGAAAAGTTAAGGTAAAATATTATTTCAGTAACTTTTTTCTGAAAATAAAAATTAAGTAACGGTGCTTTAAAGAATCGGAAGTGAAATAAAGCATTGCGTGTCTAGTGATCTTTGGGATCCGGAGATAATTGATGTTATTAGCATGAACAGCTAATTAGAACCAGGATATCCATTTCAGTTCTATTTCTGCCATTATATAATCCCCGTTAGTTTTTTGTTTATTCATAACCACAATCAAATCATTCCGGTTAAATCCTTCAAGACGAATGGACATTATCATATCTAAAGACAAATACTAATATAGATTTGGGCACCATGGGTCCTAGAATATTTGAGACAATCCTAGATTTAAAGGTACTACCCCACCAACCTTGAGAATTGTCAAAAGTGTCCGAGTTTTCATGACTTAAAGGGGGAAAACATCATTACTAAAATATGCAGCTTTCAATCTCAAAACAAAGAACTATCCAATTCAATGGCATTTCCTTTAGAAGGCCTCTATGAGGCATAGTTAGTTCCATTTCTTTTTGTTTTAAGCCAAAGTACAAGAAGATAAACAATAAAATTTTGCAATGTTTTTTTCCTAATGACGTAGTTTGAATCTCCTTTTTCTGGAAAGGTTTACTTTCATTAAAAATTATTATCAATTCTACTATCGACCATTGCTGTCACGAGTTACCTTAGAACAGTGGTATTGAGACTCTCCCTGTGGTAAGTCATACTTGCTCCGAGGCTTCATGTGTTTGATGATTTTTTTTTCTTTGTCTTACTGCAAAGGTTAATAATTAACCGAAAAAAGACATACTTTTAGGGAATTTCGATTAGGGCAAAAATACATAAAATGCGACTTACCATTTTTGGAGCGTGGCCAAAAGGCAAATTAGCCTAATAATAAGCGTCTGTTCTCAGTTTCTTAAAAAGAACAATCACGAAATTTGAAAGAAAAAAACATGTGTTAGAAAGGCGTTGGTGGTTCTTCCTTTCTTTTATTTGTACCTTTTTCTTGTAATTAAAGAAATATCTTACTTATCTCAAGAAGCAGAAGTTTTATAGCAGATATCATTTAATATAATGATATCGAGATTATTTTTTGGAGGGGGGAGGGGTGCACGAAGATGTATCTCAAAGTTCAATGTCAGCCTTACGGCCTCAATAGATACAGGACATCAAGAACTATCGGCCTTGTTTCCGAGATTTGCCCAAGACTTATGACATGAACTCATAAAAGAATCTTCGAAATCCTTGTCACTAAGGCATTTTCTCTAACCTTTGTTTATTGTAAGAGAATGAATATTCCTTGTCTTTCTATAATTTTATCTTATTTACAATAGAAAGGGATTCTCATTCTTTTATTGTAACTTCTTGGTATGCTCATCAACATTAATCTCTCTGGATTTAGAAAATCCAGGTGCAGCAAATAAGAAAAAATACAAAATTTTAAATGAAATGCAACAGGACAAAAAGAATAATGGCGAAAGAGGTGGAAAGTTTTCAAGCCGTTTTTAGGACCAGTCTTCACAGTGGCATCAATTGGAGGGCGAAGGCGAAGTGGGCACTCCCTCCCCCTCTAGATTTAAAACAAAGACCTTTTTCGTATTTTCGTTGTTAAATATATTTTTTATTGTTATTCACATTGAAAAACGAATTGCCCTCACGATAATTTTCACCAATTTATGCCACTGAATTGATGCATGAAAGATGATTTTCAGACCCAAAAAAGGGAAAAAAATTAATAACCAAAAGACTAAAGAAGCATGGCTCTTATAAATAAATTAAGCTGAACAAAAGTAGATCAGACAACGATGATATTCTCGATGTGTGCCACATTCTGAACTTTGCACACTATTCTAGCCACAGTCGCCATCCGTCGTAAACCTAGATGCACTGCTGGGTGTAACCACAGGGAGAATGTCGCATAATACGGAGGCTATACATATCCAGATAGTGTCTTGTAGAAGCAACGGAGAACAGAGTAATTACAGCGTAACAGAACAATATAGACCTTTTGGCACAATACTATGGTAGTGAGCTCAACCTCAAGCCACACGAATCAACAATTCATCCACAATAATTCCGACCCATATATGATTACTCACCTGTATGCTCAGTCAACAGCACTGGTCAATGACATATTCGCCAATAATTACGGTTTGTTGTGGTGCCACACTGCTCGCAAACCTGAAACAGCTAGCTAGAGATACACACCTAGTCCTAGACATAGGCCTATCAGTATTGTTGTTTGCGTATTTTGATAGGCGTGCTCTAGGAGGGTAGGCGGGATGTGCTGAAAGAGCTGAATAGCTAGCCAGAAACATCGAGAATGACAGCATAGGTGAGGTACTATATGGCAGGGACAGGACGAGGTGAACGACGTGAGAACTGAGAGGGATAGGGCAGGGAGAGGATGCGAAGAGAGTGCTCGAGATAGATGGGTGGCAGAGAAGCTAAGGAACAATAGAGAGAAGAGAGTAGTGTTAATATAGCAGTTCATATAGAAGAATCGGGTTGACCTGATATGTGATTTAGCGACGAGTTGTATCTCATCGTAGGGATAGAGATAAACACACAGGGAGGATACGATCATACGAGATATGGACAGACATGGAGAGGTCAGAAAGGGGGAGTGGAGCAGACGCAGGATGGCGCGCTGTAGTAGTATGCGAGTGGACCATACAGGAGAGTGTACTGAGATGGGACTCGGGAGAAGGAAGGGGACTGAGACGGGTGAGGGTGACAAGGGATGGAAAAGAGATAGTCAGGGGTGAGTTGGAAGCGTAACGATGACAGTATTGGCAAGAGCAGGGAAAGGGGCTGGTCAAATAGTGAGAGGAGGACAGTTGAAGGGTGGGGTGCTGATACATATTGATAGAGTCGAATGGACTACGGGAAGACATAATACTGATCCAAACAGATATTGTAGGGAAGGCAGGCTTGAAGCCGAAGGATAAAAGAGAGGAAAGTGATATGTTTGACAAAGTGAGCAGAAAATATCGCTGTGATAATCTACTTGAGGCGGACGCACGCAGGAGACGTTGCTGACAAGCTGCAGAGACTTGAGGATGGTGGCATAGAATGGACCCTATGGCGTAGATGGCGCCCACGAAGAGACGAAACAAACATCGAGGGTGAGCACGTAGGAATCACACACAGATACCACACAGCGCTACAGGTGAAGAATATGATAGGTACAAGCTTGTCGGGGACTCTATATCAACTCGTAATATCGTGGCTTATGCGATGGTGTCAGTCGACCGAAGAGGGAATAGAAACCCGACAAACTATAGTACACGGGACGCTATAGGGGGAGGGGAGGGGAACTACCATGTGAGGATACTGAGCATATGGAGAGTGAGTACAAAGTCCAACTATCAGCTATAATTAAGTATATGGGGCTTATTGCTGAGAAGAGTCGCGTTATGATGTGTACACCGAAAACTTATGGTGCGTTAGCAATAGTACACTGATATATCATAGGTGGTAGGTGTGGTAAACATTATAAGGAGCCCACTGATGATATGGATAACGATAGGAAGACAGAGTAAACAGATACTATGAACAACACCCTAACACCGCAAGCGCGAGGGGCGCGGGCGTAGGGCACATGAAAGTAGCAACCGTGACACTGAGAGTGAAGACATGGAGCAGGCCGAACGGAACGGCCAACTGCACCAGGTTCAAGCGAACAAGCAGAACGAATCAATCCATCCATACTAGTGACGGAAGGAGCGCACAGATCACTGCCGCCATCCCGGTGTAATCTTCTGGACGCGCAGAGGAGAACTTACGCATGCCTACACGGCTCGAGGAGTGTGCGCAATCAAAGGCGAGTAGTTGGATACATAGACAGCATCAGCTACGCGACTATGGGCGGACAGGAGGCATTGAAAAGAAATGATAAAGAAATCCGTTACAGACATGACAATAAAGTGCACCGTGCGGAGGCTGCAAGGCGCAAAGAGCGAGACAATCTAGGCTTGAACAGGGGAAACGGGAACGGGAAGGGAACCCAGGCGAGCTAAGAAAAACACACAGAATATGTTCTACCACTTAAAACCGCCCATACCTGTCAAAAGAAGAAAAAGAGCAATGAAGAAAAAGAAAAGAGCTTGGCCAGTATAAATTAAATGATACCCACCATGACATTTTAAGAAAGGTAGAAACAGACTAGATTTGACTTGGAAGGTTAGAGGACCCAACAAAGATGCAATTGCAGCGACTCAAACAACCCAAAATTTTGACAAGTCTCCTGCCTAACCCGTCTAACAAATATCCCAGATCTAATTGAGAGAGGATGGTAAAAAAGCTTCAGTTTCAAAAGAAAAAGCACACCCTCCCAAATTCTCAGTTTTATACCAATTTTCTCTGCCCTACCCACAGCAAACACACCCCTCCTCTACCATAAAACTAATCCCCAGAACCAATGCTCATGGCCAATGATTTGTAAAGAGACTTAAGAAGAGGCTAAAACTGAGCTAACAAAGCGCTGGACCAATAAACATGCCAGACTGTTCCAAAAGAACTTGCCTGAATACTTTGCAAACCAATTGCTAAGTATGGTTGAGATGTCCCTCACTTCCAATGATTAGAAACAATCCAATACGCGAAAAGGGGAGAAGAGATCTTGCTAGTAACTATCGCCTATAAGTCCTTCACAATCAGTTGTATGTAAGTACTTGATGGGGCATCATAACACTGCACTGGTCTCCCACCTTGAGAAAAAAACCAATTGGCTTTAGGCAAAGCCACATGGTTTTTGAAGAAGGCCACCAATTGATACTAATCTAATTGATTCTAATGATTTTGTGACCTAAAACTCTTGGATACTGTCAGCTGGTGGATGTCATATTGCTCAACCAAGCCAAAGCCGTTGACAAATTCAACCCAACTCCTAATTTTGAAATTAAAGGCATAGGAGTGCATAAAGATTTAGCTTGGATAAGCCTTTTCAACTGGCAGGACTCAGAGGGTGTTGTTGATATAAATGATAAGAAGATGCCTGAGCGAAACAAACTACATTGCAGGCATATTTTAACTAAATATTTAATGTATAGAGGTGGTTAGGTATTTAATATAATACGTTCTGGGCGGCCTGCTTTCCACAATTCTCTGTTGTATTTTCAATAATTTTGTAACTAAAGTATTATATTCTCATCATAATTCGGTATATTTCATTATGATTAACCTAATTTCAATTCTTGAGTATAGTCGCTGTACCATACAATTATCGTAGCATTTATTCCGCTGACTTTCTTAACTCTGGATTTTGACTCCGTGAAAAAATGCAGGCGCGAAGGCAATGAGCAGGGATCATGGGCCTTACCCCCAGAAATACCATATTTATGCTCGTATCACAGTGTCATGTCATATTCATGCTGTTTTTTACAGATCCAACCCCCCCCCCCCCACCCCCCCCACCCCCTCCAAAAAAACTGCTTACGCGTAAAACTGCATGTTTTTATCAGCAAGTCATTGAAAATGTTTAATATAAAGTTTGTCATTCTCCAGATGTAATTAAATTACGGTGTATATTATAGACGTGCATTTTCTAAAAGAAAATACGCGCAGGCTGGGAACAGTACGGTCTACTGCTCGAGTTACTTCTACAGGGGAGCCATCTACACGAATAGAGGTTGGATTTGAAGGGTTCAAATTTTTAGGCTTTACTTTCATTTTCAAATTCTCAGATCAGCTCTAGTGAAGAAGAACTAGACTTCAATAAAAAGCTGGACAGATGTAGCTTTTTGAAGCTAAAACAGAAACGATTTTATTCACCGCAGCCGTATTTTACGCCGAGTTTTCTTCTAGATTTCTGAATTTTTTTTTCTCCATTATTGCTGATTTTTAGTGTTTTTGTGCTGACTTTGAGACTGCAACACCACCCCCCACCCCCTGTTCCCTCAATTTCTATTTTTTTAAATTCAAGTTTAATATCCACAGAGCACTGCTTCGATTATCCCTGAATGGTGGATAATGCCCAAAAAAGTGTACACCTTCAAATATTTATAAGAGATGGGGGGGGGGGTCTGATATATCAAGAATAGATTTTTTGTGCCATTGTTTTTACAGTTTTCAAGGAGAGTTCCTCAGAAAAATCTGTCTCTATAAAGATTCCCCCTGCCCAGGGGGTAGGGGGAATGTTATACGTCTCCGTATGACAAAATACACATATAAAAATCTTTGATGCGTTTTTAAACGTTGTTTTTTAAACCTCCCTCCCCCCCCAAAAAAAAAAAAATAATAATACCCCCATCGAACAAAAATCCTGAGGACGACCTTGCCCCAATCGCTCCCCTTTTTTACAAGTAATCATATGGCTGTAGTTCCCTGTGTTACACTTAAAATATGTCTGCTATGTGCAGGGAGGTGTTACTATGCAGCAGCCATAGTACACGCTTAGTAAAAAACAACTATTCCTTAGGATGAAGGGAGACTATAGAAAAAATCATGACCCCCCCCTCCCAACCTTATACATTTATATAAATGCTCAATGGAAAGTGCAAAATTTTGGCTTTAAATGCATTTTTGAGGATTCAGGCACCCCTCCCCCTTACACTCAAACAGAAAGATCCACTTACCTACTACCCAATAATTATAGACTAAGTTCTGTGAATGAATAAACTCAGTAGAAAGAACGCTTCAAACAACTGTTTAATTTGTATAGACTACACGTAACTTTAGGAACAAATGCACTACCACGTGGCACTAGTTCCCTCTGTGAGTTAGGCCCTCCGTAGGCCAACATTGTTGTTTTGCGCCAGTAAATGGCTGAAAACACCACTTTCCTGTGGCAGGATGTTTTTGGCTATAAAAGGGCAGAAGAACGTTCATTTTCGAAACAAATGAGCCCTCGCTCAATATATCAGGACCACTTGTTCCATACGATCACTCCTGGACAAAGAAAATAAACCCGCGTCCGTGACTAACTTGGTGTTGGGCAAGTTGGGCGACAAGCTTGCTATTTGTCCCTGTAAAAACACCCAGTAGCTGAAACGTCGGCTCGACGCCCTATGCGCCAGCAATGGCTCAGAAGGATCTTTATCCTTTATTTTTTTTTTTATCCGTGACTAGCGTTCACGAAAAAACCCACAAAATTTTGTATTTTTGTAGATAGGGGCTTGAAACCTCTTTGTTAATGTTTGTGATATGACGAGTCTGATTATGTAATTTTCATCAATATCACTCATTCTTTGAGTTGTCTTCCTTCCCCTTTTTTTTCAAAAATTTGACAATTTTTTTCAGGATCGACACTTTTGATAAGTAATTTTAATTTGAAGAATACATAGGACTCCAAATACCAATTGGTCGATTTTTACGTCAGCGCTTCAAAATTTGACACCTTCCTGTTTTTCAACTGGTAGAATTTATTGTAAAAAATTGATTTCTATTCAACAACATTTGAATATCGTAACCAAAATGTAACGTCTTCAGGGCCGCAATGCCCGTAGTGACTTTGTAAAGAAAAGAGTAAGAGCGTATATCGGTTGCAACCCTGTTTATTTCAAAGCTACAGACTATAGACGTAGTGATAGATGAAACCTTTTCGGCAGGTTCAAAGCAGCGTTACCACCGGGATACAATTGTACCGTTTTTGGTACAATTTAAAGCACCCAGTATAGCCGTTCCTAGAGTTGGTGGTGCCCGGGGAAAAATTAATTACAGTGCCCCCCTCCTGACACAAATATAAACCAAAGAAGCCAAATCAAAGGGAAAAATTTGATCAAAGTGGGCAATCCCCAGCCCCCCGGCTGCGGCACCTAGAGCAACTGATTCGGGTGCTCCCCCCCCCCATGTTAGGCTCTAGGTCCCTGTACAACGCGGTACATTTGGAATTCATTCGGTACAATACAAATTTCATTGTACATTTTGGTTTTACTCACTCCTTCCTTGCTCGGATATCCGTTCAAGTTTCAGTTCATCGACAATTTTTGTCTTGTTATGGTAAATTTTTAACCCACTGTTCAGATGGTACAAATTATCCTCTGGCAGTAGAATTTTAGTCAGAAAACTGGTAAAGTTTACTTCAAAGCGTTGGCAACACTGGTACGAAAGCACTGGAGGCACGGTCAGAGGTATTTAGTCAGGGATACTAACAACACGCAGTATATAGCCCATGGGTCATTGAAATTAATAAGGTCAAGACTTCTCATTATCATTATCAAATTTCACATGTTAATCTATCATATCAGCCACAAACAAATTTATGCAAAAGTAACCATTTGAATAGTTGTATTTTCCTTTAATATATTTTAAAACATATGAATCTTGGATTAAATTCGCCAAATTACCAGTTATAAAAATCAATCTTAGATGATAAAAGGGTTTTCTAGACAAAAAGCTAAAGAAGTTCTATTTTTTTTAATATAAATTATCTCGGCTGCAAGAATTCAATGTGACAAATCTATGCAACTAATATTTTACCCCACCCCCCTAAACTCAGCAGGCTCAGCGTACAGGTTCAACCCAATTACCGTAAATATAATTGGTTCCCAAGGTACTAAAAGCTCCTAGCTTTCCCAAAATGCGAAATATCCCCTTTTCTTACTTGTAGATACAGTTTTAAATTGGAATATTTTGGTACCAAAGTGCTTACCACTAAGAGAAAAAGAGATGTTATTATCCTATACTTCCGTGTTAAAAAGTACGCTTTAATTCCATTGGTCTATTCTTGTGACATCATTTGTCACATTCTTTTATTCGATCACATTATTCCGTATTTCAGAAAGGGAAACAAATAACCCCATCTTTAACCCGATATCGTATTTATCTGTTGTTGCAGGGTAAAATTTTTGCGCTATTAAAAAGAAGGCATAATCTTTTGGTTCTTTTGCATGAGATTTTAAGCAAGTAAAAAGAACGAAAAGTTTTACGTTACAACATTCTTTACGAGCCGGCCTAAACTCTCTGTTTTCCTGTGTTTGCAGCAACTCGGACAGCAATTCATAGTTAGTGGGTCATTTGAGATTGTACGAGAATACGAGCCTTTATGAGCATCCAGGTAGGCAAAAGGGCATATCTGCAACATCTCGTTGCGTAATAACTTGAAACTTTCGGGGAACGTAGAGCTAAATCGAAAGAAACTGTGTATATCCAGGTTGTCAAAAGAACGTATTTGCAATATCTCAGGAGCAGCTAAGGGTATTAAGTTAAAAATTTTGTCTCAGGAACAGCTTAGGGTTTTAAGTAGAAACTTTCACTGAAATTTCAGGGGGATGTTGGCCTAAGTGAAAAGATGCTATTCAGGCTGTCAAAAGAGCGTATCTGTAACATCTCAGGAACAACTTAAGTTATTAAGTTGAAACTTTCAGGGGAATTTTAGGGGGGTGTTAAACCAAACCAAAAAACACTATTGTATCTATGTTGTCAAAAGGAAGCATCTGAAATATCTTAGAAACAGCTAACAGCATAAATTTGAAACTGTTGGGGAACGTTGAATCATATTATTGTTTGCATTCATGTTGTCAAAAGGGTGTATCTGCAATATATCAGAAATGGTAAAGGGTTAAGTTGGAACTTTCAGGGAATGTTGCAGGCAATGTTGATATTGAACTGAATCAAAAGACTTTAAATGCATCCAGATTGTCAAAATGGTATATCTGCAATATTTCACAAACGGATTAAGGTATTTTCAAACTTTGAGGGAAAATTGAGGGGTGGTTTATCCAATCGAACCAAGCTAGAATTATAATACCACTTCGGCTTTTTCTTAGAGTATTATTTAAACTTGATAGAAGCAAGGAAATTCTTCTGTTGACACATGTTCGACCTACAAAAGGAATTTATTTTTTATTTTTGGATGTTTCGAAATATTTTTCAAAATAAGGCGAAATGTGAAAATTCAATTAAGCAGATAGATAAAACTGAATCTCAGCTTAAAACCTGTCTCTTACATAGGCATATTGAAAATAAGATTACAAGTCTACAGAGAAATTTTGATCCATCCAATTAACCAAGCCACAAATATAGCATGACTTAATTTTTTTCTTAAAGAAGGGTCTAACTTGATTCAACAAAAGGAAATTTTTATATTTCCGCATTTTTCATCGTTTTTTTTTAAATACATTTTCAATCTAAACCAAATTTAGTTCAATACGTAGATAAAACTAAATCTCAGTTATCGAATGACATCAAAATTTTTACCTTACATAGAAAAATTGGTACTTTCTCATTATATGGGCACTTTTAAAAAGTCAAGTTTGGTTAATGCTAATAAAATAAAATAAAATAGGATGTATATATAATAGTTTATAAGCAAATTTGGGCTATATATTTGCACATTAGGGGGGGGGGTAAAGCATTGCATATATTAAATACGTGACTTAACGTAATCTAACCTAGGTACCTTTTCTCCCCCTAAACCCCACAAAACAACAGTTTAAATCACAGTTTATAGACAGTAAGCTTATCGCAGATCATTTCTGGTCTTCGTTCTCGGTGCGAACAAAAAGCTCCTTCCACTTATTTCTGCATTAGCGGGAATGCGGATTAGTCTGTTTCCGATTGTTTCCATGCACTTTGTTGGAAACAATCGGAAACAGACTAACCCGCATTCCCGCTAATCTGACTTCGCCTATGTTTATATCTGCAAAAACGTTCTCCGGAGCACTCGCACCCCGGTCCGGCTTTTTATAATAGGTGAGATAGAGAATGATCATACTGGATAATTCTATAAACTGTGGTTTAAATATTGTAAGTTCAATGAGAAAAAACGCTCTTTGATCAATTTAGATAACAATTACCCGCTTTACGAGTCTCCATCACTGCATTCATTCGACTGTCTATAGCCGAAGTGCACATATAACGGGAAAGTACCGAAAAATTTAAACTAAAATCACATGATTGGATGAATAAATGAAACAAAAAACGAGCAGAAATTACAACGAATAACCACATCAAACTGGAAATAACAGATATTACAAAGAGTGAATAAATGAAACATAAAACAAACACAAAATGAAATGATTAAGTAAGTCAAAGTGAAAACACCTCAAGCTGTATTTTGCAATCAACAGACACAAGGGCGTAATTTGCTATAGGGCAGGGGGACGACTGCCACCCTCAGTTTTCCCCCCAGACCCCAGTTTGCCCCTCCCCAGGTGAAATTTAGGGTCTTCGAAAATCTTGTCAAAACTAAGGTAAACCAACATAATTCAAGCATCGACAGAAACGGATCAATTTTCTTTAGTACACATTTGCTTTTATGGAACTATATGGCTCATTTTTCATTTTCCAATGTCATTTTCACTTTACTTGGCAAAATTGGCTCGAATTTAACACACAAACACCCCCCAGGATTTTGACAAAATTGCGCCACTGAACAGACAGTTAACGTTTAAATTTCATGGATGAAAAAATGATGTCAATCGTTGCTACGTAGTTTTACTTATTTATTTTTAATACCTTTACAAAAATGTTTTACTGCCAGAACAACATCTTACTTAAAAAAAATTAGACTTTTGTTTTAAAAATTGAGGGGAGGGATTTTACATATTCTGGCCAACTAGGTGGCTAATATGAATGACAGAATATTTATGCAATCTTTAAATTAGCCAACCAGTTGGCTATTAGATCTTACTTATATATAAATTTCAGCCTGAATTAGCCGTACTTTTCTTATTAAGGAAAGTACGTTAATACAGCTATCATGTGATTAAAAAGTATTTATTTCTAAATCATCCGGATCAAACATGAAGTAGCGTATTTTAGTGAGTTCAGTTTTGCTGAATTTTAATGGGGCCCACTTTGTCTCAACTCATTATGTAGATGTCGGGGGGATCTAAATATAAAAAACAAAATTACAGCCATTATATAGCAAGGAAGTAGATATTTACGCATTTCAGACAGGCTTGAACTTCATAAATCCTATTCTTAGCGGCTAAACCACTGAACAGAATACGGTATTTGTATCTCAAAAATAAGTATAACCCGTCGAATCTAGTTAAGCCAATTTTGCCCTCTACCCAGTAACTAACGTCAAAACCAAAAACTCTTCTTAAAATGTCTACATAGCCACCTTCTTATTTTTCACATTGACCTACCTAGCTTACAGAAATAGACTATAGATTGTTGCTGCAAACCTAAATATTACTACTGCTACTATTAACAACTTGTCAAAGAAAAAAGTTCCTTGAAACCACCATAATTGGATGAACTCCTCTTTCACTGCAGCCAATTCAAAGCTTCACTCTTTAGTACCTCGTATGAAATCCCTACTTGCTCAAAATCTTCTCTTATATCCGCTTCTCCAAATCCCTAAGTCTTCTCTATAACATCTTCCTACCCCATTCGAGGATGTCCTCCTTCTAGTTAGCCCCAGCTGGGTTGCAAAAAGGTATCATTCTTTATTTGCGAGGCGTGGCCAAACTGTCTTAAACCTTTAATTCATTATAGACCGAGTTGCTGGGATCGAACCAGATTTATCGTGCCATATCTTTTTTTTATGCATTCCCTCAAATGTATTTGCAGCTTTGTTCAAGGGTCATTAGGATTAGTTGGACGGGCCTGCCAAATAAAACTGAAACTAACAAAATTGACATAAAATAGATATCTCTATTCTTAACTCTCTTTATTCCAAATGGCCCTTCCCAAAAGAATTTCTAAACTTATATGGGTACTTACGTATTATCCAGAACACACTCAAAAAGTGAAGTTAGGTTAATCATAATGAAATATACCAAAATTGATGAAAATCTATTACTTTAGAAACAAAATCATGGAAACTACGATAATCAATTATGGAAATCAGACCGCCCAGAACGCATTATATTAAATACCTAACCTAACCCCCCCTAAATATTAAATATTCAATTAAAGTATACCTGCATCGTAGTTTTCACGAAAGAATTAGTTAATTATAATCGAATCCGAGAGAAAAACCGGTTTACTCAGATCAAACAAAGCAAACTTCTTGAATGTGGTCTGGATAATACGTAAGTACTCTTATATGAAGTAAAAATTGTTATACCTGTTAAACTGCTAAATCTCCCAGCACTTCGTAAATATGAAAAAGTTCCCCACCGCAGACATAGTCGAAAAGCATATACAAGAAACTAGAATCATGATACGTCCACACCCTGAAAACAAAACAAATTAAAGTTTATTGCCATGATACATTACAATACACTATTCCTCCTTGTCCTGTATACAAAACAGCAGGCAAACAATATCAAGGGACTTTGGATCATTAACTTTTGCATAAATGATTTATCTTTCTTCATTTCAAATTTGTTTAAGTATTTTGTATTGTTGTTCTTAAGATGATTACGCTACATTTTAACTATGAAAGAGAGCTGTCAGAGATCACTTGACATTAGGCCTCCGTGAAATTAGAAATGTAGGCACTTGTTAAGGATCCGGAAACACGCGAGAAGTGAAGTTTCGTTAGTACTAATTACATAAAACAAAGTAGGATGAAAATATAATAGTTTAGAAACAAATTTGGGCTATATATTTGAACATTAGGGGGGGGGGGGGGGGGGGTAAAGCATATATTAAATACGTAGCCTAACCTAGGTACCTTTTTTTGCCCCTAAAACCCCAAAAAACTAAAGTTTAAACATAGTTCCCGGAGTGAGCAATAACTCACAAGCAGCGGAAACCTGTTTTTTCATTAGGATTTCATTAGATTCTAGATGCGGTTCATCCTGTAGTTTCTGGATTCTTGACAAGTACCGAAATGTTTATTTTTTTGTGTGCGTGTGTTTACGTTGGGATTCAAACCCAAAAGGAGTTGTTCACACTGTTCACAGTTCAAATCTGTAACCAGCAATGTGCAATGAGTATAATACGCGCTTTGCATTGCTACATTCCAACTTGCGTTAGGGAACTTAAGCGTGTAAGCTGGTTTCAAATTTGCTGATTATTTCTAGCTGATATTATTTCTAGGTTATTTCTAGATGATCATAAATAAGGTTATATAAGTAAGCTAAGTAATGCAAGTTCAAAGTGGCTTATGTGAAATCACCATAAAACAACAATAACATTTTAATAAATGTTAACAACAGGGCTATATTAACGACGAAAGCCAACATGGCGACCGCCAGGGTGACAAGATTCAAGGAGTGGCAAGATGATTATATATATATATATATATATATATATATATATATATATATATATATATATATAATATATATATATATATATATATATATATATATATACTACTACTACTACTACTAACAACTCATCGCAGCACCAAGCCGCCTGAGGCCAACACAGCTACGCACGCTCCTCCTCCACCCCAATCTATTCAAAGCCTCCCTTTTTACACCCGCCCACGAAGTTCCCATTTCCTTTAAATCTTTCTTTATGACGTCCTCCCAACCCAGACGGGGACGACCTGCTTTCCGTTTAGCCCTAGATGGTTGGCCGAAAAGAACAATCTTCGGCAATCTGTCATCCTTCATCCGAACAACATGCCCTAACCACCTCAACCTTTCTTTCATTATAGACCTAGAAAGCGGTATTGAACCACATTTTTCGTATAGCCTATTGTTTGAAATACGGTCAGTCAGCCGGGTACCCAGAACAATCCTTAAGCAATTTCTCTGGAAAACATCTAGCAAATCTTCATCCGCTTTTCGGAGCGTCCATGCTTCAGAGCCATATTTGACCACTGTCATCACTGTAGCTTCTAAGATTCTAATCTTGGTTTGCAGACTTATCTTCCTATTCTTCCAGACTTTTTTAACTGTGAAAAAACACCCTGAGCCTTGGCTATTCTATTTTTAACATCTTCACTGCTCCCACCATCTTTACTAATAATACTACCAAGGTAAGTGAAACTGCCCACCTGATCAATCTTTTCATTACCCAACGTCACCTTTTCATCTTCACTTATTCCTAGCCTTAGTGACTTGGTCTTCCTAACATTAATTTTCAAACCAATACTAGCACCCTGAACTCGCAAAACCTCTAAAACTTCATTCATTTTGCTCACACTTTCATCTAGGATGCTTAAATCATCAGCATAATCCAAGTCCAGGAGACTTTTTCCTCCCCATTTGATTCCGTGGTCTCCCATTGCCTTTCCTGTGCTCCTTAAAACAAAGTCCATCAAAATAATCCATATAAAGGGGGATAGAACACAACCCTGCTTAACTCCTGATTTAATACAAAACCAGCTGCTAACCTCATTTCCTACCTTAACCGCAGCAGTGTTATTCTCGTACATAGCACTAATCACTTTAATGTATTTGTCTGGTATACCATACAAGGATAAAACCTTTACTAAAGCTCCTCTATCAACAGAATCGAACGCTTGCTCATAATCTATAAAACTGAGGACCAATATATATATATATATATATATATATATATATATATATATATATATATATATATATATATATATATATATATATATATTATATATATATATATATATATATATATATATATATATATATATATATATATATATATATATATATATATATATATATATATATATATATTATATATATATATATATATATATATATATATATATATTTAGGAGTAGAAACCGTCAGAGGTACAGGGTGCTACTTAAGTCTTCGACCATAAGCATCACGTTGGTGCTAACACTACCAAATTCGTTTGAACTGAGGCAGGGTCACAAGATATACCATCAATATGCCTCTAGCAGACGTGATGATTGAAATAAGTTCAGAGAAATGCGGACCGAACATAAATATCAAAGGTTACCTCAATCATAACCTCGCACTCGGTTGATAAGAGGATTGTCACTCAAAATCTTGTCCAATAAAAATCCCTTAGTGGGATCCTTAAAGAACTAGAAATATGAAAATATGGATATTTCAGCCTAGAAACACAATTCTTACAAAATTAGAACTTCCTAGTATTGACGAAAATCGTCCAATCTCTCTACTAGGGCCTTGGCGTTCGCTTTCATGCAACTTGAACACCTTGCTGCAACGAGAGAGACATCGTTCTGAACCTCTGCTCAGTTCTTGTTTTTGTACATATCTTTTTAACTTTTTTATTCATTCATTTCTCGGTGTCCTCTAGGCAAAAGCAACCAAAATCTATCATCAAACTATTTGTCGAACAAATCTATATTTTTTGAAAATTCCATAACGAATAGAACAAAATAGACCGATTTTTAATGTTAAAGATGTTCTTTTGCAAGGGTTTTCTGTCCCCCTTTGAAAATGAGGGAGGACCATGGACTGCTACGGAGCGAGCCTCTGCATCCAAGTTCAGCTGTATAGAGATCTCTAGCTATAGTATAACTATAGTTATTGCTATGGCTTAAAAACAATTCCTTTATCTTAATTAAAATTTAAAAAAGTAAACGAGAAGGACTTCAAGAGAATGAGATACTAGGATGGCCGAGCTTATAAACTCTGCTGGGCATGTATTTGCCGATAATAATTGAGAAAGATGGGATGTGCAGGCCCATCCCCCCCCCTCGGTGCCCAAATTGGAAATAATATGTAGTTTGTTGGGGTTTTTTTATCAGTTGATGGCTGACTGTCCAAATAAATCTGGCTAAAAATTCACTCAACTCACTGAAAAAGAAAAATAGACCCACAGACAAAAAAAAAGCAGACGCACACAATCTGAAAGAGGAGAAGACAACTAGGCTACTTTGGTAGCCGGCAAAAAAGGTGATTGGAGTAAAAAAAAGAGGTATGTGACTAGGCAGATAATTTCCTTATTTTATTACAATAAAGATTTTTGATCTTTGGCCGAATAAAGAAAACATATGGGGATTCTAAGCTTCTTGTCGAATCTTTGGTGAAAGGACAAGCAAACATAACAAGAGGAATGTTTGAGGTAAACTTTGAGGTAACAAGAGGTAAACTACAGTAACCTTTACATCCCAATAAAAAACCACGTAATAAAAATAAGGCTCATAAATTATCTCCAATTTATATGGTAAAATATAGCAAAAACTAACTGAGTGGACCTGGATTTTAGATAGTTCTCAAATTGTCTTATGTTTGGGAGCAGTACTAGATCAAATTGCCAATGAAAATAGATTAATTTAATCCTTAAATACATCTGTCATACATATGATTTAAATAAGCAATTTCTATATTGTTTGCGATTTCTCTAGAAATCTATCCAACTGCACAATTTTCAACTACCTCGGATATAGTGACAATATACCAGGCCTAATGCAAAAATATAAGAACTTCAACGAAATACGTATAAAAGAGCTTAACTCAGAAATAAGTCTGTTTCGTAGGATACAGTTTTACTCAGATAAAATTTTTATCTCCATAAAAGTTGTCATTTTTGTAATAATATTTATTACTTCGCTTGTCCCTTCGCTTGTCCCACACCATTTTTTGAAATCCAAAGAAATCACTAAGCTATTTTTTACCTAAAAAAAAATAGTTGGATTATCTGTTTTTTGTATTCATCTTTTTTATTTTTAATTACTTTGGGCTGTAGAGCAGAAAAACCGCTTTTACTAAAAGCGGGAAAATAGGCACATTTACGAAGAAAACGTTCTGTAGACTAACATAGTCATGTCTATTTTATACTTCCTCCCAAAAAAAAAAAATTATAACATTAAATCTGCCTACTTTTAGAAACGTTAACGTTGAATTTAAAGATGCTTAAACCTTCAAATAATAAATTTAAATTATGCCCAAAGTGTGCTTGTTTTTGATATTGCTATTGGTCCTGGGTAGCACCGTTGTGTCAGTAGAACTAGTAGTATTTAATTCCTATTGCACCCACGCAACTGCTCCATGAGGAAATATTTCTGGTGGGAGGGGGCAGGACAAGTAGTAACAGGATTTCTGTTTTAACATGATTTCATTGAAAGCATTTCTAGTTGCCGTAATCTCTAAATGTCTTCTGTAGGACCATATCCAGAATTTTTATAAGGAGAAGGGGGGGGCTATTTTCATTCAGGGGGGACAAAAAATTTACAAAATGCAACGAAAATTTGTTTACATTATATCTTTGTTATTTCCGTACGATTCGGACAAAAATTTGGGACACGGGGTTCAAACTGGTAACCCCTCCCCTGGCTACGGCCCTGTCTTCCTGTTTGCTAGAGCGGGCTGTCCCTCCCTGTTCATGGTGGCGCCAATGTGCCCACGTTGAAAAAGCCGAAGATCCTTATTATTCAGTTCTTTATTTTGTTTGATCGGTACATTGCACATGTGGGATATTTAGCTATGAGATTATAATAGATGGACATAATATATTCAACCTTGGAGTACAAAAAAAGTAGTAATGACAATGGCAATTATAGTGATCCATAGATGCGAAGAGAATTTATTGACTATAATTCCTTCCAGCTACTAATTCCGGGAAATTAAAGTGACACTACTCTCGTTTAAATGAACCAGAATTGCGAAGAGTTGTCATAGCTAAAAAGGGTGGTGAATCAGACACATACACAGGAATTTGTTTCGGAGGGGGAGGGGGCAAATCCTTCAAATTTCTTATTCTGTGAGAAGTATCAGAAAATTGTGGGAAAAAATCGGGATATTTTTTTTTTGGGGGGGGGGGGGGCAGTCCTGGAGGTCCCCCTGCGTACGGTGCCAGTGGTGAATAATAACTACAAAGATCCGGAGGAAAACCCCGATTTACTCTTCAATCACTATAAAGCGTCCATCCCTAAAGAAGTTTTAAACAACATGGGGAAAAGTTCGAAAATACGAATAATTGGGCAAACAATTCGCTTGCTTATTTTTTCATTCACTCTGAGACCTATAAAAACCATTGGAAGCCCCTTCTCCTAAAATTAAGGGCTTAATCCAGGGATAGACCGGCCAGAAGAAAAACCGTAAATTTCAAAACTACCATAGAAATGTTTGTTTGACTTTTTTCGTCAAAGCTATCGAACCAATATTTATTTTGTCGAAAGGCGTCTCAAGGAAAGTTAAGATTTTGCTTTGTTTTGTTTTTTTTTAATAATTTTCAAGTTTTTTTTTTACGGGGGAAGATTGGAGGATTCTGTTATATGGGGAGGAATCTAATCCTTCTAAAAATCTATAATATATGCTTTATTACACCTAATCAAGTAGATTTTTAGAAATTCTAATATACTTTTTATGGATCTACATGAGAGGAAGTGTTCCTGGATGGATTATAGTCCTCATTATTCCCCATTCCTCAGGTATGTCCACTACCTTGAGATCACGTTGTCTTTAAAAGAAAGGAAGATCTGGTTTTCTGAGAAAATCCGATCCCAGATCATAGAATATCTTAGAAGAGAAGATCTGATCACAGATTAGGAAGGAAAGAGTCTAGTGCTTTCAAAAATGTTGTATTAGCCTAAGCATATACATTTTCATAAGTTCTAATTAGCTCTTCGGATTTCCATGTAAGGGCGGTCGTTAGATGGACCCTAGTTCTACCTGTTTCCCGTTAATCATGTATTTCCACAGCCCTAAGATCAAGATATCTTTTGGAAGGGAAGACTTGGTCTTCCGGGAAGATCCTATCAAATATCCAAGAAGAATATCTGAAAGAAGACAATCTGATCGCAGATAATGTGGGAGGGAGTCTAACAATGGCGTGATTTCGTCAAAATCCTGGGGAAGGGGGAAAGTTTTAGCTGATTTTCCCAACTCAAGTGAAAATTACAGTGAAAAAGGAAAAATAAGCCATATATAAAGGTTTATTAATGGAAACTAATCTGCTTTTGTGGATGTTTGAATTATGTGGGCTTATCTTAGTTTTGCCAAGATTTTTGAAGACGCTAAATTTCAGCTGGAGGGGGGAGGCAAAATGGGAATGGGTGGGGCAGTTTTCCCCCTACATCGTAACAAATTACGCCCCTGGAGTCTGATGCTTCAAAAATGTGCTTTCCCTTAAGTATAAAAATTTTCAGATATTTAAATATGAAGACAGAGGGTGCATGGCTGGACCTGAGTCCTCCCTTATATCTATCACTACAGTATTTCTGCTGCCATAAGCAATTCAAAATCAAGTTGCCTTTGAAAAAAGGGAAAAGACTTTTCCCCCTTTTCCGTCCCTGCTACGCACCAGCGTGCAGAATTAAGAGCGAAAGGCTTGATCTTGTTATTGTTGGCGTAGGCTATATGACTCATTGTTTTCCATAAGAGGAAAGTGCTACGATTAACACCAGTAAAAAATTAATTTCTTGTCAAGAGTACAAAGTTAAACGACCATATCATTTTGATGTCCGTATAGTTCATTGAGCTTTTGCGTTTTAATTTTTTCTTGTCATAAAAGCACTTTGGCAAGATTCACCTTTTGATCAACATGACACAACGCAATAACGACTAACAATTCAGCAATATTATAATTTCATTTTTATTATGATGTTCCATAGAAATAGATATTCAAAGAAGGTGGTATGAATGCATTTTTAAAATTATTTGACAAATAAAAGTAATTATTCTCTCCACAAACTTTAAAACTTATATATTAGAAATCTGTAGAAATTTCTATCATCAACATTGAGCTTAGATATAAGCGGAAAACGGTTATGTTAAAGCGGGGGTTTCTTAAGGTTTTGTTGCATGCACCTCTTTACGGTAATGTGATGAGCAATTACATATTTGCATACGCAAAATAAATTCACATATAATTAGTCACATTGGAATAACTTTTACATAATAATAACATCAAACTCCGAAATCTTTAGACATGTTTCCAGGACATGCAAAGGGTCCACAGACACAGTTAAGGAATACCCTAGTAGAGACAAGAAAGGGCCTGGGCTAGAGGTTTGTACACGAGTCTGATTAGTTGAGTAATAGACTCACTTATATAATTAAATAATTTCTTAGACCACACTGCTTTTCCATTAAAAAAAAAATAAAAAATTTTAAACTAGAAAAACGGGTTTTAATTTTCTATAAAGCAGTGAAATACAAAACAATTAATTATGCACAAAAGCTCCGAATATTTCGGCCCCACATCCGGGAGCCTTTCTCAACGGAAAAAAAATAAAATAAAATAAATAAATAAAAAAAACAAAAAACTTAACTTACATCACAATACTAAACACATAAAGAGAAAGAAAAAAAAAAAACAAAAGAAAAAATATAAATAAATAAGAAACAAAACTCACATATTAAATAAACACTTCCATGCACTGAATGTCTATAATGATTCAACTCGCCTCCTCCCAGTGTATAAATGGAAATATATTAAATAAACACTTCCATGCACTGAATGTCTATAATGATTCAACTCATTCAGACATTCAGTGCATGGAAGTGTTTATTTAATATATTTCCATTTATACACTGGGAGGAGGCGAGTTGAATCATTATAGACATTCAGTGCATGGAAGTGTTTATTTAATATGTGAGTTTTGTTTCTTATTTATTTATATTTTTTCTTTTGTTTTTTTTTTCTTTCTCTTTATGTGTTTAGTATTGTGATGTAAGTTAAGTTTTTTGTTTTTTTTATTTATTTATTTTATTTTTTTTTTCCGTTGAGAAAGGCTCCCGGATGTGGGGCCGAAATATTCGGAGCTTTTGTGCATAATTAATTGTTTTGTATTTCACTGCTTTATAGAAAATTAAAACCCGTTTTTCTTGTTTAAGACTCACTTATGGTGCTATTTTTTCTCTTTGGACCAAGGATTAAATTCATTACCAAAAATATTTGTAATCAGATATTATTTAATTATAAATTTCTTCTTAAAGTCATAAGATATAACATGTGTAGTTATGTAATGGTATACATTCAAGCACTTCAGAGGCGCTAACTAATGAAAACGTAGGGGAGGGGCAAAAAATACCCGTGCCCCAGCCATTTAAACATTTGCCTCTCAATTACTTAGACTACAATTAGCCATCTGTCTACAATTAGCCATGTCTTGATGCAACCTATGCAACCTGCAAAATACTTGATAACTTCAATTCAAAACCATTTTGAAGTTATCAAGTATTTTGCAGGTTGTGGGTCCACAGACCCAGTTAAGGAATACCCTAGTAGAGACAAGAAAGGGCCTGGGCTAGAGTTTTGTACACGAGTCTGATTAGTTGAGTAATAGACTCACTTATGGTGCTATTTTTTCTCTTTGGACTAAGGATTAAATTCATTACCAAAAATATTTGTAATCAGATATTATTTAATTATAAATTTCTTCTTAAAGTCATAAGATATAACATGTATAGTTGTGTAATGGTATACATTCAAGCACTTCAGAGGCGCTAATTCACGAAAATGTAGGGGGGGGGGCAAAAAATACCCGTGCCCCAGCCATTTAAACATTTGCCTCTCAATTACTTAGACTACAATTAGCCATCTGTCTACAATTAGCCATGTCTTGATGCAACCTATGCAACCTGCAAAATACTTGATAACTTCAATTCAAAATCATTTTGAATTGAAGTTATCAAGTATTTTGCAGGTTGCATCAAGACATGGCTAATTGTAGACAGAGAAAAGCCAAGACAGATAGTCCAAGCCTACTTTATAAAAAAGGGTAGGCTATTTTCCAAAATTTATGGGCAAATGTTATTTTTTTGTCAATGAAAATACTAAAACAGTGTTTTTCATATTATAGGAGAAGGGTCATTTACACCTCTCCCAATTACCGTTAATGAAGTACTTATGTTTTAATGTTTACTAGTTTTTTTGGTACTGTGCTAAAATTCAGGACACACGAAAGAAAGACCGCATCGGAATCTCAAAGCCGCAATTGATAAACAGGTTTCCGCTGCATAGTGAGATATTGCTCACTCCGTGACAAAGATTTGAACTCTAGTTTTCTGGGGTTTAGGGGGACTAAAAGGTAGCTAGGTTAGGTAAGGTTACGTATTTAATATATGCTATGCTTTACCGCCACCCCCACCCCCTAATGTGCAAATGTATAGCCAAATTTGTTCATAAACTATTATGTTTTCATCCTATTTTTTTTTATTTCAATAGCATTAACCAAACTTCACTTCTTGCATGTGTCCTGGGTTTTAGAACAATCCCGTTTTTTTAATGACAAAAATTGGTTTCATGATCTATTCTCTTTCCATGGGGATTAGCTTTCTTTTGAAAATTATTATATCCGTTTATTTATGTGCTCTTTAAGCGCAACAAGTAACTTCTTCAGTAAAATATTCAACGCCATCTCATACCGCTGACTTACTTAACTTTCAATGACAGCTAGAGGAAAATCCCTCTTGTCCCATATTCTTAGACGACTTTGCTAGTTTTTCAGCCCACCCAGCAAAGATTAATAAAAAAGTGAATCTGAAAAACAACGAGGACCCTCAGAACAACAAAGCCCCCCCCCCAAAAAAAAAAGAACGTCCGTAATGAAGCTGTTGATTTTGAACAATTCCTCAGTTGTTAATCTATGTACGTTTTATTGTGTCTTTCTTAAGGATTTAGACATCAGTTCTGATGTCTCTGTCTTCTGATGTCAGTTCTGGATTCAGTTCTTGTCTAGTTCTAGACAAGGTTAAGGATTCAGGAACCAACTTTCCCAGATCAAGTAAAAATGACAGTGAAAACTGAAATAAGAGCCATATGGTACCATAAAGGCAAAAATATACTGAAGAAAACTAACCCGTTTCGGTCGATGCTTCAGTTATGTTGGCTTATCTCAGTTTTGACAAGATTTTTGAAGAAACTAAATTTCAGCTGGGAGAGAAAACTGGGGCTTGGGGGGGGGGGGTTGGAAGGGGCAGTTGCCCCCTGTCTCATAGGAAATTACGCCCCCGGAAGAAAAGACTTATAATTATTATTGACAAGAAATATAAAATTATGATGATTTTTGGACATTACATACACCTTCCTCGGGGCTGTTTCCAGAGGAATTGTCTGTTTCCAGACGTTCCCTGGTTCAATAGACGCAAAGCTTTTAGTTTACGGTGTTTATTCAAAACAGATCAGGGCATTTTTAGTTCACCCACTCATTCTTTTATGATTCGATACTTACATATTTACAATAAATGGATGGTTAACACTTTGTAAGATCTCCTTTTCGTTTTGAACATGTTGCACTTGTTTTAATCTGATCACATCAGCAATGGCAAGAATTTTGAGAGCCCAATAGCATCGGGTCGAATTTTCACGGCACAGAACTACTCGACCAAATGTCCCAGTTCCTGAAAGAAAAAGTTGCTGCATAACGATTTGCGTAGAGATTATGTTTCTAACGTAAAATACATGCCCATAAGGCTGGTTCAAAGGAGCGCCGCCCCCTCTCCCCAAAAAGAAAAAATTAGCACTAAAATATTAATCTGCTTGAGAACCTGGATAATTTTGTATTTAAAGTGAAAATGCAATCTTCTTGCTTGAACTAATTAGGCGGAAACTTACGCAACCATATTTGTCTTCAAAACATGAAAACAAGGAAATCAATTTTAATGAAAAATACCTCTGTATGCAGTTATGCAGTTTTTGACAGTGGCGGTTGCCAAATAACGAAAAAAGAAATGTGGATGAAAAGTCAACAACAAAAAAAAACAAAAACTATGGCACGAAACAGCATAAGAAGGTGTGTCTTTCCTTTGTCTTTGGAAAACAGCAGGTTGTTAACATTTGAATTTTTACGGAAAAGAGTGTTTGTCAAATTTAGCAAATTTGTTTCGCTTGTTTATTTTCACATATTAACGCGACAACACTGACCAAAATGGGATACTACTGCAAAAGCTTCATAATTTTGAAACTACCAGAAGAAAACCATCGTTGTCTCTTTTTTTTGTAATGTTACTTCTGTTCTTATTTTACTCACCAATAAAAATACAAAATATATATATACGAGTTTTTCAGAACGACTTTTTTACAAACTCTAGAGGAAAAATCTTCAAAAATGACAGATCAAAGCGGTTTACGGTAAAGAAAAGTTATGATGCTTTCCAAAATAAAAGTGTCCTTTTTGTTGCGATACTGACATACAGTGTCATACTGCGTACACAATAAAAAAAGGAAAAGTTACAAACATCGGTATTTATTCCTTATTTATATTTTTAATTCTGTAGAAACCTTCTTATTCCTCACATTTCCTCACATTCCTCACAAATCATCACATTTTCAGTCTTCGAGGAATTTTGGAATTATTCCCCAACAGCAAAGACCGGTGATTCTCAAGGTGGTCCAGATGGACCCCCAAGAGGTCATGGGAGACTTGATAGGGGTCTACGATGGTGTGACAAACAATAGGGGTTCACAACTCGAAAACAGGGGTCGACAAAAATTTATCTGGTTTAGATAGTGAAGAACTAATATGTTGGCTTGTCTTCCCCACAGTTTATAGACAGTAAGCTTATCGCAGATCATTTCTGGTCTTCGTTCTCGGTGCGAAAAAAAAAGCTCCTCCCACTTATTTCTACATTAGCGGGAATGCGGGTTAGTCTGTTTCCGATTGTTTCCATGCACTTTGTTGGAAACAATCGGAAACAGACTAACCCGCATTCCCGCTAATCTGACTTCGACTATGTTTATATCTGCAAAAACGTTCTCCGGAGCACTCGCACCCCGGTCCGGGTTTTTATAATGGGTGAGATAGAGAATGATCATACTGGATAATTCTATAAACTGTGGTCTTCCCCTACCAATGTAGGCAGATAATATTGAAAGAAGCTCAGCGACTGTTACTCGTAAAAACAGTAGCCGTAGTTTACTGTGTTATTCACCAACAACACCTAGTAGCGAAAAATTGGAGGGATAGATTTCGCCAATTGCATCAATTTGAGATTAACGCAGTCAACCGAATAAGAAGTAATGCATTGAATATGCGTTTTTTGCATAATTGGGCGATGAACCCTTACAATGGTTGCCCTTACATAGTGAAGTACGATGGTTGTCGAAAGGTGTATGTGTTTAAAAAGTCTCACTTAATTTTGAATCAGTTTTAGAGTTTCTAGAAAGTAAAAATCCAGATTAGAAAAATCCCAATCAATTTAAAAGCAGACATCGCGTATATTCTGAAGCATGTTTAGCATTTAATTCCCCTGCATAATGACTAAGAAATTAGATTTGAGCATATTCCGACGATGGAAGTACAACCATGGATCATAAATCCATTTCATGACAGGAAGTGGAGAATGAAATACTACAAGAGGAGCTACTCGAGCTCAGCACTAATGAGGAGCTGGGATTTAAAAGAGGGTATCAAATATTTTGGCTGTAGGCAGAAGCACCCAAAAGCATAATGGAAGGTGATGAAGCGTGGTAAAGCTTTTGAAAGCGTTTCCCTTGTCATATTTTGTCAAACAATAGTCTTAGTTTCATTACAAACCTGAAAAAAAGCAAACTGAATATCACAAAACGGGGAGACATGCGGTATTCCTAACAAATTGAAGTCAAATACTGATAATTTACTGTCAATTCGTCAAGAACGTCTCTCCCATTAAAATTACGACTATTTTGTGCCTGCCATTGTAGGAATTACGTTAAGTTATTGATGTTTAATTTTAATTAATTAATTTTAATTAATGAAACCCAAAACGAACAGAAATTACAATGAATAATCGAGTCAAACTCAAAACGAGCAGAAATTAACATGAGTAGGGCTCAAAACCCCTATGCCTTCCCAAGGCCAGAACACAACTTGCACTTTACTGAAAAAATACAAATGAATGTGCATTGTCAGCTTAATATATATATGCTGATATTTATTCCTTAAAATGTTAATAAAATTTGATTTATTAAAGTTATAAAAGTATAAACATTTATTTTTTTTCAGTAAAGTGCAAATTATGCTCTGGCCTTGGGAAGGCATAGGGGTTGTGCGCCCTACTCATGTTAATTTCTGCTCGTTTTGAGTTTGATTCGGTTATTCATTGCAATTTCTGTTCGTTTTGGGTTTCATTTATTTATCGATGCTGATTTGTGGTAGTTTTACGCTTGATAAATTATTTGATTTTATTTTTGGTCCCTTTTGGCTTAATGGAGTTCTTTACTTTTCTTTGAAAAACTTTTTTTTATGGAAAAAGTTTTTTTTTAATTAATTTCTGTTCGTTTTATATTGACATAGTCTTTTCAGGAAAAAAATAATAGTTTAAATATTTTTGTTTTTTCCTTAAGAATTTATAGTTTGACCTGCTATTTGTATGCTGGAGAAAATTTTTTTAACACTTTTTAACAACATAAACCCTTTTAAAAATCTGGACACAAATAGTAGGGTTTAACTTAGTTATATACCTCCTCTAGTTGCCCTCAAAAATAAAACTTGATACCATTCGCAAAAAAATATATCTATGCTCTTTGACAACTTGGATATACTTACACTCTTTTGATTTTGTTAAATTTTAAGAGCCGAAGTAGCAATAGAAGAAGCCCCGAAAGTTTGAAAATAATACCCTCAGTCGTTCAATCGTTCTTGGGATACTGCTCAGATGTCTTATTGGCAGTCAACATACGCACTGTGCTTTTTGATTTAATCTTAAGGCAACATTTAGTTTTTAAACATAATGGGCAAATTGCATAATTGTGGGGGATTGACCTACGCAATAGCCCTAGGGATACAGTTACAAGACCGTTCAGTGCCCTTTTTAATAGTCGAAAATGATTGGAGGGCAACTAGCCCGCCCCCCCCCCACGCCCATCATTACCCCAAACACATCCAATCAAAATTTTGAGATAGCCATTTTGTTCAGCGTAGTTGATTTCCAGATAGAAAATTATTTTTGAGGAGGATACTCCCCCAAAACCCTCAGGGCAAGGGTTTTAAGTTATGCCCTGGGGGCATATAAGGTTTTTATAGAAGGCGTTGTCGTAGAAACTTCAAAACAGGCTCATTCGATTGAAAATTAAAGAGCTAGTGCCCTTTTTAATAGTCGAAAGTGATTGGAGTGTAACTAGCTCCCCTCCCCTCCCCCACGCCCATCATTTCCCCAAACACATCCAATCAAAATTTTCAGATAGCTATTTTGTTCAGCGTAGTTGATTTCCAGATAGAAAATATATTTTTGAGGAGGACACTCCCCCACAACCCTCAGGGCAAGGGTTTTAAATTATGCCCTGGGGGCATATAAGGTTTTTATAGAAGGCGTTGTTGTAAACAATAATAAACAATCATAAACAAACAAACATACAATAGGTACTAATATAAATGAATAACTAAATCTTAAAACAAGTGAAACTTGAATTGAATATGCAAATCAAGCTTGAAACGAAGAAAAATCACTGCAAACAAGAGTTTGAGATTTCCCTCCTTCTCTCACTGTATAAGCCTAAAACTTCGTGCGTCATTAGCGCTTTACTGAAAACGAATTATATTTGACTCTTGACTCTTAAAAAGGGCACTAGAACTACCGATTTAGAATCATATGAGCCCCTTTTGAAGTTTATAATATAATCCTTTCCATAAAAACCTTATATGCCCCCGGGTCATAATTTACAACACCTGGGGGGCT
The DNA here is from genome assembly GCA_027921565.1 of Artemia sinica. NCBI lineage: Eukaryota > Metazoa > Arthropoda > Branchiopoda > Anostraca > Artemiidae > Artemia > Artemia sinica. The sequence continues at coordinate 20,102,929 of CM051271.1, read as the reverse complement.
GTGTTATCCCTGGAGTTTTTCTTATATGGTCTTTGGTCTACGTCTTTTGAACGAAATGGATATATAAAATTTGATCGGACGGATTTGGTGAAAAGAAGGTTCGGATCACTTTCGACTCTTAAAAAGTGAAATCGAACTTTTAATTTCTAATCATTTGAGTCCCCTCCGGAGTTTGTACGACCACCTCTTCCATAAAAACCTTATATGCCCCGGGGCATAAGTTACAACCATTCCCCAAGGCTCTGGGGGGGGGCTATCTTGATCCCAAAGTTTTTGTTATTCGGTCGTTAGACTAGTTCAAAAACAATGGCTATCTCAAATTGATCGGATGCATTTGGGAAAAAGAAGATTATTTGTGGGGGTATGCCCCCGGGCGAAACTTTACAACGCCTGCCCTTGGGCCCTGGGGGGTTGTGCCGAACCTGGAGTTTTTGTTATTTGGTCTTTGAACTATGATTAATGTTGGGTTGAATGTATTTGGGGCGGGGGGAGGGCGTGGGAGGCTAGTTGACCTCCGATCACTTTTGACTCTTAAAAAGGGCACTACAATTTCAGATTTCCAATGGAATGAGCCACCCTCTGAAGTTTATACGACTGCCCCTCCCACATGAAATGCCTCTGCGGAAAAAGTAACATTAAAATATTCGAGCCTTATAGCCTTAGGGTTGGCGGGGGGAGGCTAGTTGCCATCAAATCACTTTTGAATCTTAAAAAGGGAATTAGAACTTTCAAGAACTTTGGGGTGGGGCTAGTTCATCCGATCAGTTTTGACTCTTATAAAGGGTACTAGAAATTCCTATTTACAATCGGATGAGGCCCCTCCGAAGTTTATACGACCAACCCTTCCATTAAACCTTATATGCCCCTGGGGCACAATTTACAACACTTACTCCTGGGTTCTGGGGGGGGGGCTGTGTTATCCCTGGAGTTTTTGTTATATGATCTTTGGTCTATTTTGAGCAAAATTGCTATATAAGAAATTCGATCGGACACATTTGGGGAAAAAAGGATGGAGGGGGTGACAAAACCTTATATACCCCCGGGGCATAAGTTACAACCCCCAGACTCTGGGCGATGGGGGTACGTTGGCTTCCGAAGCCTTTGGCACCTCATCGCTGCACTATTCCAAACAAACTGGCTGTCTAAAAATTTTCGGATACATCCAATCAAAATTTTGAGACAGCCATTTTATTAAACGTAGTTTTAAGTTCTGGAAATTAGGTCTTTGAGGATGACAACTCCCCCAGAGCCCTCAGGGCAAGAGCTGTAATTTAAGGATTCTCCGAATCCTTCCCATTATTTCTTATGGAAGGGATGCTCGTATAAACTTTGGAGAGGTCTCATTTGACTGAAAATTGAAAGTTCTTGTTCACTTTTTAAGATTCAAAAGAGATTGGAGGGTGACTATCCCCCCCCTCCTCCACGCCCTAAATGCATCAGATAAAAATTTTGAGATAGACTTTTGTTAAAATAGTTCAAAGTTCTGATAACAAAAAACTCTGGTGTCGACACAGCCCACCAGGGCCCGGGGGTAGGCATTGTAAGTTATGCCATGGGGCATAATTTATTAAAGGGGGTTTATAACTTATGGGAGGGGTTTTGTATGGGAAGAACACATAGGAAATCTATTATAATTATCCAATTATAATGTTAAAATACATACTCTGAGATAGATGTAAAATTGCTTTGGCACACAAAATCCTATTAAGGTCAATTCCAAACAGTCGTGATCCCTTTGTGTCAGCAAGTGAAATGGTCTAAACCCCCTTATTGGAGCTATTTTTTCAATCCATTCATTGTTGTAAATCGCTGTCCACAAGTTATGCAAGCTGTCTATTGTTCATATATAAGGTTTTTATCAAACAGGTAATCGTATAGACTTTGAAAAAAGCCTCATTTGATTTAAATTGAAAGTTCTAGATCTGTTTTTTAAAGTCAAGAATAATCGGACAGTAAGCACCCCCCACCCATGCCATAAAAACTTGAAACTTTTTGCAATCAAACACGAACAAAAATTAACCAAAAAAAAACTTTCCGAAAAATAAGTTTTTCAAAGAAAAGTAAAGGCCATTTTAAACTTAAGCTCAGGAGATACAAATACCTGTTAAAATTCAAACTCAAAACGACCAGAAATTACTATTAAAGAATAAATGAAACCCAAAACGAACAAAAAATAAATAAACAATCATAGCAAAAAACATACAACAAGTAATAATATGAATGAATAAATAGATCTTAAAGCGAGTAATGCTTAGATTGAATATGAAAATCAATCTTAAAACGAAAACAAATATTTTGCTATTAAAGTATAAATGAAACTTAAAACGAACTGAAATTAAATAACAATCAATGCGAACAAACATACAATATTTATTAATGTAAATGAATAAATAAATCTTAAAACGAGTGAAACTTAAATTGAATATGCAAATCAAGTTTGAATCGAATAAAAATAACTACAAACAAGAGTTTGGGTATCGCCTCACTGCAGAAGCCTAAAACCTACTGCGTCATTGGCGCTTTACTGAAAACGAATTATATTACAAATGTTTTCTTTTGTACTTAATCTTGAAAATAAATATTAAAATTACAGTAAAATTTTGAACTGATGAGCTTTTAGCAATTAATATCATTATGCATCAAATATTCAGTTTAATTTATTAGTTCTTTTCAAGATTAGTCAAGACAAAATATAGTTTCACTACAAACAAAATTTGGATACTGCCCCCTTCTTTAACTGTAAAAACCTAAAGCCTTCTGCGTCATTGGTACTTCACTGAAAACGAATTACCCGTATATTACAAATTTATTATTTTCCAGTTCTTACAGCATTGAAAATGAAAATAAAATTACAGTGAAAAAAATATCTTGAACAAATGGATCTTTCAACAATTAATATCATTATATATCTAATATTCAATTTGATTGTGTTTATACTTTCCAAGACTGTTCAAGACTCATATAGTTTTGCAATTTTTTTTAACTCTTTCATTTTTTCTAACTAATCGTGTTGGTTTGTTATGAAAACATTCTATGGCTTCTAGGCATTTCTATTTGAGCGGAAAACTGCACCTCAAACTTTGTGGAACATGCATTTTCTTGCATGAAACACCAAAATATAATAAAATGTCAAGTTTCGGAGTGTTCCACCACTCGCAAGCAAGTGCCATTGGTATTTTTGAACCCGCATGGTCAATTTAGGGGGTGGAGGGTAGGCTAATTCTCGTAGCAGCCCCATTCCGTCGTGGTATGATTCACACTTTCAACACCTAGCGTCCGGACTATCATATAATCTACCAAGCATACAACTACCCCAAATCAGTATCAATAAATAAATGAAACCCAAAACGAACAAATATTAAACTAAATATTAGAGTCAAACTCAAAACGAGCATAAATTAATATGAGTAGGGTTCGAAACCCCTATGCTTTCTAAAAGCCAGAATATAATTTGTATTTTACTGAAAAAAATGTGCATTGTCAATTTAATATACATATGCTGATATTTATTCCCTAAAATCTTAATTAATGAAAGAATTGTTTTCAGTAAAGCGCCAATGACGCAGTAGGTTTTAGGCTTCTGCAGTGAGGCGATACCCAAACTCTTGTTTGTAGTTATTTTTATTCGATTAAAACTTGATTTGCATATTCAATTTAAGTTTCACTCGTTTTAAGATTTATTTATTCATTTACATTAATAAATATTGTATGTTTGTTCGCATTGATTGTTATTTAATTTCTGTTCGTTTTAAGTTTCATTTATACTTTAATAGCTAAATATCTGTTTTCGTTTTAAGCTTGATTTTCATATTCAATCTAAGCATTACTCGCTTTAAGATCTATTTATTCATTTATATTATTACTTGTTGTATGTTTTTTGCTATGATTGTTTATTTAATTTCTGTTCGTTTTGGGTTTCATTTATTCTTTAATAGTAATTTCTGGTCGTTTTGAGTTTGAATTTTAACAGGTATTTGTATCTCCTGAGCTTAAGTTTAAAATGGCCTTTACTTTTCTTTGAAAAACTTATTTTTCGGAAAGTTTTTTTTAATTAATAAATAATAAAACATTGGAGCTGTATGGCCTTTACTATAGGCAACGCTACAGCGTTGCTTCTGATATTGCCGATTTGCGCTTTTGATAACCTGTATATTCATATACTTCTTAAAATTTTCATCTTAATGCACTTAACCTTACAAGTAGATGCGATAGAAGTAGTAGTTGGAGCAATAGTAGTAGTAGTAATAGAACTAGTAAATGTTGCAGTAGAAGTAGTATTAGTAGTGTGCATATATTGAGTTTTGGTCAACTGATTTTCCCATTTTAGGATTCTCTAAGAGTTCCAACTTAATACGCAAATCAATTCTAAAGATAAGCTATTTTGACAATGTAAATGCACATAGTGTCTTTTGTTAGTTAGAATTTTTCATCAATATTCTCTCAAATTTTATCTTCATAGACTTAGCCTTAATAGGACTATTATCACAGTAGTTTCGGTGGTAATAGAAGTGGTTGCAGTGTTAGTGTTATATTAGTAGTAGTAGTAGCATTAGTAGCAGCAGCAGCAGTATTAATAGCGGCAGTAGTATGTGCATGTTGCCTTTTGGTCAGTTTGACATCGCTTTCATGATGCCCCGGAAGTTTCACATTGACACACTAGGTCGTTCCAAAAATATTGTTGATACGCGCTTTCGACACCCTTTTGACACCCTTTTCACCTTAACTTTATAAGCCTTGCAAGTTGTTACAATTGAAGTAGTAGTTTGAGTAGTTTAGTAGCAGTAGTAGCATAAGTAAAAGTAGCAATGAAATTAGTGTTAGTATTGACATGCATATATTAGCGTTTTATTAATTGGTCTTCCCCTTTAAGTATTCTCCGAAAGCTTCAACTTAATACCCAAATCAATCCTTATGATATCAACTCACCGTCACAAGCACCACCCTCCAGTTTGCAAAAGGGTAGTGGGCATTACACTACGTGTTTGCGTTCAAAATGGACAAAGTTTGAAAACATGTCTGTGAAAATATTGGTGAAGTGGGAAGTCTAAGTTCCCCCACAACACTTTCTAAAGTTGCCTCTCAAGTAGGTGGCAGCACTTTAAAAAGTGCAAAAAAGTATCTAGATAATGAACCGAGCTACACTCTGCATCGGAATCGTAGGCTTCGTGGCAAACAATATCGACAAACTAAAGCCTTTTTCCCAGTGCATATAATGCAAACAGATCTTTTAACTCTAGACGTGATTCAAAGACGTCACAATACACCCTACAAATATATTCTAGTGGCAATCAGTGTCTTTAGTCGCTATGTATATGCCATTCCATTGCGATCAAAGAGAGGTGTTGAAGTTGCTCAGGCTTTAGAAAGTATTCTTGAACAAGATAACTATAGAAAAATTCAAAGTGACAACGGTAGCGAAAAGTTAATCCTCATGTGCAAAATTGAAATATAATAAAAAGCTCTATCAAAGTCATAGTCCGATAAAGGCTGCATTGAATGAACGATTGATAAGAACGATTCGTCTATTAATTTCGAGATATTGTACACTGAAAAATGCTGCTGCTTTTATTCATGATTTAGATAAAACAATGCAAATATATAACCAACGACCTCATCAATCACTGTCCAGTGTTAGCCCTCAGGAAGCTCATTGCAGTGAAAATAAATTTGACACTTTTCTTAAACAATATTCCAGTGAAACAACAAAAAATGTGAAGAAAAAATTCAATGTTGGCAATACTGTTAGAATTAATACAACCACCAATATTTTTGAAAAGGGGAATTATTTATGGAGCACTTAACTTTTTAAAGTGTCCAAAATCCTAGACACCGAACCCACGACATATCGTCAGCGAGACACCAAAGATGATGAGATCCTCGGCGGTTTTTATGAATATGAACTACAAAATATTAGAAACAGTAGTACTCGCAAAGAGCCGTACTCGCAAGGGTGAGAGACAGTTGCTTGTTTGTTGGCTAGGATACAACTCCGATTTTGATTCTTGGGTTGCAGTTGAAGACATTGACAATAACCAATGATTTCTATGTGAAATTCATGTCCAATGTCTCCGACCCTCTCTACAATGATTTGAATAAAACAAGTGATTTTTGGACGAAACTCTCTCCCACTAGCAAATTCGACGGCGCGTATGAAGTGGCTCTTGTCAACTGTATTCTCAAAAATAACTATGATATCCTGAGAAAAGATCGTAAATATGATATAAAAATTAGACCCTATGATTGGCTGCCGCCCGTTAGCGAACAACATAAAATTCAAATGATCAATTGGTTGGATTATCCAAATGTTGAATTACCATGCGAGGAACTCACTTGTATGAATGATTTATGTCGTTCTATCAATAAAAGAATTTCCGCTCGTAAAAAAGGAGCCTTTCATTTCAACTATTCAAAGGAAGAGGGTAAGATCTACATTAGTTCACCCAGTGCCAGTGAAAAGGTTATTCTCAATGATAATCTAAAAGATGTTCTGGGCTTTAAACTTAATATAATCAATGGTAAAAGTGCCGGAAACACTAATGTTATTTTTCTGACTACCCGCCTGCCTTCTCCACGGACACTTGTATATTTCTTTATGCTTCATTTATTGAAACATCCAGAGTTGGCAATAGCAATGTTCCCCTCCTAAGAGTTCTTGAACGAAAAACCGATCAAGATCATATTCATCATTACAATATAAAACATCTTCAGTAAATCCCCGTAAACACTTCATATTTGGAACTCTGCCAGCTAACACTAAGAACTGAATTAGGTGAACCACTAGCAATATCAAAAGGTTTGGCTATGATTACATGCCATTTTCGACTCATCGTTGTCATTGTTCAAAAACAAGATGTCTAATAGAAAAGTGGTATTCATTTGTCCTGATATTTACTGCTACGTTAATACTCTTCGCCCAAGACAACTGGGCAATGGAATGGACTATTACAAAGGTCGTTCATCAATGTCTGGCTATGGTCTTGGCAGTTGGTTTGCTAAGCTGTTTCGCTCTGCACTTCCTCTGACTAAAAAATATATTTTACCGGCTGCGACAGATTTTGCATCCTCTACACTATACGATTGGAGCTCTGGCAAGGATTTTTAAAAAAGTGCTTCGGACAATCTTAGGTCCAAGGCGCGAACACTTGGCGAGCAATTGAAATCTCAACAAAATCAGTCTCTCAGTCTCTACTCAGGTCAGAAACGAAAGACATCACCCCTGTCAAAGAAAAGAAGGAAAAAGACGACACGTGCAATAAACAGAAGAAGAAGCCCCAGGAAGAGAATTGTTAGATCGAAACTAATTTCTTTTCATACACTGAACAATGGCATATCTACCGCATAAGGATTCCCACCTTCAATCACTTCATCTTTAAATCTATTCAATTCAGAAAATGTTGATGTGAGTGTAAAACATGGATACTATGAACAATTTTATCCACAACAACCGCTCTCCGATAATATCCACTTTCAAATTTATTCCAATGAGGACTACTTTATGGACATGTCTTCGACATTTATAGATTTACATATGATAGTCAAGAAATCCGACAACGGAATAGTAATTCGTGCTGATGGAATATCCTATGAAAATTGTATATTACATAATTTATTTCGTCAAATCAAATGTCTACATAAATGGCACATTGGTGAGTACAAGCAACAATCTCTTAAATTATACAAGCTATATGCAGTTCCTATTGATGACACCCAAGTCATACAAGAAATTGAGAGGCAACTCAAATGGATATGAATATATTACAGATACTAGTAATACAGATGCCCTTAAAAATGCTACCACTAGTGAATTACATCTAGTTGGAAAAATATATCATGAAATATTTAATATACCCCAATGGCTATCACCAAATAGTAAAGTGGATATAAAATTGACGCTTGCTCCATTCAATTTCATTTTACGAAAGGAACTTTCTGCCAATCCTGATGTAACTCTCTCCCTCACCTCGGAAATACTACATGTACGAAAGCAGCAGGTTATGAGTTCTGTTGCTTTGGCAGTGGAAAAACTGAAAGCCAGTGGAAATAATATTAAACTACTTGTTGCTCATACAATCACCAATCAACGTCATATTGCCACAGGTTCGCGCACATTCACTGACTCATCCTTTACCAGTGGCAAAATTCTCTCAAAATTAGCATTGGCATTTGTAAAAAGCGCTAACGCAATAGGATCCTGGACTGGCTGCCCACATAAATTTGAGATGTTTGGGCTTTCATCTCTGGTCTGCAAAGTAAATAGAATCATATAGGACATTGTATGAATTTACAATGCAAACCATAGACAATGATTCACAACTATTTGAAAATGGTATAACCGAAGAAATGTTCGCTAAAACACATGGTATCATTGCACTAGACTTGTCTGGCACTCAAGATATGAGTATAGTACGAACGGGGAGTGTGCGTTTAGAGTGTACATTTGCCGACCTTTTACCTGAGAGTATCGCACTAATCTCATTAAATCAATTTGAAAGCTATTGGGAAATCACTCCCGAAGGCAGTGTTCTACTAGACCTTGCACCGTGAACACCAGTCAAATAATCAATATATTTAATATGGACCCCCTACATGTCCAAATACATATCCTATTGTCTACCGTCGGACTTCCTTGGAAAAATTCAAAGTGCAAACAATACCCTAATCATTGTTAATAGCAGTCCGTCGACTGCGAATACCGACCAAGGGCTGTGCATCTTTCAAACAAGGAGGACAATTGAATTGTTTTGTCCTCTCGGCCTACCCTATACATTCTACACTCCACACATCAACAACTATATTGAAAGCAGTGGGAAAACTATTATTCAAAATCGAAAGAGAATGCAGGATCTGACGACTAAAAGTTGCGGTTTCCATGCGCTACTATATTTGGTCTTCAGATGTCGTGGTTATACTTACTAGCAGTTTCTCGACATTTACGTAGACAATCCAAGTCTGGACGACTTTATGGTGGAAAATATCCTCTCAGACCTGTATAATATTGATTTTAGTGCACTACGAGTAAAGTGCTTTATAAATGTATGTAAATTTGTTTATTAATAAAAAAATGTATATACACAACAATGTCTTTATTCTTCACTTTAGATTTCTTCTTCTTCGGTGTATAGGCAACTGCGAGAACCACTAATGCTGGTAGACTATTTGAATTCACTTTATATTGATCTTGACTGGCTGCAAAGTCAGGGTCACATTTTCTACAGTACAATGTAACTTCACTCTTGTCATATCTCTTTGTATAGTCAATGATACTATTTGCATTCATATTGTGAAATTCATGGGTTTCAATTTGTCTATTTGAAGCAATATCACATACAGTGTTTTCAAGTGGTGAATCACATTCGGTAACAGGGAAATAAAAATCAATAAGTTTATAGTCGTAATAGGCAGTGTTGTCACAACGATGACGTAGAAACCAAATTGTCTTGTTACCCCAACAGTTGAATTGTAGACCTGATTCTTCCTCCCAAAATAATTTAAAACCACGACGATACCAATCTCGTTGAAATAAACTAAAATCACGTTTAGGGTTCTTTCCAATCATACCAGGATAAGTATTCTCCCATTGATCACATTTGTCATAGTGGCAATAGGAGCATAGTTGCTCTCTAGGGTGAGTGTCACAAATCTCTTCAAGACACAAATTACAGCCTTTAATTTGTACTGCATATCCTCTATGTAATTTACAACGGATTGCATAATTTACAATTTTCATTATACTCATCAATAATTGTACAATTCTCACATGATGACCAACTGCCGAGAGTGTACATGCATAGTGAACATGTATAGAACATTTTTTGGTTTCCGTTGTCAACTCTCTCACAGCTAAAAAGAAACTGATCCACGTTCGATAAATTCAGAGGGGTGATAGGAGAGAAAGAGAGGAGTAACTCTGTGACGTTACGTAATCTGTTTTGAAGAGAGAGTTATCTACATAGAATCTACGGCAATGTTTTCAAAAGTATATCCTCGATATTATTCTACTTTGTTTCAATTAATATATAAACAAATTGAGTAAAAGCATTTGAGTCATGTCGTAAAAGCTTCAGACAATAGTCCAATGGGAGAGAATCATTCCCCATTATATTGTCAAGTGTTCCCTGAGAAAATATCTTCCGTTGAAGAGATAACTCTAGAAAATCGCCATCTAGAATCAAAAGTTTTTCCATAATCACAAGATTCGACTTAATTCTCTCTTTCTCAAATTTATTCATTTTTTTAATCTTAACACTCTCACTGCTGACTCTAGACTAACCATGATTCGTTCTACATCAAGAATATTCGATAACCTAAAAAAATCTAACAAAAAGAAATTGGGACATTTTCGATTTCGAAACAATTTTATTGTGTGAGCATAATTACAACAATAATATATTACACGTATACAATTACTGATATAGCTTATTGTCCTCTATATACTTCACTATTGCATTTAAAGCACTTTGAACTCTATGTATGTGTACTATATCAACTTTTGCAGCGAAGCATAATTGGTCCTCAAATTTAAATTTGCTCAATGATAAGACGTATCTTGCATATACTTCTTCCCACTCGATACAAAGGCGTGATCCTCTTGTGATTTCTACCGCAATGTTTGGTGCTCTTGTATCATCCCTGCTGCTACCAGCTCCACTATCAACTTCTAATAGTGTAAACATTCCACTCATTATTGCAAATACATATCTTGCCAAATAAATAAACGAGTAAAGTCAAACTGTTGTCATTCCTTGAATTCTATTCTCACACTAATAACAACTATATTGAAAATCCTTCCTTATATTAGTTGCGTCACTCCCGTTAGCATTTCTAGCTCTGCAGTTGGTTTAGAAATAGGCATGTGATCTTGTATAGTTCGTATTGGAGCCCTCTGATTGGCTGTGATCTTGTACCGGTCATATTCAAACCCCTGTGATCTTGTTCGCCCAGTATTCTAACTCATTGGAGGTCAATGATCTTGTACTGGTCAAATGTCAATCTGGGTCCCTGTCATCCTCAGAGACATAATTTCCGGACCTTTCAACTACGTTGAGAAAAATAGATATACCAAATTTTGATCGGAAATTTTTGAGGAAATGATGGCCGTAGGGGTGGGGCATTTGCCCTCCAATCACTTTCGACAATTAAAAAGGGCACTAGCCCTCTTAATTTCCAATCGAATGAGCCCTTTTTGAAGTTTCTACGACAACGGTTTCTATAAAAAGCTTAAATACCAACAGGGCATAACTTACAACCCTTGTCCTGAGACTGTGGGGGGGGTTGTCACCCTCAAAGACATAATTTCCGGACTTTTCAACTACGTTGAACAAAATGGCTATCTCAAAATTTTGATTGGATGTGTTTGGGGAAATGGTGGGCGTATGAGGGGGGCTGGGTGCCCTCCAATCACTTTCGACTATTAAAAGGGCACTAGCCCTTTCAATTTCCAATCGAATTAGCCCTTTTCGAAGTTTTTGCGGCAACTCCTTCGATACGAAGTGTCCTGGTCTAAAAAAAAGATAATAATAATAATACATTGTGGCAACATCGTTCTTTACTTAGGCAGCACTATTGCGCTGCCTATGATTATATTATGACTGTTATCATATTAAAATGTAATATGAAAACAATAATGATTAATCGCGTATAAATTATATATTGGTATAAATAAAGCACAAAAAAATATAGTATTTCTCTTTTTATTCTTATCGCTCAATACGGGGAGTTTTCTAAATAAGATAAGTGAGAATTGATTGGTTTCTTGTGCTCTGAGTAGATGTCAAAAAAGTAAAGTAGGATAGAATCCCTTTTTGATCGGCCAACTTTACTTTTTTTGACGTCCACAGACAGCACAAGCAATTAATTAATTAACCAATTACCATAAAGGAAGCTATAGTGATGACAGTGGTCAAGTGTGGTTCCTAAGCGTAGACGCTCCGAAAAACGGAGGAGGATTTGCTAGATGTTTTCCATAGAAATTGCCGACGTATCGTTTTGGGTACCAGACCTTATCTCCTTAACTGACCGTATCTCAAATAATAAGTAGTGCGAAAAATGTGATTCAATCCCGCTTTCTAGGGCTATAAAAGAGAAAGGATGAGATGGCTGGGACACGTTCTATGGATGAAGGATGACAAATTGACAAAGATTGTGGTTGTCGGCTAACCGTCAAGGGCCAAACGAAAAAAAAGGTCGTCCCCGCTTGGGGTGGGAGGATGTTGTAAGGAAAGATTTAAGGGAAATGGGAACTTCCTTGTGGGGTGTAAAGAGGGAGGCTTTGAATAGATTGGGATAGAGGAGGAGCGTTCGTAGCTCTGTTGGCCGCAGGGGACTTGGTTCTGCAGTGAGTTGTTAGTAGTAGTAGCATTAGTCATCAATTCTTACTTCCTTTTTCGAAAACTGTAAATTCGGGGTTGGAACTCAGCAGCAATAAAAAATTTGATAGTTGGATCTAAGCTTTACATTTTTTTTTTTTTCAGTTTTGGGAATTTGGTGGAAACCTATGAGCAGGGGGTTCACTGGAACCATCAAAATTTTTAAAGTGGTCTATGAGAAAAAAAATGGGAACCTTTGGTTTAAACGGTGTGAACGTGATTATTTTAAAAATAAAGAAAACTGGAAAATAATAAGCTTTGGCAATCAGCAGATTATTTTTGCTTTGCTTTCCTGTTCACCTGACTTATCATCTGTTGATCTTTTTCTTTGGGGCTACTCGAAGGGTAAGTTATACGCCAACAAAACCAGCAACTAAACCGAAAAATCTTGAGACTTGAACATTGGTACCAGAGAGTTTGAAACCTCTTTGGATTGGTCTTTCTTTACTTATTATTTTTTAATTAGCCATAGTGTGCCACCACCAAAAGGAGGGGAGAGCGAGATTTCGAAAGATGGCGTAGTCTCTATGAATTATATGTCGTATGCAAATTATCATGAACTTATCTTTTTCAACGAAGCTGGCAATTTCAATAGTGATTTATGTTAAGTGCATTGTCTTAAGGTCACCCTGTAGGATAAGCCAGACGAAATACTCCATTGAAGGGAGATAGATAGAAGGAGAGATATAGCAAATGAAAATTATATTTCCAATAGTCTTATCAGGTAGTCCCCAACATTTACTCTCTTAAATATTTAGGCAGTCCCCAACATTTCCTTTTATATTCCCACCGAAGGGTCTCTAAGCTACTCCCCTCCCCAGCTTCCTGTGACACATAATTCTTGTTATTCAAAATGAACAACTTTTCACATGAAGATTCTTCAGAATTGCTTTGCACTTTTCACTCATGCTGTGGTTCACATGAATCATGGATACAAAGAATATAATTCAGCAAATGTAAGATCATGGAAGGGACTTACATTCTAACTATCAATTGATAACAAATCATTTGTTCTTTTAAAGATAACTCTGCTGTCGTAACGTCGTAACTAGTCCATGTTAAGGTAGCGTTATCACTGTCAGAACCAAAGTGGAAAAATGAAAAAAATAATAAAAAAAATGTTCAGGATGACATTTGAAGGGTTTGTCTTTTTAAGTAAGTTAGAGAAAGAGGCGCAATTTACTAGACGGACTGGGAAAGGGGTTCCCAACTAATTTCGGGCAATGCCCCACCAAGACATTTCTAAAATCCTGATGCCCTCTCGTAATATTAACATTTTGTTATTCTAAATTGTAGATTTTGTTATTCTAATTGTATTCTAAATCTACTTATATTCACCCGAGGAAAGCTTAAAAGGCTTCCAGAAGGAAGCTAAAAAGCCATTAACTCAAAATCTATTTTTGGGTCGTCCTCTAGGCTTTTTTATAATAATGAAAATACTGTCTGAAGGCAACACTTTTTATAGGTTCCACAGTAACTGAACCCCATGCTGATGAACCCTCGTGCACCCGACTCCACATGCAACTGAAGCCCAGTATTGCTAAACTTCCGTTTAACTGAGCCCCCGTGCAACTAAACCCTCGTGTAACTGAATGCTCGTCCGACTGTATCCTCATGCAACTGAACCTCTTTGCATCTGAACCCGGTGCAACTTAACCCCTATTTAACTGAACCTTCCTCAAGCTCGACCCCCGTTTAACTGACGCCTCGTGAACCTGAGCCCCCGTGCAAGCCCTCGGGAAACTGAGCCCCATAAAACTTAACCCTCGCGCAACTCAACTCCATTCAACTTACCCACTTTAAGCTTAACCCTCATCAAATCAAAATATAACTACAATAATACAACTACTAATAATACATAACATAACATAACTACATAATCAAACAGCTCGTGGTAACGAACTGTAAGTAAGGAGCGACCCGGCTCAATGGTAACCGAAACTCTAAAAAAACGGAATTTTGATACCAATAGATACATCAAAAGAATCAGATTTTAATTCTGATTTCAAATATATAAGTTTCATCAAGTTTAATCTTACCTATCAAAAGTTACGCGCCTGAGAAAATTTGGCTGATTTTCGAAAAAAGGGGGAAAGACCCCCTAAAAGTTATAGAACCTTAATGAAAATCACACCATCATATTCAGCGTATCAGAGAACCCTACTGTAGAGGTTTCAAGCTCCTATCTACAAAAATGTGGAATTTTCCATTTTTTGCCAGAAGAAAGATCACGAATGCGTGTTTATTTGTTTTTTTTGTTTTTTTTTCTTTTCCCCAGGGGTGATCGTATTGACCCAGTGGTCCTAGAATATCGTGGGAGGGCTCATTGGAACGGAAATTAAAAGTTCTAGTGCCCTATTTAAGTGACCAAAAAAATGGAGGGCAACTAGGCCCCCTCCCACGCTCATTTTTTTCCCAAAGTCACCCGATCAAAATTTTGAGATAGCCATTTTGTTTAGCATGGTCGAAAATATTATAACTATGTCTTTTAGGATGAATTAATCCCTCAAAGCCCCCAGGGGGAGGGCTGAAAGTTATGAACTTTACCCAATGTTAACATCACAGTTTATATAATTATCCAGTATGATCTTTCCCTATCTCACCCATTATAAAAACCCGGACCAAAGTGCGAGTGCTCCAGAGAACGTTTTTGCAGATAGAAACATAAGCGGCATAAGATCTTTTCACGGGTAGACAAGTCAGACGCGAAACAATCGGAAACAAGTGGAAACCCGCTATTACGAATAATGCACTTTGTAACCCTCTTGGACGCGAAACTTACAGTTATAATAGAAATAATCGGAAACAAGTAACCCGCTAATCCAGAAAAAAGTGGGAGGAGCTTTTTGTTCGTACCGAGAATGAAGACCAGAAATGATCTGCGATAAACTTACTGGATAATTCTATAAACTGTGGTTAACATATAGTATTGGTTATTGGGACCCGGCTCAATGGTAACCGAAACTCTAGAAAACGGTATTTTGATACAAATAGATACATCAAAAGAATCAGATTTTAATGCTGATTTCAAATATATAAGTTTCATTAAGGCTTTACCTTAATGAAGCCTTAATGATTTAATCTTACCCATCAAAAGTCTCGCGCCTGAGAAAAATTGGCTGATGTTCGAAAAAAGGAGGAAAGACCCCCTAAAAGTTATAAAACCTTAATGAAAATCACACCATCATATTCTGCGTATCAGAGAACCCTACTGTAGAGGTTTCAAGCTCCTATCTACAAAAATGTGGAATTTTACATTTTTTGCCAGAAGAAAGATCACGGGTGCGTGTTTATTTGTTTTTTTTCCCCAGGGGTGATCGTATCGACCCAGTGGTCCTAGAATATCGTGGGAGGGCTCATTGGAAAGGAAATTAAAAGTTCTAGTGCCCTTTTTAAGTGACCAAAAAATGGAGGGCAACTAGGCCTCCTCCCACGCTCATTTTTTCCCAAAGTCACCTGATCAACATTTTGAGATAGCCATTTTGTTCATCATGTTCGAAAATATTATAAGTATGTCTTTTAGGATGACTTAATCCCCCGAAGTTCCCGGGAGGAGGGCTGAATGTTATGAACTTTACCAAATGCTAACATATAGTATTGGTTATTGGGAAGTATACAGTACAGACGTTTTCAGGGGAGATTTTTCCTGGCAGTGGGGGGGGGGGTCGGGGGTTATGTGGGAGGATCTTTTCATGAAGGAAGTTTTCATGGGGGAAGGGACATTGCTATGAAGGGGACGCCCGACTTCCCAGCATTATTTAAAAAAAGATCAGAAATTAAATATAAAAAAAACAAGTTTTTCAACTGCAACAGCAGCAACATCAAAACTTTAAACGAACAGAAAATATTACATATATTATTGGGTTCACCCCCTAGTCAATACCTCACTCTTTAAGCCAGAGATTTTTTAGTACTTTCATAAGAGCTATTTATTCTAATTAACGGCCTTTGTGATTAAGCGGTCAGTTTTAAAGAATTGGAACAAAATTCGAACTTTCGCTTAAAGAGCAAGGTATTGACTAGGGGGCGAACCCCCTAATATACGTATTAAAAATATATGAATACTGAAGTTCGTTACGTAAATTAATTCGTAAGTTACTTATATTTATTACTAATAAAAACGTTCGTAAATAAAATGAAACAAGTATCGAGAAAGCCATTTAACCAAATCAAAGTAAATTAATATGAAAATTTTGTTTTAATTATTCATGTACTATGAGCCAAGATCAAAACCTGCATTTATTCAAAAACGTTCAAAAATTAAATAAAAAAAACAAGTTTTTTTAACTGAAAGTAAGGAGCGACATTAAAACTTAAAACGAACAGAAATTATTCCGTATATGAAAGGGGCTGTCCCCTCCTCAACGCCTTGCTCCTTACGCTAATGTTTGACTTTCTCACAACTCTATTTTTTTTAAACAATAAAAAACTTTAGCGTAAAGAGCAAGGCGTTGAGGAGGGGACAGCTCCTTTCGTATACGGAATAATTTCTGTTCGTTTTAAGTTTTAATGTCGCTCCTTACTATCAGTTAAAAAAAACTTGTTTTTTTTATTTAATACAATAATAATCCAATAATATAACTACAATAATGTAATTACTCAGCCCGTTTTATTGGAGGTGGCAAAAGCTAACTCGAATGAAATGGTGTTTATTTGCTGGCTAATTCTTTTGTTTCTTTTCTTTATACCCTTTCGACGTAAAACTACCCTCCCCCCCCCCATCTAAAAAAACAATAATTTATCCTTCTGTCCTATATATTTGAAAATTAGCAGAGCTTTTCATACCCAGGGCTCGAACACACTTGAAAGCCTTGGTTGTAGCAATAGCTAGCCGCAATCTTAAAGACACATTAAAAATACACAATCTCACAAGAAAACTTGCCGTTAATGCTGATTCAGAAATGATAGCTAGTATTTAAATTAAAAAAAAAGAATACGGTATTAGACTTTACAGTCCCTACAGGCGGTGCTGATATCTGTTTTATGGGCCTTCAGCCAGGAATTACAATAGGGGAGCTGGGGGCCAGTCTTCCTTTGCTTTCACACACCCTTCCTGTTTACCTTCCTCAGATTTATCTGGGTGCTCGTTTAGGCCTGGGTCGACTCTGGCTGAGCTTAACGAGTCACGCCACTGACCCCCATTCCAAACCAATTTAAATTAACAGTAGAAGTTTATTTTGGAAGAAATTTATGGTAATTTTTGAAAAGAGCTGGAAACACTGACAATTCTCCCTCTTTCTGTTTTGTTTCCCCAGTACTGAGAGAGCACTAGAATATCTTAGAGAGCTGTTTAATTTTATTTGGAATCTATTATTCACACTTGAACACTTTTTACAATTTCCTCATGACAACACCATCATATAATGTCTTATGGCACCAAAATCCAATTTTGGTGTTAGTCATACTTGCAAGTGGAAAACAAAAACAAAAAACTTTTGAAAAAAAACTACCGAGTGAAAAAAATTTATCCGAATACAAAGCTGATTCGTTAATGATAGAAACTATTTATTTTCATTTCAACGCTAAAACTAACAACGAAACAAAATCTTGGAAAGTACTTGTACCCGAACGTGTGTTCTTTTTCTTTGTCTTTTTCCCCAGCAGTAGCCGGTCCCTGGAACATCAGAGGGGCACCGAAATGGATAACCTTCTGAGGTTCTCGGGATTTGTGTTTTATTTCCCCCAAACCCATAAAGGTGTGCATTAACTGGTGACTGGATCGATGGTACATAGCATACTTCACACAAAATTTACAAATAAAAAGGCGATTGGTATACTATTCAAATCTGCTTCCAAGTATAATAATCGTTACCGTCATATCATTCTTTTTGAATTTTTTTTTTTTTTTCAGCAGAAACTTTTGAGCCTGTAAGGCATTATTTTTTCCGAATGCCTTTCAGTTTTTCGTCAAATTCTTTCTGACTTTTGTGTATTCCTAGACCAGAGACTACATCCTATAAAAATTTAAATCCGACCAGAGTAAAGGCTATTTCTAATCTTAGAGCTGAGGCCCAAATTCAACAACCCTCCCTCCTCTTCATTCGCAAATTAAAAAAAAATAATCATAATATTGACCAAGAACGAGGAAATGAATCAAAATCGGGTCATTTAGATGGAAAAATTTAGATAAAGTCCAACTTCAACGGAGTATATATGAACTTTGCCATGCACGGAACGATACACACAAGCAGCACCCTGAAAGAGAAGCGATTTCACTGGCTGCCAGTGACAGAAATTAGTTGCAATCGCAGCTCTGCCGGTTCTCTGCCTTTGGTCCAAATAAGTTTAGCTTGCACAAATGGTTAATATAAGCTAGAAACTACAAACGAAGCGAGAAGCTTATTTTGAGCTTCTAATCAGTGCTAGGTCAAACCTATTCTTAGGTCTTGGGTTGAGCTCAGTGAAACAAGGCTTAATTTCAATATGAGTTACAGAAGGGTTAAGTCAAAAGAGGGTCGATTTAAATCGGGGTCCAGTTGGACAAGGTTTTAGTTAAATGAGGTTAAGTTGTACGGGAACTCAGTCAAATGAGATTTTAGTTAAATGGGGTTCAGCTGCACATTGGCTGAGTTGCACGGGGCCCAGTTAAACGGGAGGTCGTGCGCACAAGGTTTCAGTCAAATACTACTACTACTAACAACTCACCGCAGCACCAAACCGCCTGAGGCCAACACAGCTACGCACGCTCTTCCTCCACCCCAATCGATTCAAAGCCTCCCTTTTTACACCCGCCCACGAAGTTCCCATTTCCTTTAAATCTTTCTTTATGAAGTCCTCCCACCCCAGACGGCGACGACCTGCTTTCCGTTTAGCCCTAGATGGTTGGCCGAAAAGAACAATCTTCGGCAATCTTTCATCCTTCATCCGCACAACGTGCCCTAACCACCTCAACCTTTCTTTAATTATAGCCCTAGAGAGCGGTATTGAACCACATTTTTCGTATAGCCTATTGTTTGAAATACGGTCAGTCAGCCGGGTACCCAGAACAATCCTTAAGCAGTTTCTCTGGAAAACATCTAACAAATCTTCATCCGCTTTTCGGAGCGTCCATGCTTCAGAGCCATATTTGACCACTGTCATCACTGTAGCTTCTAATATTCTAATCTTGGTTTGCAGACTTATCTTCCTATTCTTCCAGATTTTTTTTTTTAACTGTGAAAAAACACCCTGAGCCTTGGCTATTCTATTTTTAACATCTTCACTGCTCCCACAATCTTTACTAATAATAATACCAAGGT
Source organism: Artemia sinica (assembly GCA_027921565.1). Lineage (NCBI taxonomy): Eukaryota > Metazoa > Arthropoda > Branchiopoda > Anostraca > Artemiidae > Artemia > Artemia sinica. The sequence continues at coordinate 20,083,326 of CM051271.1, read as the reverse complement.
AAGTGAAGCTGCCCACCTGATCAATCTTTTCATTACCCAACGTCACCTTTTCATCTTCACTTATTCCTAGCCTTAGTGACTTAGTCTTCCTAACATTAATTTTCAAACCAATTCTAGCACCCTGAACTTGCAAAACCTCTAAAACTTCATTCATTTTGCTCATACTTTCATCTAGAATGCTTAAATCATCAGCATAATCCAAGTCCAGGAGACTTTTTCCTCCCCATTTGATTCCGTGGTCTCCCATTGCCTTTCCTGCGCTCCTCAAAACAAAGTCCATCAAAATAATCCATATAAAGGGGGTATAGAACACAACCCTGCTTAACTCCTGATTTAATACAAAACCAGCTGCTAACCTCATTTCCTACCTTAACCGCAGCAGTGCTATTCTCGTACATAGCACTAATCACTTTAATGTATTTGTCTGGTATACCATACAAGGATAAAACCTTTACTAAAACTCTTCTATCAACAGAATCGAACGCTTGTTCATAATCTATAAAACTGAGGACCAAAGGTGTTCGAAAACTCAGGCACTTCTCAATTATTAGCTTAAGAGTGAAAATTTGGTCGACACATCCTCTACCTTTTCTAAAACCGCACTGCTCTTCTCTTAAAACTTTGTCTACGGCATCTCTCAGTCTAAAAAGTATCATATTACTAAGTAATTTACTACCTACAGAGACCAGACTAATGCCTCGATAATTACCACACTCACTTTTATCACCTTTCTTATAAAGTGGCTTAATTAAGGTTTTCCTAAAATCGTTAGGTACTTCCCCTTTTTCAAAAATCATATTCATAGTCTTCAATAACTTATTTCTAACCTCAGAGCCACCATATTTAAGAAACTCATTTACCACCCTATCAGCACCTGGAGCCATATTATTCTTTAATCCTTTTAGTACTGTTGCTAATTCCTCCTCACAAAACAAATCTTCCTTCAGTTCCAAGGTATCACAAACTTTTTCATTTTCCTCTATATTTTTTCCTGCAACTCTATCTCGGTTAAGCAAATTGTCAAAATGTTCGGCCCATCTCTCTTTAGTTTTTTCCTTTTCGCTAATTGCGACCCCATTCCTATCTTTAACTGGGACAAGTCCGGATTGACTGCTCCCTCTCAATTTGTTAACGTGCCAGTACAATATTTTACTATTATGCCGTCTAGCTGCATCTTCCAGATCCTCGGTAATTTTATCCATGGCCTGCACTTCACACCTCCTTAGTTCATAGTTTAATGCTTTCTCCACTTTCTTTACATTTCTTTTGTTTTCATACGATCTATCACTCAGATAATTCTTGTACAAGTCCTTTCTCCTTTCTATTAAACATAAAGCTTTTTCACTAATATTCTTAGCTGCAGTTCTAGCTTTCTTCCCTAATACACCTTCAGCAACTTCACAAATTATTTTTCTAAAATTATTCCAACCATCTTCCACATTATCATATTTTAAACTCTTAAGTTTAGTATTCAACTGTCCCTGGAAAGTTTCTCTCAGATTCTCATCCTGGAGTCTACCAACATCATAACTTCCCGGGAGGTAGTTACCCTTCCGATATTTCAGCTTTAAATTAACCCTTGACACTACTAGATGGTGATCTTTACTTTTAACATCAATAACAGCACTCCTATATACCCTAGTATCTTGTATTGATCCTGCCAGTCTTCGGTTTATTATAACATAATCAATAAGGTTTGCTGTCAGTCAAATGGGATGGAGTTACACATGGTTGAGTTGCACAGGGGGCTAGTTGCACGATGGTTTAGTTATATTGGGCTGAGTTGCACGTGAGTCCAGTTAACGGGAGTTCAGTTGCACGAGTGTTCAGTTAAATGGGGTTGATTGGCACGGAAGCTCAGATACATGGGTTCAGTTACAGGCACACCTCTTTTATAATATGTATAACGTCATTGCAACACAACCAAGTTTTTTGTGCTCTTTAAATGCATTTGACTGTGAAGACATTCACATAAAGTTGTTTTTTTTTCAAATAAAGGCTCTAATGTAAAGTCAGCAGAAGGGCAGCAGAAGCAGAAGGTCATGGGCAGGTCCTGCCCATGACCCACCAAAATATTGACATGCCCCACCGGTGGAGCATGTGCCCCATGTTGGGAATCGCAGGACTATGATAATTAAACTGGGTTTATTTATGACTGACTGTTTGAACGCCCAAGCATAGTTGCTTTTTACATGCATTCAGTACACCATATGTAATTTAGCAAGATCTGAAACAATTTTGGGCGAAAATTGAATGTTTTCCTTTTTTCAATTTCTTTGATCATAATATACTTTAAGTATCTTATCATTCTATTTTTGGTGAAGATTTTCAAATGGCCGCCATATGATTCCACTTCAACATAACCTATGAGTAAAATTGATATTATCTCTGTAATCAATCATTATTATCCGATGAATTAAAGATTGACAGGTAATTCATGCTAAAAACGCCTGGTTGAATTTGAATTATGGCTCCTAACTTGGGCATATGCCCCACAGAAGGGTATTTCAAATCTTTAAGAAGTAAATGCAACACTGATTTAACCAAGGCTGATAGCTTTTTAAGGACCCTCCACATGACAAGAATTCCTTTTCAAATAGTAAGTATATTAATTTTTTTCTACTCTCCCTCCCTCCCTTTCTGTTTTTTTATTGTTTATGAATAAATCTCTAAATAGTATGCGTGTCTTTCTCATCCTTTAAAGGCTGCAGAGCCTTTGCGGGAACCAGCACTTTTTTTGAAATTACTGAAGAATTTTTATTGGAGAACCTTAAAGCTGGAGCTTATGGGAGAACCTTGTACATGTTTTTTTCTTTCTTTTTTTTGAGATTACTGAAGAACTTTTATTGGAGAACATTAAAGCTGGAGTTTATGGGAGAACCTTGTACACTTCAAGTAGTCCCACGGAACAGATCAGCACCTGACAATTCCAGTGAATTGGACGGTAAGGCCGAGCAAAAATAATCTGTTAATTGCTAAAGCCAGTTACTTTTCAAACTTGGTTCATTTTGAAAATGATTCATGACTTGTGTTCACTCCGTATAGACCTGTCATTTGCAACGTGGGGCGTGGACATGCAACGTGATGGGCAGGACATGCACCCTTCCGCTGACTATACTTTAGAACCTTAATCTTGAAAAAACATTTTTCATGAGAATGATTCACATTCATACGCATCTAAAGAATAAAAAAGATCCATGATAGCATGGCAATGACGCCAATAGTATAAAAGGTGTTGTATTCAGACAATATTTTTCATCAGTATAAAATATGCCTAGAAAACGAACTGGAAAAAGTTACTAAGTTAACGGCCTTTTAAGCATCCTTCAGGTGAATACACGCGAAATTTTGAATAACAAATTTAACTATCATGAGGGAGCATCAGGATTTTAGAAATAACTCGGAGGGGCATGGCCCAAAATCGGTTGGGAACAACTAGTCTAGACTGTCCGGAAAGAATTAGGAAATTCCCCGAGGAGCGGATATCTGATGATTTGCGAAAAGTAGGGATTGAGGGTAAGAATAGAGGAGTAAGAATTTCCTACAGAAGTAGGAATAGAAACAGGGAGTAAAAACAAGTGCTTGTCACTTATTAACTTTCTTTTATGTGCACATAGAATTAGCTACCAATATGAGTGTAAAAAGAACACTTTCATGATGGACAATATTTTTGACGTTTCATATAGAATATGTTGACGCTTCATGACGTTTTGACGTCAATATTTTTGACGTTTCATGTTGAACACTTTCATGTTGGACAATATTTTGACGCTTCTTTGCCGAAAAATGGCTTTCATCCACGATTTTTCCCTTGGAAGATGTTATAGGTAATTCTCCACAACTTATGTATATTTTGTTTTTTTATGGATGAATAAAATATAAATCAAAGCAACATTTAGAAGTAAAAGCTCAACAATAGATTATCCTTAAAATTAAATACTTTTTAAGAAAGGATATTCTTAAACAAGAGTAATGTAATAAAAAGTTAAAAACAAAAACATTTTATCACACTGGTTTGAGAATGAAAGAGGTTCTTCATTCTCATTTGCTTTAAATAAACAAACATTCAGTTCAAACGTTTTGAACTGCAATTGGTTGATAAAACTACTGGTAAATATCATTCGAATCGGGAGGGGGGCACACACTTTCCGCCACCTAGTATATATATAGGAGCGCAATGTGTTCCGTAGAGTTCTGCTATGCGTGACAGAGTTCCACCACGCGTGACACAGCCTGCGCAACGCTTGGCACATACAACCCGGTGTACATTATTTCTGAAACTCGGCCCTCCCTCAATTTGTCTGCGTGTATTAAACTATAAAACGCAACCAGTAAAGCAAGAGTCAGAATTTAGCGTTTGAGGGGGGGGGTTAAGGGAGAAGCAATATTTTTTATTATATTTAATATTTATAATAAAAACAAAACTTTCACTTTTCTTTCAAGATTAAAGTGTAGGAATTTCTCACTTAAATTCCACCTCAGTCATTTTATTCAGAACTTAAAGACGAAGGGCAAAGACAAGGTCACTCTGATTTTTCTATTCGGAATGAATCCATGTTACAGCATTTCCTACTTTCTTTGCAGGTTGTTTGGCCAATTTTTTCGAGCGGGAAGAATTTTTATCCTGGCTCCAAATTGTATCACGTTTCATTATTTTGTCTTCTAGTTTCACAAGTCGGAAATTTGCTTGAATCTTGTCCGGTCTTACAAAAATTGGAGCCAAACTAAGCCATTAAAGAGAAGGCTTGCGTAACACCTGTCATTTCTAAACAATTTTCTTATCTTCAATTTCTAAGAAAATGGCTGAACAACAGCAAATACGTGCTCTAGGGTTGCTTTTAAAGTGTAGAAATGAACAGTTTTAATTTCTACATTTCTAATACAGCATGTCCAGGTAAAAAAGTGTCGACATCTAATCAAGTTAATGAAAACACTGTCACAGTCGTGTTATCACGTTAATGAAAAGACTGTCACATTGACGATGTGGGCACAATGTTTTTTTTTTTCTTTTTTTTTTCTCTCTCTCTCTATACCCGGGCACTTCGTATCGAAGGAGTTGTCGTAGAAAATTTGAAAACGGCTCATTCGATTGGAAATTAGAGTGGCTAGTGCCCTTTTTAATAGTCGAAAGTGATTGGAGGGCAACTATCCCCCCCCACGCCCAGCATTCCCCCAAACACATCCAATCAAAATTTTGAGATAGCCATTTTGTTCAGCGTAGTTGATTTCTAGATAGAAAACATATTTTTGAGGAGGAAATTCCCCCACAGCCCTCAGGGCAAGGGTTTTAAGTTATGCCCTGGGGGCATATAAGGTTTTTATAAGTAGAAAGGGGGGTGCCAGTCCCACGAGGACCACGTGGTTTATGGTTTTCTCACTGAGAATGAAAAAACAGAATTTTTCTCACTTGAAAAAACAGGAATTTTCTCACTTTGATGGATGTTTTCTTGGACGGTTATGTGTGTTGGTCAATTTATTTGATGTTTTTCATGGATGTCAACATCAATTTATGTCTGTTTTATGGTTCGTTGTCAGTGAGAATGAAAAAACAGGATTTTTCTCACTTTGATGGATGTTTTATGGTTTTTGTCGGTGAGAATGGAAAAACAGGATTTTTCTCACTTTGATGGATGTTTCAAGGTCGATTTATTTGTTGTTGTTTGCCCAGGTGTAATGACATTGGGGTGATTTACATAATCGAGGGGAATTATTGATTCACGAAAGGGGAATTAAGAAACAAACATGGCTTCATTGTTGTTTGGCTAACCTAACCTGAGAAATTGATTTACATAATCGGCGGGGGAATTATTGGTTCACGAAAGGGGAATTAAGAAACAAACATGGCTTCTTTGATCTTTAGGCTAACCTAACCTGAGAAATTGATTTACATAATCGCTAGGGGAATGTATTGATTCACGAAGGGGGAATTAAGAAACATTACGGTTTTTCATTGATGTTTTTCATGGATGTCAACAACAATTTATGTCTGTTTTATGGTTCGTTGTCAGTGAGAATGAAAAAACAGGATTTTTCTCACTTTGATGGATGTTTTATGGTTTTTGTCAGTTAGAATGGAAAAACAGGAATTTTCTCACTTTGATGGATGTTTTTTTGGACGATTATGTGTTTTGGTCAATTTATTTGATGTTTTTCATGGATGTCAACATCAATTTATGTCTGTTTTATGGTTTTTGTCAGTGAGAATGAAAAAACAGGATTTTTCTCACTTTGATGGATGTTTTATGGTTTTTGTCAGTGAGAATGAAAAAACAGGATTTTTCTCACTTTGATGGATGTTTCAAGGTCGATTTATTTGTTGTTGTTTGTCCAGGTGTAATGACAATGGGGTGATTTACATAATCGAGGGGAATTATTGATTCACGAAAGGGGAGTTAAGAAACAAACATGGCTTCTTTGTTGTTTGGCTAACCTAACCTGAGAAATTGATTTACATAATATGCGGGGAATTATTGATTCACGAAAGAGGAATTAAGAAACAAACATGACTTCTTTGATCTTTAGGCAAACCTAACCTGAGAAGTTGATTTACATAATCGCTAGGGGAATTATTGATTCACGAAAAGGGGAATAAAGAAACATTATGGCTTCTTTAATCTTAGGTCTGAGGGATAAACGTTCTTTAGGTCAGAGAGAAAAATTAATATTCTATTTTTAAATAGGGCTTCATTGATCTTTAGTGTCAGGAATTAGAAATGACATCACTTGTTATCTTCGAATTATGCGGGAGTCTAAAGAGATAGAAATTCTATTTTTAAATACGGCTTCACTGATCTTTAAGTCGGAGAGATGAATTGATATTCTAACGAAACCTTAATAGTGTAGCTAGGAACATTTATGAGATGAAGAGATTAAAGCGGGAAAAGGGTTTCCTAGAAATTTGAAATGCGACAGCGCAGGGATGCCAAAAACAAAAGGAACACGCTGAGATTACGTTTAGGGATTATTTGGGTGAAACTGTTTTAGACATTTTAGGGAATTATTTCGGCGAAACAGTTAGAGACATTTTAAAAGATGATTTTAGAAGAGGTTTTAGTAGAGGTTTTGAGTGTGGTCGTTATAATACACAAGTTGTATTTGAACAGTGTCGTGAGGTCCTCTACCCCAACCCCAAAGGGCCCCGATCCCCCTACCCCAACCCCAAAGGGCCCCGATCCCCCTAGCCCAACCCCGAAGGAAGCCCCCGGTCCTCAAAGGTCCCCCAGGCTCCCAAAGGGCCCCCCAACGGCCCCCGGCGCCCCAAAGGCCCCTGAGCCCTCATTTTTTAATACTTTTTTAAGGCTTTACTATATCTTTTCAGAACAATTTCCTTTCTTAATGTCCCTCCTAAACCCATTTTCCAACTTGAAGTACTTATCTTTTTCACCCACAACTATACTTTACAGCTTTTTGGATACCTCAACACCAAGAAATACTTTTCAAAGACCATTTCAGAGCAAGTTACTTTCTTAATGTCCCTCCTAAACCCATTTTCCAACTTGAAGTACTTATCTTTTTCACCCATAACTATATTTTACAGCTTTTTGGATCCTCAACACCAAGAAATACTTTTCAAAAGACATTTCAGAGCAACTTTTTTTCTTAATGTCCCTTCTAAACCATTTTGCAAGTTGAAGTACTTATCTTTTTCACCCACAACTATACGTTACAGCTTTATGGATACCTCAACACCAAGAAATACTTTTCAAAGACCATTTCAGAGCAAGTTACTTTCTTAATGTCCCTTCTAAACCCATTTTCCAACTTGAAGTACTTAATCTTTTCACCCACAACTATACTTTACAGCTTTTTGGATACCTTAACACCAAGGAATACTTTTCAAAGACCATTTCAGAGCAAGTTACTTTCATAATGTCCCTCCTAAACCCATTTTCCAACTTGAAGTACTTATCTTTTTCACCCACAACTATACTTTACAGCTTTTTGGTTACCTCAACACCAAGAAATACTTTTCAAAAGACCATTTCAGAGCAAGTTACTTTCTTAATGTCCCTCCTAAACCCATTTTCCAACTTGAAGTACTTATCTTTTCATCCACAACTATACTTTACAGCTTTTTGGATACCTCAACACCAAGAAATACTTTTCAAAGACCATTTCAGAGCAAGTTACTTTCTTAATGTCCCTCCTAAACCCGTTTTCCAACTTGAAGTACTTATGTTTTTAACCCACAACTATACTTTACAGCTTTTTGGATACCTCAACACCAAGAAATACTTTTCAAAGACCATTTCAGAGCAAGTTACTTTCATAATGTCCCTACTAAACCCATTTTTCAACTTGAAGTACTTTTCTTTTTCACCCACAACAATACTTTACAGCTTTTTGGATACCTCAACACCAAGAAATACTCTTCAAAGACCATTTCAGAGCAAGTTACTATCTTAATGTCCCTTCTAAACCTATTTTCCAACTTGAAGTACTTATCTTTTTCACCCACAACTATACTTTACAGCTTTTTGGATACCTCAACACCAAGAAATACTTTTCAAAGACCATTTCAGAGCAAGTAACTTTCTTAATGTCCCTCCTAAACCCATTTTCCAACTTGAAGTGCTTATCTTTTTCATCCAAAACTATACTTTACAGCTTTTTGGATACCTCAACACCAAGAAATACTTTTCAAAGACCATTTCAGAGCAAGTTACTTTCTTAATGTCCCACCTAAACCCATTTTCCAACTTGAAGTACTTATCTTTTTCACCCACAACTATACTTTACAGCTTTTTGGATACCTCAACACCAAGAAATACTTTTCAAAGACCATTTCAGAGCAAGTTACTTTCACAATGTCCCTCCTAAACCCATTTTCCAACTTGAAGTACTTATCTTTTTCACCACAACTATACTTTACAGCTTTTTGGATACCTCAACACCAAGAAATACTTTTCAAAAAACATTTCAGAGCAAGTTCCTTTCTTAATGTCCCACCTAAACCCATTTTCCAACTTGAATTACTTATCTTTTTCACCCACAACTATACTTTACAGCTTTTTGGATACCTCAACACCAAGAAATACTTTTCAAAGACCATTTCAGAGCAAGTTACTTTCTTAATGTCCCTCCTAAACCCATTTTCCAACTTGAAGTACTTATCTTTTCACCCACAACTATACTTTACAGCTTTTTGGATACCTCAACACCTAGAAATACTTTTCAAAGACCATTTCAGAGCAAGTTACTTTCTTAATGTCCCTCCTAAACCCACTTTCCAACTTGAAGTACTTATCTTTTTCACCCACAACTATACTTTACAGCTTTTTGGATACCTCAACACCAAGAAATACTTTTCAAAGACCATTTCAGAGCAAGTTACTTTCTTAATGTTCCTCCTAAACCCATTTTCCAACTTGAAGTACTTATCTTTTTCATCCACATTTATACTTTACAGCTTTTTGGATACCTCAACACCAAGAAATACTTTTCAAAGACCATTTCAGAGCAAGTTACTTTCTTAATGTCCCTCCTAAACCCATTTTCCAACTTTAAGTACTTATCTTTTTCACCCACAACTATACTTTACAGCTTAATGGATACCTCAACACCAAGAAATACTTTTCAAAGACCATTTCAGAGCAAGTTACTTTCTTAATGTCCCTCCTAAACCCATTTTCCAACTTGAAGTACTTATCTTTTTCACCCACAACTATACTTTACAGCTTTTTGGATACCTCAACAACAAGAAATACTTTTCAAAAGACATTTCAGAGCAAGTTACTTTCTTAATGTCCCTCCTAAACCCATTTTCCAACTTGAAGTACTTATCTTTTTCACCCACAACTATACTTTACAGCTTTTTGGATACCTCAACACCAAGAAATACTTTTCAAAGACCATTTCAGAGCAAGTTACTTTCTTAATGTCCCTCCTAAACCCATTTTCCAACTTGAAGTACTTATCTTTTCACCCACAACTATACTTTACAGCTTTTTGGTTACCTCAACACCAAGAAATACTTTTCAAAGACCATTTCAGAGCAAGTTACTTTCATAATGTCCCTCCTAAACCCATTTTCCAACTTGAAGTACTTATCTTTTTCACCCACAACTATACTTTACAGCTTTTTGGTTACCTCAACACGAAGAAATACTTTTCAAAGACCATTTCAGAGCAAGTTACTTTCTTAATGTCCCTCCTAAACCCATTTTCCAACTTGAAGTACTTATCTTTTTCATCCACAACTATACTTTACAGCTTTTTGAATACCTCAACACCAAGAAATACTTTTCAAAGACCATTTCAGAGCAAGTTACTTTCTTAATGTCCCTCCTAAACCCATTTTCCAACTTGAAGTACTTATCTTTTTCACCCACAACTATACTTTACAGCTTTTTGGTTACCTCAACACCAAGAAATACTTTTCAAAGACCATTTCAGAGCAAGTTACTTTCTTAATGTCCCTCCTAAACCCATTTTCCAACTTGAAGTACTTATCTTTTTCACCCACAACTATACTTTACAGCTTTTTGGATACCTCAACACCAAGAAATACTTTTCAAAGACCATTTCAGAGCAAGTTACTTTCTTAATGTCCCTCCTAAACCCATTTTCCAACTTTTCACATAGAGATGAAAAAATTTAAAGTTATGTTCCAAATTTTTCTTAGAAGATAGAAAAGTTCAAGTTCTCTTCTGAATTTTACCAAAGAACACAATTCAATTCTAATTTCACCAGAGAAAATAAAAAGCTTCCACTTCAGCTTTAAGTTCACCAAGACATAAAAAATTTAAAGTTCAGTTCTAAATTTTTCCGTAGAAGATAGGAAAAGTTATACCATGATTGTGATTATTTTCTATGAAGATAAAAAGTTTCACTTTAATTCTAAATTTTCTTAAATTCAATTCTGGCTTTTCTCAAAGAGATGAAAAAATTTAAAGTTCTGTTCCAAATATTTTCCCGGAAGAAGAAAAGTTCAACTTCGATTCTGAATTTTCTTAATGAAAATGAAATAAGTTATTGATCATTTTCTATTTTTCCAAATAATATAAAAAGTTTCCACTTCAGTTCAGATTTTTCTCAAAGAGATGAAAAAATTTAAAATACTGTTCCAAATTTTTCATAGAAGATAGAAAAGTTCAAGTTCTCTTCTGAATTTTACCAAAGAACACAATTCAATTCTAATTTCACCAAAGAAAATAAAAAGCTTCCACTTCAGTTTTAAGTTCACCAAGACATAAAAAATTTAAAGTTCAGTTCTAAATTTTTCCGTAGAAGATAGGAAAAGTTATACCATGATTGTGATTATTTTCTATGAAGATAAAAAGTTTCACTTTAATTCTAAATTTTCATAAATTCAGTTCCGACCTTTCTCAAAGAGATGAAAAAATTTAAAGTTCTGTTCCAAATATTTTTCCGGAAGAAGAAAAGTTCAACTTCGATTCTGAATTTTCTTAATGAAAATGAAATAAGTTATTGATCAATTCTATTTTCCCAAAATAACATAAAAATTTTCCACTTCAGTTCAGATTTTTCTCAAAGAGATGAAAAATTTAAAATACTTCCAAATTTTTCATAGAAGATAGAAAAGTTCAAGTTCTCTTCTGAATTTTATCAACGAACACAATTCAATTCTAATTTCTCCAGAGAAAATAAAAAGCTTCCACTTCAGTTTTAAGTTCACCAAGACAAAAAAATTTAAAGTTCTGTTCTAAATTTTTCCGTAGAAGATAGGAAAAGTTATACTATGATTGTGATTATTTTCCATGAAGATAAAAAGTTTCGCTTTAATTCTAAATTTTCTTAAATTCAGCTCCGACTTTTCACATAGAGATGAAAAAAATTTAAAGTTCTGTTCCAAATTTTTCATAGAAGATTGGAAAAGTTATACTTTGATCGTGAATATTCAAGTTCTCTTCTGAATTTTACCAAAGAACACAATTCAATGCTAATTTCTCCAGAGAAAATAAAAAGCTTCCACTTCAGTTTTAAGTTCACCATGACATAAAAAATTTAAAGTTCAGTTCTAAATTTTTACATAGAAGATAGGAAAAGTTATACTATGATCGTGATTATTTTCCTATGAAGATTAAAAGTTTCACTTCAATTTTAAATTTTTCTCAAAGAAGTGAAGAAAAGTTCAACTTCGATTCTGAATTTTCTCAATGAAAATGAAATAAGTTATTGATCATTTCTATTTTCCCAAAATACTCTAAAAATTTTCCACTTCAGTTCAGATTTTTCTCAAACAGATGAAAAAATTTAAAATACTGTTCCAAATTTTTCATAGAAGATAGAAAAGTTCAAGTCCTCTTCTGAATTTTACCAAAGAACATAATTCAATTCTAATTTCTCCAGAGAAAATAAAAAGCTTCCACATCAGTTTTAATCAAGAGAATTTAACTGTGACAAGGTAAACCATAACAAAACACTACTGAAATATACCAACTCTTGCATTTCAACGAAAGAAATCCAAAAATGAACTTTGAAAAATCAAGAGAATGTAACTGTGACAAGGTAAACCACGATAAAACACTATTGAAATATTTCAACTCTTGCATTTCAACGAAAGAAATCCAAAAATGAACTTTGAAAAATCAAGAGAATGTAACTGTGACAAGGTAAACCACGATAAAACACTATTGAAATATTTCAACTCTTGCATTTCACGAAAGAAATTCAAAATGAACTTTGAAAAATCAAGAGAATGTAACTGTGACAAGGTAAACCACGATAAAAAACTATTGAAATATTCCAACTCTTGCATTTCAGGAAAAAAATTCAAAATGAACTTTGAAAAATCAAGAGAATGTAACTGTGACATGGTAAACCACGATAAAACACTACTGAAATATTCCAACTCTTGCATTTCACGAAAGAAATTCAAAATGAACTTTGAAAAATCAAGAGAATGTAAAAATCCAAAATGAACTTTGAAAAATCAAGAGAATTTAACTGTGACAAGGTAAACCATGACAAAACACTACTGAAATATTCCAACTCTTGCATTTCAAGGAAAAAAAAATCCAAAATGAACTTTGAAAAAACAAGAGAATGTAACTGTGACAAGGTAAACCATAACAAAACACTACTGAAATATTCCAACTCTTGCATTTCAACGAAAGAAATCCAAAATGAACTTTGAAAAATCAAGAGAATGTAACTGTGACAAGGTAAACCACGACAAAACACTACTGAAATATTCCAACTCTTGCATTTCAAGGAAAGAAATCCAAAATGAAATTTGAAAAATCAAGAGAATGTAACTGTGACAAGGTAAACCACGACAATACACTACTGAATTATTCCAACTCTTGCATTTCATGAAAGAAATTCAAAATGAACTTTGAAAGATCAAGAGAATGTAACTGTGACAAGGTAAACCACGATAAAACACTACTGAAATATTCCAACTCTTGCATTTCATGAAAGAAATTCAAAATGAACTTTGAAAAATCAAGAAAATGTAACTGTGACATGGTAAACCACGACAAAACACTACTTAAATATTCCAACTCTTGCATTTTACGAAAGAAATCCAAAATCAACTTTGAAAAATCAAAAGAATGTAACTGTGACAAGGTAAAGTACAACAAAACACTACTGAAATATTCCAACTCTTGCATTTCAACGAAAGAAATCCAAAATGAACTTTGAAAAATCAAGAGGATGTAACTGTGACAAGGTAAACCACGACAAGACACTACTAAAATATTCCAACTCTTGCATTTCATGAAAGAAATTCAAAATGAACTTTGGAAAATCAAGAGAATGTATCTGTGACAAGGTAAAGTACAGCAAAATACTAGTGAAATATTCCCACTCTTGCATTTCAACGAAAGAAATTCAAAATGAACTATGAAAAGTTAAGAAAATGTAACTGTGACATGGTAAACCACGACAAAACACTACTGAAATATTCCAACTCTTGCATTTTAACGAAAGAAATCCAAAATAAACTTTGAAAAATCAAGAGAATGTAACAGTGACAAGGTAAAGCACAACAAGACACTACTGAAATATTCCAACTCTTGCATTTCAACGAAAGAAATTCAAAATGAACTCTGAAAAATCTGAGAATGTAAAAATCCAAAATGAACTTTGAAAAATCAAGAGAATGTAACTGTGACAAGGTAAACCACGACAAAACACTACTGAAATATTCCAACTCTTGCATTTCAACGAAAGAAATCCAAAATGAACTTTGAAAAATCAAGAGAATGTAACTGTGACAAGGTAACCCATAACAAAACACTACTGAAATATTCCAACTCTTGCATTTCAACGAAAGAAATCCAAAATGAACTTTGAAAAATCAAGAGGATGTAACTGTGACAAGGTAAACCACGACAAGACACTACTGAAATATACCAACTCTTGCATTTCAACGAAAGAAATCCAAAAATGAACTTTGAAAAATCAAGAAAATGTAACTGTGACAAGGTAAACTACGATAAAACACTATTGAAATATTTCAAGTCTTGCATTTCACGAAAGAAATTCAAAATGAAATTTGAAAAATCAAGAGAATGTAACTGTGACAAGGTAAACCATAACAAAACACTACTGAAATATTCCAACTCTTGCATTTCAACGAAAGAAATCCAAAAATGAACTTTGAAAAATCAAGAAAATGTAACTGTGACAAGGTAAACTACGATAAAACACTATTGAAATATTTCAAGTCTTGCATTTCACGAAAGAAATTCACAATGAACTTTGAAAAATCAAGAGAATGTAACTGTGACAAGGTAAACCACGATAAAACACTATTGAAATATTCCAACTCTTGCATTTCACGAAAAAAATTCAAAATGAACTTTGAAAAATCAAGAGAATGTAACTGTGACATGGTAAACCACGACAAAACACTACTGAAATATTCCAACTCTTGCATTTCACGAAAGAAATTCAAAATGAACTTTGAAAAATCAAGAGAATGTAAAAATCCGAAATGAACTTTGAAAAATCAAGAGAATTTAACTGTGACAAGGTAAACCATGACAAAACACTACTGAAATATTCCAACTCTTGCATTTCAAGGAAAAAATCCAAAATGAACTTTGAAAAAACAAGAGAATGTAACTGTGACAAGGTAAACCATAACAAAACACTACTGAAATATTCCAACTCTTGCATTTCAACGAAAGAAATCCAAAATGAACTTTGAAAAATCAAGAGAATGTAACAGTGACAAGGTAAAGCGCAACAAGACACTATTGAAATATTCCAACTCTTGCATTTCAACGAAAGAAATTCAAAATGAACTTTGAAAAATCTGAGAATGTAAAAATCCAAAATGAACTTTGAAAAATCAAGAGAATGTAACTGTGACAAGGTAAACCACGACAAAACACTACTGAAATATTCCAACTCTTGCATTTCAAGGAATGAAATCCAAAATGAACTTTGAAAAATCAAGAAAATGTAACTGTGACAAGGTAAACCATAACAAAACACTACTGAAATATTCCAGCTCTTGCATTTCAACGAAAGAAATCCAAAAATGAACTTTGACAAATCAAGAGAATGTAACTGTGACAAGGTAAACCATGAGAAAACACTACTGAAATATTCCAACTCTTGCATTTCAAGGAAAGAAATCCAAAACGAACTTTGAAAAATCAAGAGAATGTAACTGTGACAAGGTAAACCATAACAAAACACTACTGAAATATTCCAACTCTTATATTTCAACGAAAGAAATCCAAAAATGAACTTTGAAAAATCAAGAGAATGTAACTGTGACAAGGTAAACCACGATAAAACACTATTGAAATATTTCAACTCTTGCATTTCCCAAAAAAAATTTAAAATGAACTTTGAAAAATCAAGAGAATGTAACTGTGACAAGGTAAACCACTATAAAACACTATTGAAATATTTCAACTCTTGCATTTCACGAAAGAAATTCAAAATGAACTTTGAAAAATCAAGAGAATGTAACTGTGACAAGGTAAACCACGATAAAACACTATTGAAATATTCCAACTCTTGCATTTCAGGAAAAAAAATTCAAAATGAACTTTGAAAAATCAAGAGAATGTAACTGTGACATGGTAAACCACGACAAAACACTACTGAAATATTCCAACTCTTGCATTTCACGAAAGAAATTTAAAATGAACTTTGAAAAATCAAGAGAATGTAAAAATCCAAAATGAACTTTGAAAAATCAAGAGAATTTAACTATGACAAGGTAAACCATGTCAAAACACTACTGAAAATATTCCAACTCTTGCATTTCAAGGAAAAAAAATTCAAAATGAACTTTGAAAAATCAAGAGAATGTAACTGTGACAAGGTAAACCATAACAAAACACTACTGAAATATTCCAACTCTTGCATTTCAACGAAAGAAATCCAAAAATGAACTTTTGAAAAATCAAGAGAATGTAACTGTGGCAAGGTAAACCACGACAAAACACTACTGAAATATTCCAACTCTTGCATTTCAAGGAATGAAATCCAAAATGAACTTTGAAAAATCAAGAGAATGTAACTGTGACAAGGTAATCCACGACAATACACTACTGAAATATTCCAACTCTTGCATTTCAAGGAAAGAAATCCAAAATGAACTTTGAAAAATCAAGAGAATGTAACTGTGACAAGGTAAACCACGATAAAACACTACTGAAATATTTCAACTCTTGCATTTCATGAAAGAAATTCAAAATGAACTTTGAAAGATCAAGAGAATGTAACTGTGACATGGTAAACCACGACAAAACACTACTTAAATATTCCAACTCTTGCATTTTACGAAAGAAATCCAAAATGAACTTTGAAAAATCAAGAGAATGTAACTGTGACAAGGTAAACCACGACAAAACACTACTGAAATATTTCAACTCTTGCATTTCATGAAAGAAATTCAAAATGAACTTTGAAAAATCAAGAGAATGTATCTGTGACAAGGTAAAGTACAACAAAATACTACTGAAATATTCCAACTCTTGCTTTTCAACGAAAGAAATTCAAAATGAAGTTTGAAAAATTAAGATTATGTAACTGTGACATTGTAAACCACGACAAAACACTACTGAAATATTCCAACTCTTGCATTTCAACGAAAGAAATCCAAAATGAACTTTGAAAAATCAAGAAAATGTAACAGTGACAAGGTAAAGCACAACAAGACACTACTGAAATATTCCAACTCTTGCATTTCAACGAAAGAAATTCAAGATAAACTTTGAAAAATCAAGAGAATGTCACTGTGACAAGGTAAACCACGACAAAACACTACTGAAATATTTCAACTCTTGCATTTCTCGAAAGAAATTCAAAATGAACTTTGAAAAATCATGAGAATGTAAAAATCCAAAATGAACTTTGAAAAATCAAGAGAATGTAACTGTGACAAGGTAAACCACGACAAAACACTACTGAAATATTCTAACTCTTGCATTTCAAGGAATGAAATCCAAAATGAACTTTGAAAAATCAAGAGAATGTAACTGTGACAAGGTAACCCATAACAAAACACTACTGAAATATTCCAACTCTTGCATTTCAACGAAAGAAATCCAAAAATGAACTTTGACAAATCAAGAGAATGTAACTGTGACAAGGTAAACCATGACAAAACACTACTGAACTATTCCAACTCTTGCATTTCAACGAAAGAAATCCAAAATGAACTTTGAAAAATCAAGAAAATGTAACAGTGACAAGGTAAAGCACAACAAGACACTACTGAAATATTCCAACTCTTGCATTTCAACGAAAGAAATTCAAGATAAACTTTGAAAAATCAAGAGAATGTCACTGTGACAAGGTAAACCACGACAAAACACTACTGAAATATTTCAACTCTTGCATTTCTCGAAAGAAATTCAAAATGAACTCTGAAAAATCATGAGAATGTGACAGTGACAAGGTAAAGCACAACAAGACACTACTGAAATATTCCAACTCTTGCATTTCAACGAAAGAAATTCAAAATGAACTCTGAAAAATCTGAGAATGTAAAAATCCAAAATGAACTTTGAAAAATCAAGAGAATGTAACTGTGACAAGGTAAACCACGACAAAACACTACTGAAATATTCCAACTCTTGCATTTCAAGGAATGAAATCCAAAATGAACTTTGAAAAATCAAGAGAATGTAACTGTGACAAGGTAACCCATAACAAAACACTACTGAAATATTCCAACTCTTGCATTTCAACGAAAGAAATCCAAAAATGAACTTTGACAAATCAAGAGAATGTAACTGTGACAAGGTAAACCATGACAAAACACTACTGAAATATTCCAACTCTTGCATTTCAAAGAAAGAAATCCAAAATGAACTTTGAAAAATCAAGAGAATGTAACTGTGACAAGGTAAACCATAACAAAACACTACTGAAATATACCAACTCTTGCATTTCAACGAAAGAAATCCAAAAATGAACTTTGAAAAATCAAGAGAATGTAACTGTGACAAGGTAAACCACGATAAAACACTATTGAAATATTTCAAGTCTTGCATTTCACGAAAGAAATTCAAAATGAACTTTGAAAAATCAAGAGAATGTAACTGTGACAAGGTAAACCACGATAAAACACTATTGAAATATTCCAACTCTTGCATTTCACGAAAAAAATTCAAAATGAACTTTGAAAAATCAAGAGAATGTAACTGTGACATGGTAAACCACGACAAAAGACTACTGAAATATTCCAACTCTTGCATTTCACGAAAGAAATTCAAAATGAACTTTGAAAAATCAAGAGAATATAAAAATCCAAAATGAACTTTGAAAAATCAAGAGAATTTAACTGTGACAAGGTAAACCATGACAAAACACTACTGAAATATTCCAACTCTTGCATTTCAAGGAAAAAAATCCAAAATGAACTTTGAAAAAACAAGAGAATGTAACTGTGACAAGGTAAACCATAACAAAACACTACTGAAATATTCCAACTCTTGCATTTCAACGAAAGAAATCCAAAATGAACTTTGAAAAATCAAGAGAATGTAACAGTGACAAGGTAAAGCACAACAAGACAATATTGAAATATTCAAACTCTTGCATTTCAACGAAAAAAATTTAAAATTAACTTTGAAAAATCTAGAGAATGTAAAAATCCAAAATGAACTTTGAAAAATCAAGAGAATGTAACTGTGACAAGGTAAACCACGACAAAACACTACTGAAATATTCCAACTTTTGCATTTCAAGGAATGAAATCCAAAATGAACTTTGAAAAATCAAGAAAATGTAACTGTGACAAGGTAAACCATAACAAAACACTACTGAAATATTCCAGCTCTTGCATTTCAACGAAAGAAATCCAAAAATGAACTTTGACAAATCAAGAGAATGTAACTGTGACAAGGTAAACCATGAGAAAACACTACTGAAATATTCCAACTCTTGCATTTCAAGGAAAGAAATCCAAAACGAACTTTGAAAAATCAAGAGAATGTAACTGTGACAAGGTAAACCATAACAAAACACTACTGAAATATTCCAACTCTTATATTTCAACGAAAGAAATCCAAAAATGAACTTTGAAAAATCAAGAGAATGTAACTGTGACAAGGTAAACCACGATAAAACACTATTGAAATATTTCAACTCTTGCATTTCCCAAAAGAAATTCAAAATGAACTTTGAAAAATAAAGAGAATGTAACTGTGACAAGGTAAACCACTATAAAACACTATTGAAATATTTCAACTCTTGCATTTCACGAAAGAAATTCAAAATGAACTTTGAAAAATCAAGAGAATGTAACTGTGACAAGGTAAACCACGATAAAACACTATTGAAATATTCCAACTCTTGCATTTCACGAAAAAAATTCAAAATGAACTTTGAAAAATCAAGAGAATGTACCTGTGACATGGTAAACCACGACAAAACACTACTGAAATATTCCAACTCTTGCATTTCACGAAAGAAATTCAAAATGAACTTTGAAAAATCAAGAGAATGTAAAAATCCAAAATGAACTTTGAAAAATCAAGAGAATTTAACTATGACAAGGTAAACCATGTCAAAACACTACTGAAATATTCCAACTCTTGCATTTCAAGGAAAAAAAAATCCAAAATGAACTTTGAAAAAACAAGAGAATGTAACTGTGACAAGGTAAACCATAACAAAACACTACTGAAATATTCCAACTCTTGCATTTCAACGAAAGAAATCCAAAAATGAACTTTTGAAAAATCAAGAGAATGTAACTGTGGCAAGGTAAACCACGACAAAACACTACTGAAATATTCCAACTCTTGCATTTCAAGGAAAGAAATCCAAAATGAACTTTGAAAAATCAAGAGAATGTAACTGTGACAAGGTAAACCACGACAAAACACTACTGAAATATTCCAACTCTTGCATTTCAAGGAAAGAAATCCAAAATGAACTTTGAAAAATCAAGAGAATGTAACTGTGACAAGGTAAACCACGATAAAACACTACTGAAATATTCCAACTCTTGCATTTCATGAAAGAAATTCAAAATGAACTTTGAAAGATCAAGAGAATGTAACTGTGACATGGTAGACCACGACAAAACACTACTTAAATATTCCAACTCTTGCATTTTACGAAAGAAATCCAAA
The DNA here is from genome assembly GCA_027921565.1 of Artemia sinica. NCBI lineage: Eukaryota > Metazoa > Arthropoda > Branchiopoda > Anostraca > Artemiidae > Artemia > Artemia sinica. The sequence continues at coordinate 20,062,801 of CM051271.1, read as the reverse complement.
ATGAACTTTGAAAAATCAAAAGAATGTAACTGTGACAAGGTAAAGCACAACAAAACACTACTGATATATTCCAACTCTTGCATTTCAACGAAAGAAATTAAAGATGAACTTTGAAAAATCAAGAGAATGTCACTGTGACAAGGTAAACCACGACAAAACACTAGTGAAATATTCCAACTCTTGCATTTCAACGAAAGAAACCCAAAATGAACTTTGAAAAATCAAGAGGATGTAACTGTGACAAGGTAAACCACGACAAGACACTACTAAAATATTCCAACTCTTGCATTTCACGAAAGAAATTAAAAATGAACTTTGGAAAATCAAGAGAATGTAACTGTGACAAGGTAAAGCACAACAAAACACTACTGAAATATTCCAACTCTTGCATTTCAACGAAAGAAATTCAAGATAAACTTTGAAAAATCAAGAGAATGTCACTGTGACAAGGTAAACCACGACAAAACACTACTGAAATATTTCAACTCTTGCATTTCTCGAAAGAAATTCAAAATGAACTTTGAAAAATCATGAGAATGTATCTGTGACAAGGTAAAGTACAACAAAATACTACTGAAATATTCCAACTCTTGCATTTCAACGAAAGAAATTCAAAATGAACTTTGAAAAATTAAGATTATGTAACTGTGACATGGTAAACCACGACAAAACACTACTGAAATATTCCAACTCTTGCATTTCAACGAAAGAAATCCAAAATAAACTTTGAAAAATCAAGAAAATGTAACAGTGACAAGGTAAAGCACAACAAGACACTACTGAAATATTCCAACTCTTGCATTTCAACGAAAGAAATTCAAAATGAACTTTGAAAAACCTGAAAATGTAAAAATCCAAAATGAACTTTGAAAAATCAAGAGAATGTAACTGTGACAAGGTAAACCACAACAAAACACTACTGAAATATTCCAACTCTTGCATTTCAAGGAATGAAATCCAAAATGAACTTTGAAAAATCAAGAGAATGTAACTGTGACAAGGTAAACCATAACAAAACACTACTGAAATATTCCAACTCTTGCATTTCATGAAAGAAATTCAAAAAGAACTTTGAAAAATCAAGAGAATGTAACTGTGACATGGTAAACCACGACAAAACACTACTGAAATGTTCCAACTCTTGCATTTTACGAAAGGAATCCAAAATGAACTTTGAAAAATCAAAAGAATGTAACTGTGACAAGGTAAAGCACAACAAAATACTACTGAAATATTCCAACTCTTGCATTTCAACGAAAGAAATCCAAAATGAGCTTTGAAAAATCAAGAGAATGTAACTGTGACACGGTAAACCACGACAAAACACTACTGAAATATTCCAACTCTTGCATTTCAACGAAAGAAATTCAAGATGAACTTTGAAAAATCAAGAGAATGTAACTGTGACAAGGTAAACCACGACAAAACACTACTGAAATATTCCAACTCTTGCATTTCACGAAAGAAATTCAAAATGAACTTTGAAAAATCAAGAGAATGTAACTGTGACAAGGTAAACCACGACAAAAACACTACTGAAATATTCCAACTCTTGCATTTCAACGAAAGAAATCCAAAATGAACTTTGAAAAATCAAGAGATTGTAACTGTGACAAGGTAAACCACGACAAGACACTACTAAAATATTCTAACTCTTGCATTTCAATGAAAGAAATTCAAAATGAACTTTGAAAAATCAAGAGAATGTATCTGTGACAAGGTAAAGTACAACAAAATACTACTGAAATATTCCAACTCTTGCATTTCAACGAAAGAAATTCAAAATGAACTTTGAAAAATTAAGAGAATGTAACTGTGACAAGGTAAACCATGACAAGACACTACTGAAATATTCCAACTCTTGCATTTCAACGAAAGAAATCCAAAATGAACTTTGAAAAATCAAGAGAATGTAACAGTGACAAGGTAAAGCACAACAAGACACTACTGAAATATTCCAACTCTTGCATTTCAACGAAAGAAATTCAAAATAAACTTTGAAAAAATCTGAGAATGTAAAAATCCAAAATGAACTTTGAAAAATCAAGAGAATGTAACTGTGACAACGTAAACCACGACAAAACGCTACTGAAATATTCCAACTCTTGCATTTCAAGGAAAGAAATCCAAAATGAACTTTGAAAAATCAAGAGAATGTAACTGTGACAATGTAAACCATAACAAAACACTACTGAAATATTCCAACTCTTGCATTTCAACGAAAGAAATCCAAAAATGAACTTTGAAAAATCAAGAGAATGTAACTGTGACAAGGTAAACCATGACAAAACACTACTGAAATATTCCAACTCTAGCATTTCAAGGAAAGAAATCCAAAATGAACTTTGAAAAATCAAGAGAATGTAACTGTGACAAGGTAAACCACGACAAAACACTACTGAAATATTCCAACTCTTGCATTTCAAGGAAAGAAATCCAAAATGAACTTTGAAAAATCAAGAGAATGTAACTGTGACAAGGTAAACCACGATAAAACACTACTGAAATACTCCAACTCTTGCATTTCATGAAAGAAATTCAAAATGAACTTTGAAAAATCAAGAGAATGTAACTGTGACATGGTAAACAACGACAAAACACTATTCAAATATTCCAACTCTTACATTTTACGAAAAAAATCCAAAATGAACTTTGAAAAATCAAAAGAATGTAACTGTGACAAGGTAAAGCACAACAAAACACTACTGAAATATTCCAACTCTTGCATTTAAACGAAAGAAATCCAAAATCAACTTTGAAAAATCAAGAGAATGTAACTGTGACAAGGTAAAGCATAACAAAACACATTTCAATGAAAGAAATCCACAATGAACTTTGAAAAATCAAAAGAATGTAACTGTGACACGGTAAACCACGACAAAACACTACTGAAATATTCCAACTCTTGCATTTCAAAGAAAGAAATTCAAGATGAACTTTGAAAAATCAAGAGAATGTAACTGTGACAAGGTAAACCACGACAAAACACTACTGAAATATTTCAACTCTTGCATTTCACGAAAGAAATTCAAAATGAACTTTGAAAAATCAAGAGAATCAAGAGAATGTAACTGTGACAATATAAACCATAACAAAACACTACTGAAATATTCCAACTCTTGCATTTCAACGAAAGAAATCCAAAAATGAACTTTGAAAAATCAAGAGAATGTAACTGTGACAAGGTAAACCATGACAAAACACTACTGAAATATTCCAACTCTTGCATTTCAAGGAAAAAAATCCAAAATGAACTTTGAAAAATCAAGAGAATGTAACTGTGACAAGGTAGACCACGACAAAACACTACTGAAATATTCCAACTCTTGCATTTCAAGGAAAGAAATCCAAAATGAACTTTGAAAAATCAAGAGAATGTAACTGTGACAAGGTAAACCACGATAAAACACTATTGAAATATTCCAACTCTTGCATTTCACGAAAGAAATTCAAAATGAACTTTGAAAAATCAAGAGATTGTAACTGTGAGATGGTAAACCACGACAAAACACTACTGAAATATTCCAACTCTTGCATTTCACGAAAGAAATTCAAAATCAACAATGAAAAATCAAGAGAATGTAAAAATCCAACATGAACTTTGAAAAATCAAGAGGACGTAGCTGTGAAAAGGTAAACCAAGACAAAACACTACTAAAATATTCCAATTCTTGCATTTCAATGAAAGAAATCCAAAATGAACTTTGAAAAATCAAGAGAATGTAACCGTGACAAGGTAAACCATAACAAAACACTACTGAAATATTCCAACTCTTGCATTTCAACGAAAGAAATCCAAAAATGAACTTTGAAAAATCAAGAGAATGTAACTGTGACAAGGTAAACCACGATAAAACACTATTGAAATATTCCAACTCTTGCATTTCACGAAAGAAATTCAAAATGAACTTTGAAAAATCAAGAGAATGTAACTGTGACAAGGTAAACCACGATAAAACACTATTGAAATATTCCAACTCTTGCATTTCACGAAAAAAATTCAAAATGAACTTTGAAAAATCAAGAGAATGTAACTGTGACATGGTAAACCACGACAAAACACTATTGAAATATTCCAACTCTTGCATTTCACGAAAGAAATTCAAAATGAACTTTGAAAAATCAAGAGAATGTAACTGTGAGATGGTAAACCACGACAAAACACTACTGAAATATTCCAACTCTTGCATTTCACGAAAGAAATTCAAAATAAACTTTGAAAAATCAAGAGAATGTAAAAATCCTAAATGAACTTTGAAAAATCAAGAGAATTTAACTGTGACGAGGTAAACCATGACAAAACACTACTGAAATATTCCAACTTTTGCATTTCAAGGAAAAAAATCCAAAATGAACTTTGAAAAAACAAGAGAATGTAACTGTGACAAGGTAAACCATAACAAAACACTACTGAAATATTCCAACTCTTGCATTTCAACGAAATCAACGAATCAAGAGAATGTAACTGTGACATGGTAAACCACGACAAAACACTACTGAAATATTCAAACTCTTGCATTTCACGAAAGAAATTCAGAATGAACTTTGAAAAATCAAGAGCATGTAACTGTGACAAGGTAAAGCACAACAAAACACTACTGAAATATTCCAACTCTTGCATTTCAACGAAAGAAATCCAAAATGAACTATGAAAAAAATCAAGAGAATGTAACTGTGACAAGGTAAAGCACACCAAGACGCTACTGAAATATTCCAACTCTTGCATTTCAACGAAAAAAAAATTCATAAACAAAAAATCGCGAAGAAAGGAAACGAGGACAATTAACAGCCAGTGAAAAAATTGAAAAATTATGCAAATATTTCGGTCAAGACCTCCGCTTGACCGTCCTCAGTGCAGAATAAAACTGATAAAAATGTAAAAACCAAACCTTAAAATAAAAACACCAAACTAAAATTGGACGACCCTTTCCTAGTAACGGTGAAAGGGTAACTGAATAAAAAACACAAGTCTAAATGGTATTTCAGAATTTCATTTTGCGTAAAGCACTTTTAAAGGCTGATCGCTTTCCAGTTTGATTGTTATCAGAGACTCTATTCGATTGCACAATATAACTTTGTGGATGTATGTAAAAACGATCAGAATTAATAATTTTGTCATAAATGGGACTTAGAAAAATTTCTCCAGTGTCTCTATTGAGAGCTACCTTTTGGTGAATGTGCTTTTTTATTTCAACTGTCTCCCTGAAAACTTGCGTGAGACCTTTAACGGGGGCAACGATAGAGGCCTCGTCAAACAAAATGAAATGGTGTGGATTCTCGTACACATGTTGCGCCAAGGCGGAATCAAAAACCTCAGGCCTTTGGCGTAACCTCATTGCCTTGTCGATTGAGGACTTGTGCTCAGATAACCTCTCCCCCAATTGCTGTTGGGTTCTACCAACATAAAAACAGCCACAAGAACAAGGAATTCTATAAACACCACTACCCAGAATGGGGCTGGTTTTATCTTTGCCGTTGTTAAAAAAGTTCTGTGTAATATTTGAATTTTTAAAGGCGACGCTAAGTTTATGTTTTTTAAGGATTCTTTTCAATTTGTCACTCAATTTTGGAATGTAGGGTAGAACAGTGAAAAGTTTCTTATCATCCACCAATGGGACGGTATCTGTTGGGGCTTGTGGACCTGATGCACTCCCCTCTGCCTTTTTTCGTCTTCTGTCTATAATGGTCTCAAGTAATTTTATAGGGTAGCCATTGCAAAATAAAATGTCCTTAATATAGTTCAATTCTGAGTCTATGTGAGGCTCTGAGCATATTCTTATTACTCGGTCAACCAAAGAAATAACAACTCCTCTTTTTATGCAGGGAGAGTGGTTGGAGGAAAAATGCAAATACCTATCGTTATGCGTAGGCTTTCTATAAATAGAAAATTCAAGGCCAGGAGACTTATTGAAAATTAAAACATCTAGGAAAGGAAGTTTGTGGTTATGTTCTAGTTCTAAAGTGAACTGAAGGTTAGAGTCCAAAGTGTTTAGATGAGTTAAGAAGGAGTTAAGTGACTCTTCTCCATGCTCCCACAGAGAAATAACATCATCGACAAACCTACCCCAGAAACGGTGTTTCATCGGAAAACTTTCCAGAGCAGAGATTTCTATGAATTCCATATAAAAAGTTGCCAAAAATGGTGAAAGACTTGTACCCATGGGTAAACCCCTAATTTGGGTGAAAAATTGATTATTATATCGGAAATATGAGGAGGAACTATTGCAAAGACGGACGAGACGCATAATAGTTTCTATATCCAGTGTTTTGTAGTCTATTTGATCAATATTATCTTCTAATTTCCTTTGAAGAGCTAGTTCACATTTTTTAATGTCGCAAGACGTATACATAGAAATGGCATCGAAACTGGCCAAAATTGTATCTTTTTTTTATTTCAATGTCTTTTAATTTTTCAACAAGGTGAACTGAGTTTCTTATGTATGAAGTTTGTGTTCGCATAAGGGGGCGAAAAAGGGTTGACAACCATTTCCCCAATCTGGCAGTCGGAGAGCTATAAGAAGCCACAATTGGGCGTAGAGGGACTCCATCTTTGTGGATTTTTGGGAGCCCGTAAAATTTAGGAGCTGAACAACCTTTAGGGTAAAATAATTTATACCTTAGTATAAATTATTTTACCCTAAAGGTTGTTCAGCTCCTAAATTTTACGGGCTCCCAAAAATCCACAAAGATGGAGTCCCTCTACGCCCAATTGTGGCTTCTTATAGCTCTCCGACTGCCAGATTGGGGAAATGGTTGTCAACCCTTTTTCGCCCCCTTATGCAAACACAAACTTCATACATAAGAAACTCAGTTCACCTTGTTGAAAAATTAAAAGACATTGAAATAAAAAAAGATACAATTTTGGCCAGTTTCGATGCCATTTCTATGTATACGTCTTGCGACATTAAAAAATGTGAACTAGCTCTTCAAAGGAAATTAGAAGATAATATTGATCAAATAGACTACAAAACACTGGATATAGAAACTATTATGCGTCTCGTCCGTCTTTGCAATAGTTCCTCCTCATATTTCCGATATAATAATCAATTTTTCACCCAAATTAGGGGTTTACCCATGGGTACAAGTCTTTCACCATTTTTGGCAACTTTTTATATGGAATTCATAGAAATCTCTGCTCTGGAAAGTTTTCCGATGAAACACCGTTTCTGGGGTAGGTTTGTCGATGATGTTATTTCTCTGTGGGAGCATGGAGGAGAGTCACTTAACTCCTTCTTAACTCATCTAAACACTTTGGACTCTAACCTTCAGTTCACTTTAGAACTAGAACATAACCACAAACTTCCTTTCCTAGATGTTTTAATTTTCAATAAGTCTCCTGGCCTTGAATTTTCTATTTATAGAAAGCCTACGCATAACGATAGGTATTTGCATTTTTCCTCCAACCACTCTCCCTGCATAAAAAGAGGAGTTGTTATTTCTTTGGTTGACCGAGTAATAAGAATATGCTCAGAGCCTCACATAGACTCAGAATTGAACTATATTAAGGACATTTTATTTTGCAATGGCTACCCTATAAAATTACTTGAGACCATTATAGACAGAAGACGAAAAAAGGCAGAGGGGAGTGCATCAGGTCCACAAGCCCCAACAGATACCGTCCCATTGGTGGATGATAAGAAACTTTTCACTGTTCTACCCTACATTCCAAAATTGAGTGACAAATTGAAAAGAATCCTTAAAAAACATAAACTTAGCGTCGCCTTTAAAAATTCAAATATTACACAGAATTTTTTTAACGACGGCAAAGATAAAACCAGCCCCATTCTGGGTAGTGGTGTTTATAGAATTCCTTGTTCTTGTGGCTGTTTTTATGTTGGTAGAACCCAACAGCAATTGGGGGAGAGGTTATCTGAGCACAAGTCCTCAATCGACAAGGCAATGAGGTTACGCCAAAGGCCTGAGGTTTTTGATTCCGCCTTGGCGCAACATGTGTACGAGAATCCACACCATTTCATTTTGTTTGACGAGGCCTCTATCGTTGCCCCCGTTAAAGGTCTCACGCAAGTTTTCAGGGAGGCAGTTGAAATAAAAAAGCACATTCACCAAAAGGTAGCTCTCAATAGAGACACTGGAGAAATTTTTCTAAGTCCCATTTATGACAAAATTATTAATTCTGATCGTTTTTACATATATCCACAAAGTTATAATGTGCAATCGAATAGAGTCTCCGATAACAATCAAACTGGAAAGCGATCAGCCTTTAAAAGTGCTTTACGCAAAATGAAATTCTGAAATACCATTTAGACTTGTGTTTTTTATTCAGTTACCCTTTCACCGTTACTAGGAAAGGGTCGTCCAATTTTAGTTTGGTGTTTTTATTTTAAGGTTTGGTTTTTACATTTTTATCAGTTTTATTCTGCACTGAGGACGGTCAAGCGGAGGTCTTGACCGAAATATTTGCATAATTTTTCAATTTTTTCACTGGCTGTTAATTGTCCTCGTTTCCTTTCTTCGCGATTTTTTGTTTATCATGATTAGCCAGTGTGGTCTCAGAAATTATTTAAAAAAAAATTCAAAATGAACTTTGAAAAATTAAGAGAATGTAACTGTGACAAGGTAAACCACGACAAAACACTACTGAAATATTCCAACTCTTGCATTTCAAGGAAAGAAATCCAAAATGAACTTTGAAAAATCAAGAGAATGTAACTGTGACAAGGTAAAGCACAACAAAACACTACTGAAATATTCCAACTCTTGCATTTCAACGAAAGAAATCCAAAATGAACTTTGAAAAATCAAGAGAATGTAACTGTGACAAGGTAAACCACGACAAAACACTACTGAATTTAAGTATGTTTCATCTCATTCGAAGACATGTAAAAAAAGTTGAAAAAAATATATCATGTTAAAAAAAATCAAAAAAAATGGGGAGGGGGGCCAAAAAGTTGGAGGGAGGGGGCGCCCTTCGAGTTTGGGGATAGGGGACCTATGGAGGTTTTAAGTCCCTGGTGGTTAGGGTCGTTGGTGCTTATGATCCATGATGGTTCATACTCATTTATACCTCACTACTTGATCTGTAAGGATTTCTATGGATTGTTCTGAATTTCTTTATTAAAATTCTTTTCTTGCCATCTACATCTCTCTTAGTATCAACTTTTTAGTATAATATAACGTTAGACCATATTTTAAACTGACAACACTGTTCAAACGCCACTTGTGTATTATACAGAACACATCGAAGAAGTAAAGCTATCCATTATTAAAATTCTTTTCTTGCCATCTACATCTCTCTTAGTATCAACTTTTTAGTATACTATAATGTTAAACTCTATTTTAAATTGACAACACTGTTCAAACGCCACTTGTGTATTATACAGAACACATCGAAGAAGTAAAGCGTAGTACTCACTCTCTTTGAAAAGGTGTAGAGCTTCCATAGAATCCAAACTATCATATCTACGGAATCGCCGTTAAACGTTCTTCATGATATTAAACCAATAAAGAAGAAAAGAGTAGTGCCCATACGTCTCCCCAAATTCCATAGATACATTCTACTCTCAGGGTACTAGATGTTGCAACGTTCTTACGTATATACAGTGGTTTAAAAAATTCGATCACCCCACAAATGATTACCAAAAATATGCGCAAATGTAACATTTGGAATATTATAACACTTTTTTCAAAGCTTTGAAGAAAAGCAAAAAAGCCTAAATACCCCTAACTACGCTTGAAAGCTATTTTAAAAAGAAACTCTTTGGAGATTTCCATGGAAATGACCATAGCAGAAGCTTTGAGCCTGGGTGGGGATCAAAGAGAAGTCTTTGAGTATTTTGACCACAGGTGACTTATTGTTGCGACTTTCTTAAACTTGGTAATTCTTGTGAGCATTTGGAAATCAAAGCTTAAACTCAATAACTGATACTAAGTGTCCTAACATTTTGCTTGGATTAAAAGTGACGAACTAGGATGAAAATTTCAACATCTTCCTGGAGCTACTTAAGTCTGTATATTATTTCATTTAATTACACCTACAACGGATGAGCTTTTCATTTTTTAACTAAGAAAATAGCTGGCACTTCATTTTTCTTCATAGCGGATAAACTATTCAGTGTTTCTTGTGTCATTGTAATTGAAGTGTTCTAATGTGAAGTGGTCATCACGTATTTTTCAATTTGATAAATTTACTCCTTTTAGATGCAGTTTATAATTTGACTGATATTAGGTATTTATCAGTTTATAATTTGGAATGAATCCCCAAAAGAAAAAATGAATAATATCGAAAAGAGCAGCCAAGAGCAATAAAAAAGCAGCAGTTCAGCCTTAGCCTACATGACATATATTCTATAAAGAAGCAAAAAAACTTTAAAATGCATTTTTTTTTTAAATTGTTATTAAAAACCAGTTTTTAATACAAGTAGGCTTCTTAGGAGTCCAAAAGAGCCAAAAAAAAAAAAAAAAACAATCAGTATCAAAGTAGCCCATTTCAACTGTTTTAAAGGTGACAAAACAGATATAGGCAAAGGGCATTATGAAAAAATTATGGTTCTAAGTTCAAAGTTTTTACCCAGATAACTGACGAATTTTGTGATACGGTATTTCAAGTTTTATATGCAGCAATGCTCGATGAAAAAAAACTACTAATTTTGCTAATTATTTATGTTAAGAATACATAGCTAATAGATACTTCAACTACTCGTATTATGCAAGGGTTCTGAAACACCACAGCCATTTCATTTCTACCAGATTTCTGCTTCTCTTGATGAATAACGAAGAAGACCAGTTTCCAACCAGCGACTTGTGAATTTTTGAACTCATGAATAGGCTCGAATCTGTTGTAAATTTAAGCTGTGATTTGAGAAAGACTGATGAAAACATTAATGTTTGCGGTCAACATTGATCGCGCCGGCGGCGCACCGCCGACATCTTACCGGCGGCACGGCGCGCTGTTTTTGGCCCCGCCGCCGCCGGTCTTCCCTCATCGGCGCGGCGCCGGGGTCTACAGTGCATTATTCCTGCTCTCCAGAAGGAAACACTTCAAAATTATGAAAACTACTTTAAACATTCTTAACTACTTACTTATCATTCCTTAAGGCGTACCAATAAACTTTACCCCCACTCCCCCCTGCAATAGTCAAATATATATCCCTCTTCTTCAAATTGATTTAATGACAAACAAGCAACAGAATGACAAACAACGCAACAGAAAATTTAGCGTATGAAAATTTACTTGCGTAGCCTTTATTTATAGGCTATAGTTCGAGGTATATAATAGACGATCAGGGGGAGGGGTGAAGTTTATTAGTACGCCTTAAGGAATGATACAACTAATTATTTAAGAATGTTTTAAAGTAGTTTTCAGAATTGCAAAGTATTTCCTACTAGAGAGGGGGAGTGCTACACTGCATAGACTCTATTGGTACCTTACCTTAATCATAATCAACGGAGTACCGTTTTTCCCTTCGCACAGGGAAAAAGAATTGGTACAGCAAGGCATAGAAATTTCCGAGTTTTCGTCTGAACTGTCAGGTTCTGAACTAAATACCATAATGAAAATATTTTTCGTTTAATTACATTCAAAGAATTTCAGGTACTTGTTTGTTAAACGAAACACACTTAAGAAGTGAAGTTAGGTTAATACTAATAATATTACCGAAATATGATGATGATACAATGTCGTAGAAACAAAATTATGGAAACTACGACAAAGAATTATGGAAAGCAGGCGGCGCAGAACGCATTATATTAAATACCTAACCTAAAAGGCTAGGCGCACGTCAGGGTTGCCACCGTCAGTAGGATTTTACTAGATCTAGTAAAAAAAAAAATCTAGTAAATTTAGAGGATCTAGTAAATTTCCCAAAATCTAGTAAAAACTAGTAAAAAGTCATGATTTATAGTAAACAAAACTTTTTTTATATTCCATGAATTCAGGGAAAAAAATTATCGTAAACATATGACAATTTACAATTTTTACGTGTCTGTTTTACAATTTACAATTTTGCTTGTCTGTCTCAGAGACAGACTAGCAGTCACCTATTTTCATAAATAGACACTTCACTTCCGGCGTCTAAAGGTCGACAAAATCAGCTTTCTGTGTATCAAATCTTACCAACTAAAAATGAAGCTATAATGACACAAATATATATATATATATATATATATATATATATATATATATATATATATATATATATATATATATATATATATATATAATATATATATATATATATATATATATATATATATATATATATATATATATATATTATATATATATATATATATATATATATATATATATATATATATATATATATATATATATATATATATATATATATATATATATATATATATATATATATATATATATATACATATATATATATGTATATATATATATATATATATATATATATATATATATATATATATATATATATATATATATATATATATATATATATATTTATATATATATATATATATATATATACATACATATATATATATATATATATATATATATATATATATATATATATATATATATATATATATATATATATATATATATATATATATATATATATATATTATATATATATATCTATATATATAATATATATATATATATATATATATATATATATATATATATATATATATATATATATATATATATATATATATATATATATATATATATATATATTTATATATATATATATATCCAAAAAAGGATTTTTGAACTTGTAGGTTTCCAGAATTTTCAATCATACTATGAAAACGAAAGAAAAGAGGAAAAGAGAAAAAAAAAAGACGAAAAAAGGAAAAAAAGATTATGAAAATCGTATTTATTATCCTCCTATAGTAAAAATCGATGCTTGATGGTGCGTGTGCGGCGTAGCCGCAAGCGCAAAAGTTTTTTGTTAGCATTTAGTAAAAACAGGTGCGATCTAGTAAATTTTTCCGCTCCGATTTAGTAAATTCTTCCAGGTCAGGGTGGCGACCCTGGCACACGTAGCTGATTTCGGGAACCGATATCAGCATCAGTGGACAAACGATAGCGGTAAGAAAAATTTGTTGAAAGAAAAAATTATTGCGCAAAATTTTCAAAACAAAAAATCATGGATACAAATAGTCAACTGGAGTTTATTAATAGTTGCTTGACTGATCTCAGCTCAGTAATGGGGTCTTTCACCACAGATACCACTGGCTGACTATTTATTTGTATCGCCATTTTTTTGTGATGATCATGTTGAAAATCAGCGCTGATTTTGTAAATCGACGCCGAAAACTAGAAAATTTTTCAAGCTCAAATCGACGCCGATTTCTTTTAAAATCGGCGCTGATTTGGAAATCAGTTCCAGAAATCAGCTACATGTGCCCAGCCCTTAACCCCTAACCACCTCTATATATTAAATATTTAATAGAAATGCGCATACATCGTAGTTTTCTCACTCCAAATCCAAATAAGCAAATTATAATCGATTCCAGAGAGGACACCGGATTCTTTCAGATCTTACACAGCGTAATTCTTGAGTGTTTCGTTTAAACAGACAAGTGCCGAATGTGGATAGATCGGATATCCAGAGTTGCTACCAGTTTAACTGCCCTAGATAATAGGCTTAGGCTATTTCTAAATAATTTGCTAATTGTGTTCGTTTGCATTCTTTTTTGTACTTATTTCCCATCAGCTGCTGGTTCATAATGCCTAATAGCATCAAATAAAAAAATAAAAACAGCAAAAAAGCAGACATCTTTTTTATATAACCTAGGGCTATGTCCAGGCATAAGGGATGGAGGAGGATGGGAAGTTAAACTGGAAGCAACCTAAACGCAAAGGCCTGGCTATAATATATACCCTGAATTATATATATATATATATATATATATATATATATATATATATATATATATATATATATATATATATATATACTGATTTTCCATTGTTTTGATAAACTGTTAAATCAATTTGACGAGAACAGTTGACCTATGGCATTTAACTTTCGATATGGAAAAGTCAGTACATACGCTTTATACAATTCATGCTATATATTTGACCATTACGGATAGGAGGTGGCTGTATAGTTCATTTGCTATGCAAATGAGTATTACGTTTGGATTCAGGATGACATTTTTATTCTAAAGGAATGTCTATTTCTTAGCTATGTCAAAGTTTAGTTAATCAGAAAATTTACCGAAAAATCTTCTCAAGTATCAAAGCAAGTCTGGTTTTTAAAGCATCAATGTTCAAAGTTCAAGCTAGGCTGAAGTTGGTTATTTCTCATTATCAGTAGTTTCATCTATTTCCAGCAGGCATATGCTACTTTCTCATTATCAGTCATTTATCGTTATCAATATTAGCTAACTTATTAGGACTATATTATGCTTGTCATAATTCTGATAAAAAAAGGGTAGATGTCTAGAATAGCAACTCTTCAGAAGGAGACATGCTAGAACACAAAAGAGAGACACTTTTAGATTGCTAAATTTGTGTTCATTTTTATGGTTTTGTTCAATTTCCTGGCAACTCATCTCCAGCCCCCCTCCGATCAAGGCGGGTCCAGGAATTTTTTAGGGGGGAGGGGAAAAATAGGTTGATCCGATAAACTTGCGTTAGGAGCAAGTTTAATAAACGCAATATTGCGTTAATTAAGTAAATTACAACTACTTTAGACTATGTTAGGGGGAGGGAGAGCCTCACCCCGCCCTGGATCCGCCACTGCCTCCAATGGTCTCATATGATCCTAGGTTAATAAAAAAAACTAACAAAAAGTGATGGAGTTCTTATTCATAACATGCAGAAAGTATCTACGGACCAAATTCCTTTTGTTTCCATTATTATCTGTTTTAGAATCAGTTTGCATCAATTATTCTGTTATTTCTTTATAGCTAAAGCTATATGAGATCATTAGGGAGGGAGAGGGGGCGGGGGATGAATTGTCAAAAACTAAAAAAAAACTAAAAATTAACATAAAATTAGCAATCTAAAAGTGTCTCTCTTTTTGTTTCCTTCTGAAATTCTGGATCTTTGCCAAAAAAAGATTCAAGTTTATCTTAGAAAATTGCTTCAGTCTGTGGAACCGCCTTACAGCCTGCAGTCCAGAAGTGAACTCTAGCACAATAATTAGAAAATGCAACAAAAGCGGTAGAAACTAACGACTAATTTAGGTGACAAGCCTCTTGAAGTCAGAGGCCAGCCCATCATTTGATAAAAATCACTAAACTCACCAATAGTCTTTATTATATCTAAATTATCCAATTTGTGATCTGACGAACCCCCATTTTCTAATCCAGGAGGTGGTTCTTTAGGGAGACTGCCTTGTCGTCTCCTTGCCACCCTACTTGAGGCCATTATGGAAACACAAATATTATTCACCCACTACAATTTGAAGCATTTCAGTCTGCTGTAGAATGTCCAATGTCTCCGAGTTTTCAAGTTCAACGTACTCACGAAGAAGTTATAAGAAACACTGGATGAAACAAGCGGCTTTTAATCAAAGATTGAGAGGAGACACCACACCACGCAAGTTAAAAGACGCCGCCAAATGATGCTCATCAAATGCATTTTTTCTTGATTCAAATTTTTTCACTTAAAAAAAGCTAAGTAATGTTTCATATAACAATTGCATTTTGGGGCGAAACAATTTCGAACAGTCATTCTCTATCCAATCCTAAACAACAAATGTTAAAACCATCTTGTTCTGACTATTTAAATGATTGATTTAGGCCACTTTGGAAAGTAATTTCATTTCACAAAAAAAGAAAAAACTACGAAGGCGCAAGCAGACACATATGCATAGATGTATGCTGGCGTTTACCCCCCTCCCAGGAAAATACCCCCGTGTGGAAAATAAGGCTTTCCAAATTATAGAATTTTATTTTAGTTTTTTTCGCAGGGGGACGGAATTTTGATACTTGTGTATTATACGCCACTTACTCAAGTTTACGCTGCGTAAAACTCGAGGATAAACCGGTTTCTTCGTTAGTTTCATTCAGCTTAGCGTGAGACAAGACAAAGACAAGTGACAGAATAGATGGGAAATATATAATTTGGGCTATATATTTGCACGTAAGGGGGGGGGGGTAAAGTGTTTGGACAGTTTGAAGTCAGAAAACAATTCTTACTTCATAATATGCAGAATAATTGTACCTAACACATTTTGCATGCAGACCCGCTATACTTTACCCCCCCCCCCCCTAATGTGCAAATATATAGCCCAATGAGTGAGTGGCGTATAATACACAAGTACCGAAATTTTTTCTGGAGAGAGAGCCTGATTTCCCGGTATTACTTAAAAAAGATCAGAAATTAAATTTTTTAAAAAAAACGAGATTTTTCAACCGAAAGTAAGGAGCAACATCAAAACTTGGATTAAAATGAAGTTGCCTTCAAGCCATTAGCTAATTGGAGACAAAGCTAAAACAGGTAGTCTGAGCGAGAGGCAAAGCTGCCATAAGCATTTTTGAGGATTGTATAAAAAATGATGTCATTTTCCCTTGTTGTTAGATTTTGTCTATCATCCATCCTAGGGTAGAACTAAGGTAGATAGCCATAGAACTAAGGGAAAATCAAGATTTTCGACTTGAATCATGATGGACAATGTTGACTGGACTTGTATGTAAAAGGGGGGACTGAATTTGCTTGGACTCACAGGTGAACAAGTGACCTAAGACTAATAGGCTTGCCGCTTAGAGTCTCAGCTGGACTACCGTGTTTTAGGATTGACACATGACAGACAAGTCCCCTGGACTCGCAGACAAACGGGTAGACCTAGAGTTTTCCATTTGTTTTGGTAAACGGCTTGGGCAAACAGCGGGAGTACCTATGACTCTCCAATTGGACAAGTACTTGTGTATTAGCTTTTGGAGAGGCACGCCCACCTAGAGTCTCAGGCAGGTTGACCAAATTTTAGAATTGACACATGACCGAAAGTCGCCTGGAAATGCAGGCAAATATGCATCCAGTCCAAAGCCTAACCCGCCTGCCTAGAGTGTTGGGCCAGGTTTAGCACCCAATTCATAAGCTCAAGAAATTTCACAGTCTTTGTGGGCAAAAACACTAAGGACCAACCTTGGGGCAAACTGTATGCTGTTAGTCAGTCAGATGCCCCACAGGCTGGCTAATAAGATCGATGTGAGGCTGTTATCTGGAGGCCGTGGCTTCTATGGGTGATCGGGATAATCAGTTGTTGGCATTTTAATTATTTGCATAGCTAATATTCTATTGCTTATTGAGTTATATCAAGTGTCATTTGTATGTATTTTTGCATATCCTACCCTTCTTTACTGTCTTATATTTTATACCCTTTATTATAGCCCTTTTATTTTATTACACTTTATTATATACCCTTCTATATACACCCTATTTATATACCCTTTATTACATTTTATACCCATTATTATATTTTATACCCTTTATTACATATTCTTTATTTATAGTTTAGTGTTTTAACAACTTTCCTTTCATTTAAGTTTACTACAAGAACGTCAAACTGAAAACTGACACAAGAAATTACCCCCCCCCCTCCCTTCCTTTCTCTTCAGAAATTACCACCATGGAACTTTTCTGCCTTGTGGGTGGGTCTTTCTTTGACTTGAATTGCATATTCAGCCTTTGCTCTTGTTGTAGTATATTGCGGTATTTAATATTGATCTAAAAGAGCGTTTTTCAAAAAGAAAGTTTTACAAAGAATAATGAAAAGCGATATAAGAAATTAAAATTAGCACAAATAAAATCATATAATAAGTGAAACTTAAGTTGAACAGAAATTACGACGAATTAATAAATATAACCCAGAACGACCAGAAATTTTACAATGAAAAATCAAGTCAAACTTGAAAATAACAGATATTACAATGAGTGAATAAATCACATCTAAAGTGAAAAAGTATAGAAAATTAATAACGATTTTTTGTTCGCCACACTTGACCAATGTGTTTTTGTTCAAAAGAACAACTTATCATCAGTAGTACCAATCAAACTATTTCTTCGAATAAGTAGATAGATAGATAGACGTTTTTATCTTTCAATTAGATTATACTCCTTCAGAAAGACACTCACTGTGCCAATTTTCGATAACATAGGGGGCAAGGATTTTTTCTTGGATTTTTTGTATATGAGGTTACAAAAGTGTTATGTTTCAAAACCAAAGGGGATGATATTTACTTTTTCGTTTTTAAAACCATACAAAAAGGCAGTTTTTGCAATCTAGGGGAGGCAATTATCCCCTCCCTAATTGATGCCCCTCTGGATATTCCACTTTTGTCAGTACTGTTCCTTTTGATTCCTTTTGATCAATCCAAATTAGATTGATTGTTTAACATATAATAGCACATAAAAAATATTTCCACCTGGCACTTCGAGCAATTTTCAATGCTTTTGAACAATCCTTTTGATTGATCAATCCTTTTGAACTTTTCCTTTTGATCAATCCAAATTAGATTGATTGTTTAACATAATGGCACATAAGAAATATTTCCATCTGGCACCTCGCGCAATTTTCAATGCGGTAAGTTTAAAACTTTTTGAGACATATCTCACTTGTAATTGCACTCAAGGCCGTATCCTGGGGGGTTGGAAGGTTTGGACCCTTCCCTCCCGAAATGTTTGTTCGACTCGTACAAATGTAATAAAATGCATAAAAACAAATTTGTGATGGGGTTTCAAAGTTTTTTGTGTAACAACCCCCCCCCCCCCAAACAAAAAATATCCCACCTCAAAGAAAAACCTGAATACGGCCCTGATGACATTATTATTTTTATAACTGTTCGTTGTTATTTAGTATTGATTATTCATTTTCATTATGTTTGTTTCAGGTTTTATTTCTTCGTCCATAGCAGTATATGTTATATTTAAGATGTACCTGAATATTCATTTTAGTTTCTGTTCGTAGTAGGCTTCTTTTATTCATTCATGATAATTTTGACTCATCTTTTTGTTTTAAAATTGACTTGTTATACGACTTTGCTCATTTTAGATTTTAACACTGTCTTGGCAAAGAACAATGGTGGAGATAACAGCGAAAGTTCTCTCATTATTTTTTTTTCTTTCTTTTCGTTATTTCGCATAAAAGAGGTGGTCGTAGGAACTTAAGAGGTGGATCATTCGACTGAAAGTGCCCTGTTTAAAGATTGAAGAGCAACTAGACCCCCTCACGTATTTTATTTTGACCCCATGAACCCCCATTAATGTCTTAGCCTCCCTTACTAGGGAATGCCTAGGTAGAGCAAAGTCAAGAACATGCATTGCATAGATGATTAATATAAACAAGGAAAATAGCGGACCAATTGCTGAACCCTGTGGCACCCCATGTGAAATTATTCTAAACTGCGATATCTTAGCCTTTACAGAGCTGTATTGTGTCCTACAGTACAAAAAAAGAGCGAGTGAGTTTTAGTGCTTTATCCTCAACACCAGCAATAACTGATTGACTCAGTAAAATATGATGATTCATGGAATCAAAGGCTTTGGAAATTTCCAAAAAAAACTGAGGAAACTTTTAAATAGAAACATCATTAAGAGTAGTAATAAGGTAAGAAAGTGCGCGTTCGGTCGACTTGCCTCTTCTGAAAGAAAACTAGTTCTCATGAAAGAAATGAAGTTAAAAAGCAAATTAATCAGCTTTAAGAACTAAACTCAAACTTGGGTTTTAGTGCCATATTGATGTGTTAAAAAAGAAACCAGCTCTGGTTTCCCTTTCTTTAATGAAAAAGACCAGGATCTCTGAATGTCAGCTCTAAGGGAAATTCAGCACCATTTATGAAATATGCACTCAGTATATTTTGAATTCGGATAGTCATCCTACAATCTTAATGATTGTTAATGATTAACAAATCATTTTTTACGACTATCTACTAATTATTCCCTGAATGACTTAGAATCGAAAGAGGTAAAACATGTCTATGTGTGCCACATGGGCGCCCATATGGGGGGTCAGGGGAGGGGGCTCTTGCTTCCCCCCTGGCTGAATGATGCTGCCTTATTTTTATATTTTTTTTCTGAGATTTCCATTATATAGAGGTGCCAAGTTAGGTATGGGTTTGAAGGGCACCTCACTATTCTAATCAGGAAGATACAAAATCCAAAGTCCCATGACTTTGTTTCACACAAGGCATAAAATGTACACCGTCTTTAAATATACACCTAATGTCTTCTGATTTTGACTTCTATATTGGAATATTGACGCCAAGTTTGTATTCAAAGCATAACATGTCCTCTGTCTTTACTGTATAACTTATTTTTTCTGATTTTAGACTTCTATATTGCAATATTTACGTCAGGTTTGTGTCTTTTTCTGTTTTACGGGGTTCCGCTTTTGTCTTTTGGGGTTTCATGGAAATTGTTCATGTTTGCGGTATAGACACCCTACAACTGAATGGTTAAATATTTTTACTCTTTTTTATTTCCATTTTCTTAATAAGTAAATTTTTTCTGGATTTACTCCTCATCTGAAGCCACTGTGTAGGACTACAAAAAAAATGACATTAAACTTCTGTTTTGAATCTTCTATTGGGTCATTTTTACCCTTTAAATAAAATTGTCTATTGTTTTTCTTCAAATTGAAAATTTATTACAATATTGTCGGAATGTCAAAATCTTTCGCTGCAGTCGACTCTTGATAATTTAAAACTCAAGGGACTAGAGGAAAAGTTCAAATTACCAATATGTTTAAAATAACAGGAGTTAAAACAATCAAGAAGGAACAAGGAAAAATTTCAAATAAACAAGTGCTTTATTTAAAATACATAACACATATATGTACAAACATAGATATAAACTTTTATATTTACTTTTCAATCATATTTGCACATGGAGTATGTTAAAAACCCTGGGAGCGAAAAAATTATTTTGCAAATTAGTCTGTGATTTTTTTTTTTTTTTTGAGTGACTGCCATCTTACATTGTCCAATTCATTTTCAGTGGTGATGGGAGCCATAAAGAAATTATGTCTTGTTCCTGTTATGAGAGCATAGGAACGTCAGGCGTTGATGGATGATCTTGCCTTGCTCAATGTGACTGGAGTAGGTGGCTCTTCTTCCTTATCTTCCTCGTCAGCATTTTGAAAAGTCAGCAGTTCGGTCAGCATCGGTTAAAGCACCATGGACAACGATTTAATCGTCTATTTGATAAAAAAAAATCCTCAAAGATAAATGCATCGTAATTTGGTACAAGGCCCCACTCTAAGTCTAGGGGGATGAATTATGTTAAATCTCGTGACTCTGATGACAGTGCGGTGTTTTGTGTTTCCTTAGCAAACTCAAATTTTTTGAAGAAGTTGTGTAGGCTAGTAGAACTGACATTTTTACAGGCTTTATCAATCTTAATTATAGAGGACAAAACTGTTATTTTCACTCTCACCTGTATCAATACTATCCAGTAGAACGTATATTATACATATTTTAGAGGGCACTGCCAAGCAAGACCCTTGTTACAAATTCCAATTATCAAGGTGTTTTTTTTTCCATTTATTAAGTGTTTTTCAAGGGACCGGGAAAAGTTCTAACTATCGACTGTCAAATTATCGAGAGTCGATGGTGTTTGCTAGTTTATAAATTTTCTCAAAAACGTAATTGCTTCTTGATTTCTAGAGGCATTGTCAGCAATGCTCAGTAATTTTGTTGCAGCAGGTAAGCCATAGATCTTTGTCTAAAGACTTTTGCTTATCTAATCAATATCACACAATATTGCAGCAAACCGAAAAAACAGTTACAAACTCAAATTTGCCCACTTATTTGGCGCTTCCCTCATCTGCAGCTCTTGAAACGTTAAAAATATGTCCATCTAAGTCACAGTTTTGAACAATGACCACGAAAGCGTCATGCACTTCACTTATTTAGTAACTAAGTGGCAGCATTGCATTTACTCTGCTCTTCCATCTTGCATCCCTTAGAGGTCTGAGTATTGGGGATGACGAATGATGAAGGTTCTTCCCAACGCTGAGGCGATGCGTAGAAAAAACCTATATATTTTGCACTAAGCACCTTAGCACCTTAGTAGCACCTTATCCGCACTAAGTAGCGTAATTTATGATCAAACAGTTCGTGGTAACGAACTGTAAGTATGGAGCGATCCGGCTCAATAGTAACTGAAACTCTAAAAAAACGGAATTTTGATACCAATAGATACATCAAAAGAATTGGATTTTTATGCTGATTTCAAATATATAAGTTTCATCGAATTTAGTCTTACCCATCAAAAGCCACGAGCCTGAGAAAATTTGCCTTATTTTCAAAGAAAAGAGAGAAATACCCCCTAAAAGTCATAGGATTTTATTGAAAATCACACCATCAGATTTAGCTTATCAGAGAACCCTACTGTAGAGGTTTCGAGCTCCTATCTGCAAAAATGTGGAATTTTGTATTTTTTGCCAGAAAAAGTGTCCTTTTTAAGTTCAATAAAATAAAAGTTCAAAATAGGGATAAAATCTTTTTTAATAGACAGTGTATAATAGATTTCACAAAAAATACCAGATATTTCGGTCACATATACAGTGACCGTCATCAGTAGTAAAACTAGAGTTTTACTACTGATGACGGTCACTGTATATGTGACCGAAATATCTGGTATTTTTTTGTGAAATCTAATACACACTGTCTATTAAAAAGGATTTTATCCCTATTTTGAACTTTTATTTTATCGTCATGGAAAGGCAGTGTGGTCTCCGAAAGTATCTACCTTTTTAAGTTCTAGAAAGTTCTAGTGCCCTTTTTAAGTGGCCAAAAAATTGTAGGGCAACTAGGCCCCCTCATAAGCTCGTTTTTTTCCCAAGGTCTCCGGACCAAACTTTTGAGATAGCTATTTTGTTAAGCAAAGTCGAAAAATCTAATAACTATGTCTTTGAGGATAACCTAATCCCCCACAGTACTCGGGGGAAGGGCTACAAGTTATGAACTTTGCCTATTGTTTACATATAGTATTGGTTATTAGGAAGTTTACAAACGTTTTCAAAGAGGATTTTTTCTGGTGGGGGACGGTTACCTAGGAGGATCTTTCCATAAAAGAATTTTTCATGTGGGAAGAGAATTTTCCATGAAGAGGGCACCGGATCTCCCACCATTATTTAAAAAACCATTAGAAATTAAATTTAAAAAACAAGTTTTTTTTTTAACTAAAAGTAAGAAGCAGCATTAAGACTTAAAACGAACAGGAATTATTTTGTATATGAGGGGTGTTTCCCTTAAGGAATTGGAACAAAATTTGAACCTTAGCGTAAAGAGCGAGGTATTGACGAGGGGGCGAACCCCCTCCTATACGTAATAATTTCTGTTCGTTTTAAGTTTCAATGTTGCTTCTTACTTTCAGTTGAAAAACTTGTTTTTCTATTTAATTATTTTCAAATAATGGGGGCAACATAGCGCGTAGAATGCTCGTAGTATAACATAAATAATGCATATGTGTATAATTACGCCACACTGAATCTGTGTTTTCAGTTACCCACTGGTTTAAATTCCAACAGTCCCCAAGCATCAGGATATAAAATTCGGAATGGGGTTAAAAGGCCAAAATTAGATAGAAAAATCTGAATAACAGATCTTGTTAGTAGACGTGGATAATGGTCTGATTTAGTAATTATATTTTCGTAAAATGAAACTAACAACCCACTAACAGACTTTAGAACAATGTTTGACAGTCATTTCAACAAATTCAGATGCAACAGAAATGCAACAGGTTGCTTCGGAGCTTTCTCGTAGTAAGCAGTACATACGTATTAATCAATGTTGCGCCGACTTGGGGCAGGGTCAAATTCACCTGGCCTAGACGTGTCACTAAAATAAAATTCCAAACAACTTAAAAGAGGGAGGGGAATGGAGACCAACATGAAACTTAATACTAGTTATCGCCAAGTGGAAAGCGGGGTGGAAAATCTCAGTACATGAGAAAACCTTCATGTTGTAGTCATCAGAAATTTAGTGTCGCTTTGTTGGAAAAACTAATTACAAACGGAGCAGGATATTACAAACTTTCTGATTCTATAATAAATTCTATGTTTCCAGTATTTTGCTTTTCTTAGAAAAGGCATTCGTCCTGTTTTCGTGATCTTCTTTTATCGGAAAATATCCACCCCACAGCCGCCAACCAAGCACTCCCTAGACTCTGTCTCCCTAGATGGTCACTTAGTTTGCCTGTATGGTACATAAAGCCCTGATAGAGTCGTTCACAATGTCAAAACATGTTAAGTATGGATTTCGCAAAATTTATATGCATTATGTGCTATTGGAATCAGAGCATGAATAAATGTATTTTCAATATATCTAACTCAAGAGCCAAGGTTAGGTCTTTGGGCCCGAGCCCCTCTAACGCCTATCCTTCCCCTTACCATCACGAATTCATTCAGAATTCTGAATGTATGAACGAATTCTGAAACATTAACCACTCCAGCCCCCCTTTCAATTTCATCAATATATACATACTGTAGATTTATGATCATTCAGAAATTATTTAAGGAAACGTCCAAAACTATTAACTATATTGAAAGAGTTGAAAGACCTAAGACCCAACTGAACCCTATATTGGCCTCATGGGATAGATTTGAATTAATTAAGAGAAATATGTGCCCCCACAATCCTTTGATAAATAAATAATCCTAGCCTCTTTATAGAATGTACGATACACCAACTCAGATATAGGTAATGTAAGATTTTTATTGAAAAAGAAACAATTTAACTTATTAAAATCAAGCTGTGTTTGTTAAGAATCAAAAATTCATATAATTCACTCATAATCTCCGGATTCCTGATTCAATTCTCATTCGTTTGTAAGCTAAAAGTGAAATTATAATTGTTATGAAAGTAGGCAAGATTGTTAATAGGGTGAGCCTATTTTGTTCCTTCTCTCATCATATTAATAAAATTATAATGGAATTGGGGCTTGATCCCTTAACTAGGATTTAAACATCGTAAAAACCAAGAGACAGAAAAGAACACATTATACTTTTATGTTCTCAATAGTGGAAAGCACAAGCAAAAGGCAATACTTGACTAACCTTATTTAATATCTACCTTCATTTATTAAACAGTCTAAATGTCCTTCTTATTACAAAATCCCGCTTGTCGCAAGATATCACAAATAGCGACGCAGACCACACTGCCTTTCCATCATAAACAAAAAAGTAGAACAACAGGGAAATTTTTATACAAGACAGTGGAACGCAACTTTAAATGAATATTTCGACCCTATATCCAAGGGCCGTCCTCAGCAAAACAGACGAAGAGAATAAAAACAATATAAAAGAAACTTACATTAAAATTCAGTCATTAAAACTGAAAGGTTTTTTTAAAAAAAAATGTTTTAAAACAGCCCTAATATCTAAAAAAAACCTTTTTAGAGTATGCTTGTCCTGTGTGGCATCCAGGGCTAAGTAAAGAGCAAAGAAATGACCTTGAGGATGTGCAGGAACGAGCTACCCGTGTGATATTAGATCCAGAATTTACGAATTATGATGATAGTCTAAAAGAAACTTACATTAAAATTCAATCATTAAAACTGAAAGGTTTTTTTAAAAAAAAATGTTTTAAAACAGCCCTAATATCTAAAAAAAAACCTTTCAGTTTTAATGATTGAATTTTAATGTATGTTTCTTTTATATTGTTTTTATTCTCTTCGTCTGTTTTGCTGAGGACGGCCCTTGGATATAGGGTCGAAATATTCATTTAAAGTTGCGTTCCACTGTCTTGTATAAAAATTTCCCTGTTGTTCTACTTTTTTGTCGCAAGATATACCCTTCATAAACATACCTGTTCCAAGAATGTCTGCAAGAGTATTTGCTTTTAATAAATCTGACTCAGTCTCCTTTTGAAGGCAATGACCCGAGTTCAGCTGAGGACTAAAGCAAAAATCTGTGTTGACTTAAAGCAAGGGTTTTAACATTTCTTGCAATAAGTCACAAATAGTGTTTGGTTTCCACACATAACCTTTTGTTGAAACATGAATTAAAATTCAAATCGAACATTTTGTCTCTTAGTTAACAAGGTAAAAAAATAAAACAAATATTCCTATTGTATACATAATAATAGATACTATGTGCGTAAAATACATAGTATCTAAAGTTTTCGAACATTTTCTAAAGAAGTGATTACTAGAAGATTTCTGTGATAAAATAGATCCCTGTCAGTATGGGTTTATCAAAGAATCTAGCACTGTACATTATCTCATCAAAATTGTGGAAGAAGCCCTGGAGCATCTTTTTTAATTCGGATAGTTTATAGTTTTTTACACGGACGGCAATAGTGTGTTAGTGATGATGGGGTACAATCCGATTTTCTTGAGGTTTTATGTGGAATACCCCAAGGTACCAAAATGGGACCTGTTCTATTTTTAATACTGTGTAACAAAATTGCGACTTGGCATGAAAACAGAGCGAAGTTTGCAGATGATTTATCATTGCTGATACTTCATAAGCTAGGATCCATGATTAGTACGGATGGCATAATTCGCCGTTTGGAGGCTGACTGTGAAGAAAAACGGCTTTCAATTAATTGGAAAAAGTCAGCACTTATGAGAGTCTCGTTTAAAAAAAAAAAAAGTTCCTAGTCAAAGAGATATAAATGTGCCAATTGTAAATAATATGACAATTTTAGGTTTGACTTTAGCTCAAAAATGTCATGGATGGATCATGTAAATAATTGTACTAAGAAGGCGAATATAGCGTTGCGTAATCTAGTCACAATTCGGCGATTCGGTTTTAGTCGTTTTTTACTGTTGAATTTTTATAATTTGTACATTCGGAGTATTTTAGAGTATGCTTGTCCTGTGTGGCATCCGGGGCTAAGTAAAGAGCAAAGAAATGACCTTGAGGATATGCAGGAACGAGCTACCCTTGTGATATTAGGTCCAGAATTTACGAATTATGATGATAGCCTTAAAATCCTAGGCCCAGATGGACTTGATGCCATGCGACACCAGCTTACAATGGCCATTGGACAGAAGCTTTTGGAGTCAAGCAGGCATCGAGATTTGCTCCCTGAACCGGCAAGAACAGGGTGTAATACAAGGCACCAGAATAAACTCAAGCCTTGTAAGCCCGTGGCTACCAACCGATACAGATTGTCTTTTCGACTGTATTTTGTGTCTCATTTTAATAAATATGTGACAAGGAAGATTGATTATTTAAATTATATTGTGTCTCATTTAATTCTTGTTATTTGACATAATAAATTCGTACCAAATCGTATCGTATCGTAAATAATCGCTTGTCGTTAAAAAAAAACAAAAAAAAAACAATAATATTTTCAAGAAAAAAAATTTCCAAATATAAATAAAAAGAAATATTGAAGCCTTCAGTCAATATTCACTGAGCCAGATCAGGTATCACTTATTGTGCTATTGATAGGGGGTCCTTCAGCTGTAGCAAATGCCTGCGTTGAAAAACGAGAATCAGAGTAATTCAGCATTGCATAGTCATAAACAATTAAAATACAATTACGATACAATTAAATAAATAATACAAATATACATCATTCCTGTCACATATGCCAAATAAAAAAAAAGTTGATAAAATATAGATAAGAAAGGAAAAAATATACTAAGTGTGATGACTCTAAAATGAGCTAATATAAGGGTTAAAAAAAAAAAAAAAAAAAAAAAAAAATCATAAAGGGAATGAACCAAACCAGTAGTCTTAACAAATCTACCTAAAAGGTTTGTGCTTAGTTGTCTAGCCCAAGGAGGAGACGTGTAATGTCCCAGAACAGAGCACATTGTGAATGCCTTAAATGCCCTCTCACAGCAATTCCTTAGTATTTCCTTCTCCTTTTCATATTTTATACAGTTGAAGGTGATGTGACTTATGTCTTCATACACTCCGCATGTGTCGCAGTTGGGGGAAGGGGTCATTTTTCAATGGAATAGTGATAATTTCAATGGAATAATTTTCTCTTTGCATGGTCACATCTAAGACGAAAGAGACAAGTTGAAAGGATGCGAGATGAGAGGTACATTTCTTTTGAAGGCTGCTTGTAATTATAGAGATCCAGGAGCTGGGTATGGAGAGAACGGAGCCAAGCCTCTTCTTGCTCCAAAATTTTTGAACTGATTGAAGACAGGAATTCAGGACCAGTAATAGGGGTTTGAGTGATCAGACACAGATGGGAGGCTTTTTTTGCAGCCTGGTCTGCTAATTCATTGAAATGTTGCCACGGAGATTGAAAATCTGGCTACACAACTTGCAAGAAAGGGAATATCAGTCCTATTTATATGGGTTCCAGCACACTGTGGTATAACAGGAAATGAAACCGTTTATATGTACAAGAGAACAGCGAAGATAGTGACATCCCTCTTCCACTAAAAAGCGGTCTCTTGGGTCTGCAAGAGGGCAAACATGTCTTTCGGACTTGACTATACAAAACTTTAAACCTCTCATAAGGGATCAATTCGGTGTGCACCATTTGCACATGGAGAATTTAAAACACTACGTATGTATTTTTGTATTGATATATGTTCAAAATATAAGAAGAAACAATGTTATAGCAGTAAATTGTGTAATGGCACTGAGTGTCTTTACACTGAGTGGTGTGTGTCTTCATTTCGCAGGTACGTGTCTTCGTACGTGTCTTCGCAGGTACGTGTCTTCGTACTCTGGGGATGTGTCTTCATTTCGCAGGTACGCTAGGAAATAATATAAAGAATTTTTCCATCCAAGTAAGCTTATTAATACTCTTACTAAAATTTCGTTCATTGTTTAGCTAAACTCAGACAAGTCAATTCTTATTTCAGATGCAAGATTTGAAGTCAATTGAGCAAGAAATACCTTCATATGGACAACCATGTGGTTCCCTTTTGTTCCAGATCAGAATTGTTGAACCAATCCATGACAATGGCGGGGGAAATTTATTTTTAAAACCCAGGGGGGGATTTTTGTTTTTTTCCAATGAAAATACCAAAAAAAGGTATCTTTTTAAATCCAGGGAGAGGCAAAAACTAGGGGGGGGGGGGGATGTGTTACTGATGTTCAAAGAAGTATTCTTTTTTTTTATTTTTGTTCAAAGACTTCAGATACTTCCACTTTCAATCAGACCTGTCAGCAAGAATTTGTATAGGACCATCACTTGGCCTTTTCACTTAAAAAAATTACCGTCTTCTGTCAGGACTTAGCTTCAAGCCATACAAGACCAAGACACAAGATACTAGGTAACACTCATTCCGTCCAACTTTGATAATCATTTTCTCTTTGACTCTCTCTGAAGAAAAGACCTAAGATTTCAAGTCCTTTATTGCAATTAATTAAAAACTTTTTCCATAAAATAAGTTTTTCAAAAAAAAGTAAAGTAAAAAATTTCAACTACATAAACCTGTATTTGTAGATATCTATAGAGAGATTTTCTCTACGGTTGGATAATGGGGGACTTCTGATCCTTATAATCACTGTAAGATATATGCTGAAGTTTCGATATATTCTGAAGTAAAAAAAAAGAAGTCGATTCCTGTATTAGCATAATTGTATTGACACTATCGTTATTGGCATAATGAAGCTGAAACTAGTAGGAGTTTGCCTTATAAAGTATTCTGTAGATCTTAAATGGCTGCACGCAAATTCTTCAATGCTTCCTGAAAATGAAGTCACCTTTAACAACAGAAAATGCAACTAAAGGAGTAGCAAACCCACATGAATATGAATATGACTACACATTTGAATATGAGTAGGGTTCTAAACCCCTATGGCTTCTAAAAGCCAGGATATGATTTGTACTTTACTGAAAAAATTCAAATGAATTTACTGAAAAAAATGTGCATTGTCAGTTTAATATATATATGCTGATATTTATTCCTTAAAATCTTAATTAATTTTTGATTTCTTAAAGTTATAAAAGTGAAAGCATTCAAAAGATTTTTTTCAGTAAAGTACAAATTATATTCTGGGTTTTACAAAGCATAAGGTTTAGAACCCTACTCAGATTAATCTTTGTTCGTTTTGAGTTTGACTTATTTTAATTTCCGTTTGCTTTGGGTTTCGTTTATCTATTTATACTGATTTGTGATATTTGTATGCTTGGTAGATTATTTGATTCTATTTTTGTTCATTTTTGGTTTGATGGAGTACTTTACTTTTTTTGAAAAACTTATTTTGTGGAAAAAGTTTTTTTAATTAATTTCTTTTCCTTTTATATTGACATAGTCTTTTTCAGGAAAGAGACTGAGCCTCTTCTAAAGTTAAACAGCCATCCCTTCGATAAAAACCTCAAATACCCCCTGGGCATAACTTACAACCCTTGCCCCTAATTTCTAGGGCTTGTTTCAACCCCAAAAGCCTTGTTATATGATATTTACCCGAACAATCAAATTACAAAACACAAAACAAGTTTCCATTTCAATTTCCAATCGAATGAGCCCTTTTTGAAGTTTCTACGACAACGCTTTCTATAAAAACCTTATATACCCCAAGGGCATAACTTACAACCCTTGCCCTGAGGGCTGGGGAAGGGGGGGGGTTGTCATCCTTACAGACCCAATTTTCCAAAACTTTCAACTACATTGAACAAAATTGCTATCTAAAAATGTTGATTGGATGTGTTTGGGGAAAAGGTGGGGGTCGGAGGGGGTTTAGTTGCCCTTCAATCACCTTTGACTATTAAAAAGGGCACTAGCCCTTTAAATTTCCAATCGAATGAGCCCTTTTTCAATTTTCTATGACAAAGCTTTCAATAAAAACCTCATATGCTCCTAGGGCATAACTTATAACCCTTGCCCTGAGGGCTCTGAGGGGGGTTATCATCCTCAAAGACCTAATTTCCAGAACTTTCAACTATGTTGAACAAGATGGCTATCTCAAAATTTTGATTGGATGTGTTTGGATAAATGGTGGGCATGAGAAGGGGGTTAGTTGCCCTCCAATCACTTTCGACGATTAAAAAGGGCACTAGCCATTTCAATTTCCAATTGAATGAGCTCTTTTTGAAGTTTCTACGACAACACCTTCTATGAATACCTTATATGCCCCCAGGACATAACTCACAACCCTTGCCCTGAGAGCTGTGGGGGGAGGGGTGTCATCCTCAAAGACCTGATTTCCAGAACTTTCAACTACGTTGAACAAAATTGCTATCTAAAAATGTTGATTGGATGTGTTTGGGGAAAAGGTGGGCGTGAGACGGGGGCTAGTTGCCCTCTAATCACTTTCGACTATTAAAAAGGACGCTAGCCCTTTGAATTTCCGATCGAATGAGCCCTTTTTGAAGTTTGTACGACAAAGCTTTCTATAAAAACCTTATATGACCCCAGTGCATAACTTACAACCCTTGCCCTGAGGGCAGTGGGGGGAGTGTCCTTCACATAATTGCTATCTGGAAATCAACTACGTTGAACAAAATGGTTATTTCAAAATTTTGGTTGGATGTGTTTGGGGAAATGGTGGGCGTGGAAAAGGTGTTAGTTGCCTTCCAATCACTTTTGACTATTAAAAAGGGCACTAGCCATTACATTTCCAATCGAATGATCCCTTTTCGAAGTTCCTACGACAACTCCTTCGATACAAAGCGCCCTGGTCTAGAAAAAAAAATAAACTATACATTGTGCCAACATCGGTCTTTACTTAGGCAGCGCTATTGCGCTGCCTTTGATCATTTCCAGCTTAATCTGACCTTTCCCTTAACCCTTTGCGAGGTAGTCAGTAAATCTTCTCTAGGAGCAAAGTCATTGTCTATCCTTATGACAAACTACCTACCTAAGGCGCTGGACAAAGTCCAAACTACCTAAGGCGCTCTCTCAAGATACACATGTTGAGTTTGATCGAATCGAAGCACTTCATTCAAAAAGAGTATCTAATCACAAGCTCCAAGAGTATTGAAAACTGATACGAGAGAAAAATCCACAACTTTAGCTTAATAGGAGCTGAAAGCTATAAGCACCGCGGCACCCGTCGGAATTGGAAATATTTAAAGCAAACTTAACTTAAATTTGTTAAAGCTTAAATTTCATCAGACCTGCTAAGTTTATTTGGATGCAACCTGAAACTTTCTGAAAGTGGACGAGTCTTTGTTTTTAAATTATATTTAATGACCATAAAATAGTTAGAGCTAGGTTAAGTTGCAGACAAAAATGCTAACGAGCATAAACATGGCGTTCCTTTAGCAAAAATTGTTCTTTTACCGTTGGCTCGATGTTAGTAAAAAAAAAGCATATAGCGAATAATTTTATTATAGTTTTCCTAATGAACTTTATGTTACTGGGTAGATCTAGATGGCATTGATCGTTCCGTTTATTTTCTTTTAAAAGACGAACTTGAGCTTCGTGTCTTTTCCGTTTCCAATGGTCTTTACACTAATCTTAATAAATAGAATTATCCTTGAACAGTGTGCCAGAACAACATCTTGCAAATCATCTTCTTCTTTCTTTCGTGTCCATGCTTTTAAGCGCTACTTAGTTAAACCTATTACAGCTGAATCAGACATCTTAAAGTACCAAGGACACTAAAAATGGAATCTCATTCTTTAACTTGCTTAAGTGGAAACTTCAACAACCATATATTTCTTAACAAATTGGGATAACCCTGGAACTCAATTTTTAATGAAAAAGACCTCCATATACTGTTAGGTAATTTTAGGCTTTGCGGGCGCCAAGTTTGAAATAAGGAATGTGTATGAAAAATCAGCAGAAAATGAGCGAAAAGAATATATGATCATAGACCTCTAGAAGTGTATCCTTCCTGAATGGATTAGCAAAAGACAAACACTACCATAAATCTAACCTATGCATTAATATGCATAGTATTAAGATGATTCAAGATTAAAAACTTCAAATTATTAGTTAACTTACTTACCAGCAAAAACATCTTTTTAAAAAGACCGATTAGGCAATTCTATTCTGTTATATTTATCTCTTTAGTTGACTATTGGCAGGCAAATAGAATCCTTATTTTTTTCTGTTTTAAACATGTCATTTTTAAAACTTATTTTTTACATATTCCCATTAGCCTATATTTGCTCAATAGCCCGACTAAACGTAATGATAGTTGTATTATTTGTACCTCCGTTGCAGTAAATTGTGTTACAGATATTGGTTGGGCTTGTTTGTAAACAAGAAAAGTTTCCGCTTGCCTCTTTCATTATTCAATTGTGGCAACAACGAACAGGATTTACACAACAAAAAATCTTAATAGATGTATAACAACCAACAGGAAAACTGTAGATAACCCCGGTTTTCAATTATGAATAGACTGAAGATAGAATCGTTGGGGGGGGGGGTTTATTTTGATGTCCATGGTGCTTTAAAATTTTAACCTTCTTTGCATGTTTTTCTATCCCATGTGTTCCTCAGTAAAGAAAAAAGGAATTGTGCCTGTACTAATCTACTTTCTACGTTTACTTTGATACGTCTGTCCTTGTTTGTAAGACTGTCCGGAAAAAAAGCCTATTAATTTCTTCAACAGTTTAATGGTATACATCACGAGACAATGAACAATATCCCCCATGCAAAACATTTTATCTTTTTTACATTGATTTTAAGACCAAGCTAGGTGAAATTGTATTTCTCTAGACTGTCCTAAATTAACCCAAGGCAGTCTGTATAATAACAGCTTAATTGAAGTTGTAATAAAAGTTCAAATTTAATACATTTTCAATAAAAATAATTTTAAAATGTTTAATTAAATAGTGGTTGAAGAGAGGCAACAAGCCATAACATAAAAATAAGCTGCCAAAAGAGGCTTAAAAAACAAAAAACTTTCTCTCGAGTCATACAAATATACAGATAAAACTGAAAATTGTGCAAAAATTAGCACGGTGACACCTGCTTTCAAATGTTTTATTCTAGTGGCTTTACTTTCTTCCAGGAATATTTTCTAACATCCTAAAATGCACCAAATCTTCAGCTGTTGGCTGTAAAATGCCATTTTTGTTTGTCAAGACCGTTTCTCCCCAACAATCTTTTGTTACCGTCACATATGATCACAAGTTTCACTAGCCTACCTTTTTAGAAGAAGGTCAAAAGATTTCACCAAATGGCTGATAGTTTTTACTGACTATTTTCCAATCAATGTTTTCAGTAAAATCGTGACGACTCACACCATAATTTTACAAGTTTTATTTCTCTTACTGGTTGTTCAGACAAATAAAGAAGGATGTCATCTGAGAAAAGCAGTGACGAAATTTAGTCAAAATTCTGGGGGAAGGTAAAGTTTGAGCCAATTATCCTAAATCAAGTGAACATGACATCGAAAACTGACAAATGAGCCATGTAGTACCGTAAAGGTAAAGATATCCTAAAGAATACTGACCCGTTTATGTGGATGCTTGAATTATGCAGGCTTACCTTAGTTATGACAATATTTCTGAAAAACTAAATTTCAGCTGGTGGGGGGCTGGGGGGTGGGTAAACTGGGGTCTGGGGGAGCCAAGGTCTTGGAGGGGCAGTTGCCCCTGCCAAATAGCAAATTACGCCCATGGAAAAAGTAATTTCGACCTATTCCCCATATGAAACACCGTATACAGGAGCGAATCTCTAGCAATTTTATTGGGGGGGGGGCAAGAGGGGTTCATATCTGGATAGTCAAAGGGCATTGGATGTATAATATTTTTTCTCCACATTATTGGGGGGCAACTGCCCCCCTTGCCATCCCCAAACGACGCCCCAGACCGTATGCCAACGCCAGGGTCATACCCAGAGAGGGGGGGGGGGTATCAAGGTTTAATTGTTTTGGATTGGTACCCTCCCGAATTGTTTTTCCAACTGAATCAAAAGTAACAAAATGCATGTAAACAAATTTTTGCACACAGAAACCTTCATAATA
This sequence comes from Artemia sinica, assembly GCA_027921565.1. Classification (NCBI taxonomy): domain Eukaryota; kingdom Metazoa; phylum Arthropoda; class Branchiopoda; order Anostraca; family Artemiidae; genus Artemia; species Artemia sinica. Next base: position 20,028,104 of record CM051271.1, on the reverse strand, counting down.
ACTAATTACATAAACAAAATTGTACCCTCTCCTTCCGAACAAAAATACTGGATTGCCCTGACCTTACCAAAATCAAAGGCATGAGTAGTTTGGAACATATTTTTTCGTAGAATTAATTCTGAACAGATAATTCACCTTAAAAGTAATTCTGAACAGATTTTTACCCTAAAAGCCTATAGTTGTCCATATTTGTTCATATGCAAATTTCCAATTTGTTTACGGTGGTATTATCCCTACGACTTTTAAAGAGTTTGAATGACTCATCTGCAGTAATTTAAACCGGAAAACAAATTACTGGGAACAGTACTCTGTGCTTTGAGTCCATAACAGCACATTTGGACCAATTATCATTAGGTTAATTTGATCTTAATTTGAACAAATTAAAAAAGGTTATAATTATATTTATTAGGGTAAAAGCAAGCAAACTGAATATTCAGATTACGGCAAAGATACTTTTCAATAGACACGTAGGCACATCTTTTCAGGGGGATGTTAATTAGCATTTTGAGGCCAAAAGACGATTTCTTGGTTCAAATAGGTGCGCCAACTTTGCTGCATGTACTGGTGTCACGTACACGAACCTATTGCATGTGAAAAGGCATGTGTCAGTGTTTCCACTTGTAGGCTACAGTTTTGTGGTAAATTTATAATTTTTTGCTGCTTGCAGCAGGCGAACAAAAAGAATTCCAATGGTTCTTTATGGTAAGTAGTCGATAAACTGTTTTGATAAGAATTCCAAAACACCAACAAGTTTTAGTGTTAACAGAAAAGTTCCGAGAATCTGGTTATAGAATAGATTTAGTTTTTTTGTTTTTTTTTTTTTAGTGATGAATTTTTTGTATGGGTAGTATCATTCATAGCTCGCATTGATTGGTGCCCAAAATCAAAACACATTATGTGATATGATATTATAACATAATATCACATTATCTGATATTTTAAGGATGAAAGAGCAAACAGATGATGTCACGCTAAGATAGCACCAATCTGCCTGAGGCCAACACGGCTACGCACACTCCTCCTCCGTTACAGTGTATTCAAAGTCCCCGCACTTCACTCCTTCCCAAGAAGTTCACATTTCCCTTGAATCTTTCTTTATGACATCCTCCCATACGGGAACGACCTGCTTTTCGTCTGGCCCTAGACGGTTGGCTGACTAGGACAATCTTTGGCAATCTGTCATCCTTCATTCGCGGAACGTGTCTTAGCCATCTCAACCTTTTCTCTCATTAAAGCCCTAGAAAACAGGATTGGTCCACATTATTCGTACAGTTTACTGTCTGAGATACGGTCAGTCAGTCGGTCCCCTAAACAATCTGTAGGCAATTTCTGTGGAAAACATCTAGCAAATCCTCCTCCGTCTTTCGGAGTGCCCTTGCTTCAGAACCATACTTGAACACTGTACTCACTGTACCTTCCAATATTCTAATCTTGGTTCGCAGATTTGTCTTCCTATTCTCCTAGTTTTTTTTCAACTATGAACAAACATCCTGAGCCTTGCCTATTCTACTTTTAACATCTTCACTGCACCCACCGGCTTCACTAATAATTCTACCTAGGTAATTGAAGCAGTCCACTTGATCGATCTTCTCGATACCCAAAATCGCCTCTTCACCTTCGCTTATTCCCAGTCTTAGCGACTTATTATTCTTTACATTAATTTTCAAACATATTATTGGACCCTTAACCCTCAAAACCTCCAAAAATTAATTTATTTTGCTAACATTTTCATCCAGGATGATCAAATCATTAGTATAATCTAAGTCTAGGAAAGTTTTACTTCCCCATTAGATTCCGTGTTCTTCCATTGCTTTTTCTGTGCTCCATAGGACAAAGTCAGTCAAAATAGTCTGTATAAATGGGGATACAACGCAACCCTACTTAACTCCTTAATTAACCCCTGGGAGTAAACGCTAAGGTTAGTTTTTGCAACACTCAAGACTCCATATTTCGGTATATCAGCCTCAAATAAAAACCTTAGGTTTCTGTAATTTAGAATCTCTCCTTTAGAATATTATTCAAACAAGACTGCGGGTATAAGAGATTCTTAGGAGTAACAACATTTCTACTCAAGTAAGAATGAACCCCTTAAGAATTGTTTTCACCCTATTCCATGACTGTCTTGTTGTGTAGTTAGTTAAATGGAGAGATTTAAGGTTTGATAAATAAATGAAGTGAAAATAAATTGATGTATAAATGAAAACTTTCAATTATCTATTATCCATGTAACTCATTTGATTTATATATTGAAAGGCAGCGGGGCCCAAGAAATATTTTAAACTTAGAATGCATAAATTATAGTCTCTTTGTTTGAGTTTTATACTATATTCCACATCAGATTGCATTCAAAAAGTGGCCAGTCCAGAAAAAAGGGAATCTACCCATTGCCCACAAGGTAAAATAAGTCCTAAACAAAAATAAAGATCGGATATTAGTTGATCCTAAGTTGAAAGAAAAAAATTATGAAATTTGGGATATTTTTTTTTTCAAGTCTTTAAATGTATCAAATGGTGGTCACAAGCTGTTTCAATTATCGCTGAAAATAAAAAAAAAATGACAAGTCTTGATGACACATTTTCTTCATTTTTCGAATTAATGGGTACGAAATAATTACAAAAATAACTCGCTTAAATGACAGCCTAAGCTAAGCAGTTTCACTTTTATTATAAACACAAAGTGAAAAACTGTCGGTCGACAAATCCATCATTTTGTAATCACTGAAAATAAAAATAAATCAATATAGCTTGAGACTTCTCTAAAGCAAGAATGATTTTTCAAATGCCTTTCAATTTACCAATAAAATGGGAATGTAGATACATATATCAACAGAAAATACTATAGATTTCAAATTCTTCGGTTGCACATATGTAAACACTTATCAACAGACAAAGATTGGGAAAAAAACCCAGCGAAAACACACAGAAATTAAAATAGAAACGCGAAATAAAAAAACATTAGAAAAACAGGCTGAAACTTCTGAGCACTTTTTAATGGTACAACACAGTACGCAAATACAGCTCAAAATGGTATGGCGATTAAGATGAACCAAAAAAAAAAAAAAAAAAAATGAAGAGGTCTGCCAGAAACAAAATCTCCTTCCGATGTAAGTTCTAACACAATCAAACAACTGTTTTACTTAAAATTTGTACGCATAACCTACGTTAATACAATTAAACTTAAGCAATATAATTTTTGTCTGACTAGCCATGTTCTGCAACTTAAACTAGCTCTAACTATTTTATGATCATTGAAAATAATTTAAAAACAAAAGACGTTTTCAGAAAGTTTCAGGTTTTCCATTTCCATTGACTTTTTGCAACATTCAATGATGTTTCCTTTCTGTTCTACTTGGGTTTATTTCGTTCTATTTTTTTCCCATTAGTAAGGTTTTCCAGATGAAAAACAAAAATATTCAGGCTTTATTATTTTTTTTTATTTAGCTTACCATTTTAATCATAAGTTTTGTCAATTATTATATATTTCTAAATTTTATTTATAAAACAGGAATCATTATATTATGCTTACTGAATATGAAATACCTCCTCACTTATATATCACCACTCCATCAAAAAACAATCCTGTGGTGTTTAATTCATTGAAGCACCGTTACAGGCATGTTGAACAGATAATATATTGGTTTAAAACAAAAAATCGATGCACAAGGAAAAACTGAAATTTTAATCTATAAAAAAGAATGAAAACCTGACGGGTTCTTTTGTGCAGAGTTTAAAGCAAACAAAAAGAACGAAAAAGTACATGGTTCATAACATTTTTTTTACAAGTAAACGCTGTTTCTTTGGGGTCTAACATTATATACATACTTCTTCATAGCATATGACAGGCAGAATGAAAAGTAAAGCTTTTGTTACTGTTCTTCAGAGCGGTGTTTGTTCCCTTTTCTCATAGATATTTAGTTACAGATACTTTATTTTCAATTACAGCCCAATGTAAAAGTATCCCTTTGAGAGAATCAAAGGCATCTACACTGGCACATCCAAAACTAAAAACTGACAGACGTATAGATGGCCTTGTGTAGCAGTATAATATAAAACTCCTAGCCCGCAACAATCTTTTGTATTTATATTTACTCCTTTTTTTTAACAAACACATTTCAATTTCACTGTCCTTGGTACTTCATGATAATTGAATCTTTTTCTTTTTGGAGAGCTTGCGGGATAGGTGTACACAGCCGAAATAAAAACTCGATAGGGAGTTGCCAAGAATTAAATTTTCTGTTATTACTTTTCTATTTTTTTCCTAGGCTCTTTCTTGAAATTTTCAAAATTTCCATAATTTTACAGTAAGAATTTACCATGAAGATGAATCAAAATAATAGTTACCGTGCCTTAGTCTGCCAATTCTTTTCTAAGCCTGGGGTTCTCAATAATTTTCCCGGTTACGGCTCCATTCGAAACTCAGATGCGGTTTCCATAATAGATCCGATTTTTTTCAAACGTTTGAACTTCTTGAGAAATTGGAAAACTTGTATTTTTGAAAGCGATTATTTGTTTAACAGCAAACAATTAAAGACGGATATTGTTGTAGTACAGTAGAACAATTTTTTTGGACACTATAAGATTGGGTAATAATGCTAAAAAGAAAAAGTAATTTAAGGCAAATGTACAACGGTTGAATCAGAATGGAAACTGATGTACCCGAATTAATATTTTCCTCAGAAACCAGAGTCATTTTGTTGTTGTACTTAACACAACAAAGGTTGATTGGTCTCTTCGCTGTAATTAATTAAAAAAACTTTTCCCACAAAATAAGTTTTTCAAAGAAAAATAAAGAACTCCATTAAACCAAAACTAAGCAAAAATAAAATCAAATAATCTACCAAGCGTGAAACTACCACAAATCAGCATCGATAAATAAATGAAACCCAAAACGAACAGAAATTACAATAAATAACCGAGTCAAACTCAAAACGAGCAGAAATCAACATGAATAAGGGTCAAAACCACTATGCCTTCCCAAGGCCGGAACATAATTTCACTTTACTGAAAAATATAAATGTTTTTACTTTTATAACTTTAACAAATCAAATAATATTAACATTTTGATTACTAAATATCAGTATATGTATATTAAACTGACAATGCAGATTCATTTGTATTTTTTTCAGTGAAGTGCAAATTATGTTCTGGCCTTGGGAAGGCATAGGGGTTTTGAGCCCTACTCATGTTAACTGAGAGGGGGTTGCTTGCCCTCCAATCACTTTCGACTATTAAAAAGGGCACTAGCCGTTTCAATTTCCAGTCGAATTATTCCTTTTTGAAGTTTCTACGACAAGGCTTTTTATAAAAAAAAACTTTATATGCCCCCAGGGCACAACTTACAACCCTTGCCCTGAGGGCTGTGGGGAGAGTGTCATCCTCAAAAACATAATCTCCGGACTTTTTCACTACGTCGAACAAAATGGCTACCTCAAAATCTTGGTTGGATGTGTTTGGGGAAATGGTGGGTGTGAGAGGGGTGTTAGTAAATAGTGTTAAATATTTGGGCTTTAGTCTTGATTTTAATTTAAGTTGGAAATCACATTGTGATCTTGTGGCAGTTAAGATTTCAAGAGGGTTGGGTGTGATAAGAAGACTGAAAAATCAACTACCGTCAAATGTTTTACTTTTACTTTATCATTCTATTGTTAGCCCTTATTTATCATATGGTTGCATGCTATGGACTAGTAGTTTTATTTCAAGTTTTAGAAAGGTCCAAATTTTACAGAATAAAATAGTTCGTATTTTAGGTAATTACATTCAGTTTGAAAATAGCACGTTGAATTGCTTTACAAGTTTGAAAATTTTAAATATTTATCAGTTACGGGATTACCAGTTAGCAATTTTTATTTATCAATGTTTGAATAAGTGTTCACCGGAGGTATTTTGGGAAATTTTTAAAGCTAACTCATCTTATCACTGTTATGAGACTAGAAATGCGAATGACCTTGCATCGGAGCTCCGGAATACTCAACGTGCTGCGTTTCTGCCTCGTTTTGCGGGACCGGGGGTGTGGAATTCCCTCCCGGATGCTATTAGACAAGTTGATAATGTAAGCCACCTCAAGAGTAGATTGAAGCGTTACCTTTTGGGTTATAATCTGAATGATTAGATTTTTGAATTTGATTAATGTTTGGTATGAAAATTGTTTGGACAGATAATGGTCGCATTTTCGCGAAATTACCCAGCCAAAGCGCATGGAGTCGGCTCTATAGCCTAGCTGATACTTATTGATTTTGTCATAGTTGATTTAGTTAGATGTATCTCTTTTTTTTTTTTTTTTTTTTTTTTTTTGAGTGTATGTTTTAAGGATGATATGTGATATTTCTCACTTGCGATTTCTAGAGTGTAATCCTTTTAGAGTAGGAGATGTTCTTTATGTTGATTCAGTTCAAGTGCTGATTTTTCCCCGTAAAGAGATAGTTTTTATGTGGATGTAGAGCTTTATAATAATGGATTTGCAGCCATCGTAAACAAACCTTCGGGTTTTTGTAGATGGCCGCTGTAAATTTGTTTGTATTTTTTTATGTTAAATAAATTAATTTGAATTTGATTTGAATTTGAATCCAATCACTTTTGACTATTAAAAAAGACACAAGCCCTTCTAATTTCCAATCGAATGATCCATTTTTGAAGTTTCTACAGCATCACTATCTATAAAAACCTTATATGCCCCCAGGGCATAACTTACAACCCTTGCCCCAAGGGCTCTGAGGGGGTATCATCCTCAAAGACCTAATTTCTAAAACTTTTAACTACGTTGAACAAAATGGCTATCTAAAAATTTTGATTGGATGTGTTTGCGGAAAAGGTCAGCGTGAGAGGGGGGGGGGGCTAGTTGCCCTCCAACCACTTCAGACAATTATAAAGAGCACTACCCCTTTGAATTTCCAATCGAATAAGCCCCTTTTCAAGTTTCTACGACAAAGCTTTCAATAAAGACCATATATTCCCCCAGAGCATAATTTATAACCCTTACCCTGAGGGCTGTGGGGGGAGTGTCATCCTCAAAGATATAATTTCCGGACCTTTCATCTACTTTGAACAAAACGGCTATCTCAAATGTTGATTGGATGTGTTTGGATAAATGTGGGCGTGGAAGGGGTGTTAGTTGCCTTCCAATCACTTTCGACTATTAAAAAGGGCACTAGCCATTTCAATTTCCAATCAAATGAGCTCTTTTTGAAGTTTCAAAGACAACACTTTCTATAAAAACCTTATATGCCCCCAGGGCATAACTTACAACCCTTGCCCTGAGGGCTGGGTGGGGAAGGGGGATCTTGTCATCCTCAAAGACCTAATTTCCAGAACTTTCAACAACGTTGAACAAAATGACTATCTAAAAATTTTGATTGGATGTGGTTGGGGAAAAGGTGGGCATGAGTGGGGGGGGGTTAGTTGCCCTACAACCGCTTTCGACTATTAAAAAGGGCACCAGCCCTTTAAATTTCCAATCGAAAGAGCCCTTTTTGAAGTTTCTACGACAAAGCTTTCTATAAAAACCTTAAATGCCCCCAGGGCATAACTTACAACCCTTGCCCTGAGGGCTGTGGGGGAGTGTCCTCCTCAAAAACATAATTTCTATTTGGAAGTCAACTACGCTGAACAAAATGGCTATCTCAAAATTTTTAGATAGCCCCTCTAGATTTAAGTATGGTATGGAACCCTCTAGATTTACGTATGGTATGGTATGAGATGGTTGCGTATTGTATGCTACTGTAATGGTTCCCAAACCTGTCTTTATACAATGCTTGGATCTGTAGTAATATTGCGAGGAAATGCTTCCAATTCAGCAAATCCTCACGAAACGTAAGCTAATTACGTCAACCGCGTGCACTATGACTCTAGGAAAAAAGGGGAGGGATCCATATTTTTCCATTCTTATCATTATTTTAGTTACTCTTAATGAAGGGATAACAGTTTGTATCTTCGCAAGCCCATTTGAAACGTCATTACTTAACGCTAGAATAAATTTATTCACTATCAATTTTGAATATTGGTTAATGCGTATAATTACTATAGAAATTGTATTTTAGATATATTGCTTTGAAACAGTTTATTGATTGTGGAAACAAGTAATTTTACACAGTTGGACTTCAAGAAAACAAAAATCTATGGGTATATTTTATGGCTTGGGAAGGGTCTTTGTGGTTTAGTTCATTGGCCTCCAAGATGGTCCTGGATTGGAAGGTTCTAGATTCGCTGCTTGATCAGTTTAATTCGTTAATTAATTTGATTAAATTGATAATTTATGTTTTTTCTGAAATCTCATTACTCTTTCTCCTTCTTTCTGTTCTATTTTTGCTTTTTAACGGTATTGTTTGAATTAGATGGGTATATCCCCCCGGGACATTTACATGCCTTAAAACCTCTGAAGATATCAATCCTATTCATTTATTAGTGACTTACTTATACTTGTAATAAATCTTATCATAGGCAGCGCGATCGCGCTGCCTAAGTAAAGAACGATGTTGGCACAATGTATTATTTATTTATTTCTTTCTTTAGACCAGGGCACTTCGTATCGAAGGAGTTGTCGTAGAAACTTCGAAAAGACTCATTCGGTTGGAAATTGGAGTGGCTTCTTCCCTTTTTAATAGTCAAAAGTGATTGGAAGGCAACTAACTCCCCTTCCACGCCCACCATTTCTCAAAACACATTGAGTCAAAATTTTGAGATAGCCATTTTGTTCAGCGCAGTTAAGAAGTCCGGAAATTATGTTTTTGAGGATGAAACTCCCCCCGCAGCCCTCAGGGAAAGGGTTGTAATTTATGCCCTGGGGGGAATAAAAGGTTTTTTTCTATGGAAAGTGTCGTCGTAGAAAATTCAAAATGAATCATTCGATTGGAAATTGAAATGGCTAGTGCCCTTTATAATAGTCGAAAGTGATTGCAGAGCAAGTAACCCCCCTCTCACGCCCACCATTTCCCCAAACATATCCAATCAAAATTTTGAGATAACCATTTTGTTCAACGTAGTTTAAAGATCCGAAAATTATGTCTTTGAGGATTACAACCCCCTCACAGCCCTCAGGGCAAAGGTTGTAAGTTATGCCCTGGGGCATATAATGTGTTTATAGAAAGAGTTGTCGTAGAAACTTCAAAAAGGGCTCATTCGATTGGACATTGAAAGGGCTAGTGCATTTTATAATAGTTTAAAGTGATTGGAGAGCAACTAACGCCCCTCTCACGCCCACCATTTCCCCAAACATATCCAATCAAAATTTTGAGATAACCATTTTGTTTAACGTAGCTGAAACTTCTGGAAATTAGGTCTTTGAGGATGAAAACCCCCTCACAGCCCTAAGGGCAAGGGTTTTAATTTATGCCCTGGGGCATATAAGGTGTTTATAGAAAGCGTTGTCGTAGAAACTCAAAAAGGGCTCATTCGATTGGAAATTGAAAGGGCTAGTGCCCTTTTTAATAGTCAAAAGTGATTGGAAGGCTTGACATTTTTATAGTAAAGATCGACGTGGGTACAATGTATCATTATTATTATTTTTTTTAGACCAGGGCACTTCGTGTCGAAGAAGTTGTCGTAGGAACTTCGAAAAGGGCTCATTCGATTGAAAATAGAAAGGGCTAATGCCCTTTTCAATATTCGAAAGTTATTGGAGGGCAACCAGTCCCCCTCCCACACCCACCCTCCCATTTGCCCATTATGTTTAAAAACTAAATATTGCCTTAAGATTAAATCAAAATGCACTGTGTTAATGCTAATTCCCAACAAGGCATCTCAGCAGTATCCCAAGAACGACTGAGGGTATTACGTATGTTCAAACTTTCGGGGCTACTTCTTCACTTAAAATTTAACCAAATCAAAATAGCGCTAGTCTATCCAAGCTATCAAAGAAAGTAAACAGATTTTTTTTGCGAATGGTATCAAGTTTTCTATTTCAGGTCAACTAGAGGAGGTATGAAACTAAATCAAACACTACTATTTGTGTCCAGATTTGTAAAAGGGTGTATGTTGTTAAAAATTGCTGAAAATTTTTCTCCAGCATACAAATAGCAGGCCAAACTATAAAGTCTTAAAAAAACGAAAAGATTCAAAGAATTATTTTCTTTTTCCCTGAAAAGACAATGTCAATATAAAACAAACAGAAATTAATTAAAATAACTTTTCCATAAAATAAGTTTTTCAAAGAAAAGTAAAGAACTCCATTAAACCAAAAATGAGCAAAAATAAAATCAAATGATCTACCAAGCGTGAAACTACCACAAATCAGCATCGATAAATAAATGAAACCCAAAACGAACCAAAATTACAATAAATAACCGAGTCAAACTCAAAACGAGCAGAAATTAACATGAGAAGGGCTCAAAACCCCTATGCCTTCTCAAGGCTCGAACATAATTTGCACTTTACTGAAAAAAATACAAATGAATGTGCATTGGCAGTTTAATATACATATACTGATATTTAGTAATTTTAGGAAAACCTTAATTAAGCCACTTAATAAGAAAGGTGATAAAAGTGAGTGTGGTAAATATCGAGGCATTAGTCAGGTCTCTGTAGGTAATAAATTACTTAGTAATATGATATTTTTTAGACTGAGAGAAGCCGTAGACAAAGTTTTAAGAGAAGAACAGTGTGGTTTTAGGAAAGATAGAGGATGTGTCGACCAAATTTTCACTCTTAGGCTAATAATTGAGAAGTGCCTGAGTTGTCAAACACCTTTGGTCCTCAGTTTTATAGATTATTAGCAAGCCTTCGGTTATGTTGATAGAAGAGCTTTAGTAAAGGTTTTATACTTGTATGGTATACCAGACAAATACATTAAAGTGATAAGTGCTATGTACGAGAATAACACTGCTGCGGTTAAGGTAGGAAATGAGATTAGCAGCTGGTTTTGTATTAAATCAGGAGCTAAGCAGGGTTGTGTTCTATCCCCCTTTATATTGATTATTTCGATGGACTTTGTCTTAAGGAGCACAGGAAAGATGATGGGAGACCACAGAATCAAATGGGGAGGAAAAAGTCTCCTGGACTTAGATAATACTGATGATTTAAGCATCCTAGATGAAAGTGTGAGCAAAATGAATGAGGTTTTAGAGGTTTAACGAGTTCAGGGTGCTAGAATAGGTTTGAAAATTAATGTTAAGAAGACTAAGTCACTAAGGATAGGAATAAGTGAAGATGAAAAGATGACGCTGGGTAATGAAAAGATTGATCAGGTGGGCAGCCTCACTTACCTTGGTAGTATTATTAGTAAAGATGGGGGGAGCAGTGAAGATGTTAAAAGTAGAATAGCCAAGGCTCAGGGTGTTTTTTCACAGTTAAAAAAAGTTTGGAAGAATAGGAAGATAAGTCTGCAAACCAAGATTAGAATATTAGAAGCTACAGTGATGACAATGGTCAAATATGGCTCTGAAGCATGGGCGCTCAGAAAAGCGGATGAAGATTTGCTAGATGTTTTCCAGAGAAATTGCTTAAGGATTGTTCTGGGTACCCGGCTGACTGACCGTATTTCAAACAATAGACTATACGAAAAAATGGTTCAATACCGCTCTCTAGGTCTATGATGAAAGAAAGGTTGAGGTGGCTAGGGCACGTTGTGCGGATGAAGGATGACAGATTGCCGGAGATTGTTCTTTTCGGCCAACCGTCTAGGGCTAAACGGAAAGCAGGTCGTCCTCGTCTGGGGTGGGAGGACGTGATAAAAAAGATTTAAAGGAAATGGGAACTTCGTGGGTGGGTGTAAAAAGGGAGGCTTTGAATAGATTTGGATGGAGGAGGAGCGTGCGTAGCTGTGTTGGCCTCAGGCGGCTTGGTGCTGCGTTGAGTTGTTAGTAGTAGTAGTAGTAGATATTTAGTAATCAAAATTTTAATATTATTTGTTTTATTAAAGTTATGAAAGTAAAAACATTTATGTTTTTCAGTAAAGTGCAAATTATGTTCCGGCCTTTGGAAGGCATAGGGGTTCTTGAGCCCTACTCATGTTAGTTTCTGCTCGTTTTGAGTTTGACTCGGTTATTTGTTGTAATTTCTGCTTGTTTTGGGTTTCATTTATTTATCGATGCTGATTTATGGTAGTTTCACGCTTGGTAGATTATTTGATTTTATTTTTACTCATTTTTGGTTTAATGGAGTTCTTTAATTTTCTTTGAAAAACTTATTTTGTGGAAAAAGTTTTTTTTTTCATTAATCTTGAAAAAGAAAGGAATGAGGACAGAAACTTACTTCGTGATTTTCAGCTTTAAATAAAAAGGTTCCACCGAGATTTGAACTCGGATCGCAGGATTCAAAGTCCTGAGTGCTAACCATTACACCATGGAACCTTAGTATGAAGAATTATTTCATCATTTATTGGTACAGATACTTAATGGAAAGCAGTTTTCACGAATTCAATCGTCAAATGATAAATACAACACATTCGATATTACCATAGATTCAGGGTTCGGTAAATATATACCAAATCATATTATTGAGTTAGGAATAAAGTGAATACAGCATTCGATGCCTTTTTTATGCTGATTACGAATATAATAATCATTTCTATCGGAAATGAATTTTAGCCCCCCCCCCTATATATGCCAATTCAGGGCACATATCTCTACATTAGGGGGGTGGGTGTAAATTTTAAACTTACATCCCATTTACATCAGAAACAAAATTTGCCCCCCCACTAATGTGGAAATATATACCCTGAATTGGCATATATAGGGGGGGGGATGAAATTCATTTCCGATAGAAATGATTATTATATTCGTAATCAGCATAAAAAAGGCATCGAATGGTGTATTCACTTTATTCCTAACTCAATAATATGATTTGGTATATATTTACCCAGGGTTCATTTCAAATATAGAAATTCCTGCCTACGAAGCAAAGGCGACAAATTACAAAAGTTTCTGTAAGCATTTAAGCAGGACCACTGGAACTCTGGAAACAAAAATAGTCAACCAGGGGCGTAGTTTACTACGGGGCAGGGGGGCAACAACCCTTTCATACCTCAGTTTGGCCCCCCCCCCGACCCCAGTTTGCCGCCACCCCATCTGATTTTGATTTATTCAAAAATCAGGTCAAAACTAAGATAAGCCTGCGAAATTCAAGCATCTTCAGAAACGGGTCAGAAACGGTTTTCTTTAGTTTATGTTTCCCTTTAGGGTACTATAGGGTTCATTTTTCAGTATTTATTTGTTTATTTCACCTTGTGAAATGAGCCATAATGATCAGAAATTGTAAGTAGCATCCGAAATGCTTTTTCACTATCATTTTCACTTAGGAAAAATGGCTCCAATTTTGTGCCCCCCCCCCCCATAAAAAAAATAAATGAGGAAATTAGCCACTGTACTCACCCCCACCCTATTCTAACCTTGTGCTTTCACCACCTGAAAAGACATCCCCAGAGATTTTGGGCCATTTCTATAAACAATAAGTTTTGGACAGGGAAATTTTTATACAAGACAGTGGAACGCAACTTTAAATGAATATTTCGACCCTATATCCAAGGGCCGTCCTCAGCAAAACAAACGAAGAGAATAAAAAACAATATAAAAGAAACTTACATTAAAATTAAATCATTAAAACTGAAAGGTTTTTTAAAAAATGTTTTAAAACAGCCCTAATATCATTACTTCACAAGGAAGTCCTGGTTGAACTTCCTTCGCATCTGATTCTGAGTTAATCTGATTCTTCCTTCGCTAATCTTCCTTCGCATCTGATTCTGTTCTTGATCTGAGTTAAACGTCTTTCTCTGTCTGTAATCGGAGATAATAGGCTTAGTCTCGGTGAGATAAAGTACTATGCAGGTATATTTTAATCGAATATTCAATATATATACATATATATATATATATATATATATATATATATATATATATATATATATATATATATATATATATATATATATATATAATATATATATATATATATATATATATATATTTATATATATATATATATATATATATATATATATATATATATATATATATATATATATATATATATATATATATATATATATATATATATATGTATATATATATATATATATATACATAGTATAATGCGTTCTGGGCAGCCTGCTTTCCATAATTCAACTGCACTTCTTGGGTGTGGTCGCTATAACACGTAAACATCGAGTGTTCTTTCCAAAATCCCCCCTCCTCGTAATAAATTCATGCATACGTGCCTGGTTAGACTATCAGTAAAGATTCCAAAATGTTATTGGGTTTCAAATCATATAAACACTGGTTTAAGCGAAGATTTGTAAAGATCGTATAACAGTTTCCTTGATGGTAACACAGTTCCTCTTGTGATTAAAACCGGCGACTGAATCTCGAATAGATTTATTAGCCACAAAACTGATAAGAGAATCCCTTGAAATAAGTTGAACCCTCCGTCGCAGGTACTAAAATATATGCTTCTGTTATTCTAAAATAATAGTGAGTAATAATAAGTTTATTGCGAATTTTATCAAAAATAAAATCTTGCAATTATTTCTTCTTGAAAAAAGAAGTTATTGATTTTGATCCCTTGGCAGCTGTAGCTAAGGACTTTTCTTTCGCTGTTGGTGTCTTCACCTGAAAATAAACAAGAATCATGTATTAGAAAATTTGTGGCCTCATCTTTTACGCAATAAGGAAATAAGGCATGTACGGTCCTAGCCGATTGGCTAGCGAACTGAACTTTTAATCCTATCTCCTTCAGGGCATGGGTCATCCATTATTTGGTTTATGACAGGGATCAGTGGTGTGACTCTGTAAGCTTAGTCAGAGTCAACCGAGCTCTAAATGGGTGCTTCGAGAAATTTGGGGAAGGTAAACAAGAAGGGTGAGCAAAAGCACCGAATGACTGGCCCCTAGCCACACTGCCCTTCCTGGCTGAAAGCTCACAAAACAGAGATCAGTACTGCCCACGCCGTTTAGCCTATGAAGTCAAATCCATTTTTTTTTCTTTGTAATGGCACGCACGTACTATCCAACATTGGACACAAAAATGAAATGCTAAAAATACAAGACGTCATTAGTTCAAAGGCAGGGTTTCTACCTTCACTCACTTTCCTGCAGTGATTTCTCGTTGTTCTTTAACAACATTTTTTGCACTACTAGTTGAACCACTTTCTGCAATTTTTAAGCGAATTCTATGTTTAGATTCAGAATATTAAGTTGCAATCAGGGTTATCAAAAAAAAATATATTTATTACTACATTGAAAAAACTTTTGAAAACTGGTCAAACAGATTAACAGTTTTAACGAAAAAGGACAATATGACAGAGCATGCTGGCATTTACACTTACTCTTCTCTAGCCTTAGGATTTCTAGAAATTTGTAGCGTGAATTTTTAATCTCAGAGCAGTGGCAATACTGTTAATTGGATTCATTATTAGTTCTGATTCCCTGTTTTTATTTGTCCTTTCGGTCAGCCAGATTACTGAAATTTGAGAACACTTTTGCTATAGACCAAAACCAAACACTACCCTGGTGAACAATGTCAACCACAGATCTGACATCACAAATCAGTTCAATCTTTGTTCAATTTAAAAAAAGGACAAATTTTTGTCATATGTTGTAAAGTAAATCCAACAAAATGCAGTTTTAAATAAAATTACCAATGGACTATTACACATTACTTTTGCTTTTTAGGATAATTTAGTCAAATTATACCTTAAAGCGATTTGATCCCTAGCTTTACAATAGCAGTGCATAGTTTTGATTTAAAAAAAATTAAAACTTTGTCAACATTTATAAACATTTTACTATTTTTCCCTTAATTTCTGTTTTTGGTCTCTGGTGGAAAAACGGAAAAATAGCGGAAAGAAAGAACCAAGGGCGAATATAGAGAAACACGGACTATAATTTCAAAAATAAAAAAGACATAATAATTTAAGATATTTTCGAAATAGTTCCTTTTTGCAATAAAAAGGTACTTTAAAGCCTTTTAATTCGTATACATATAATCTGAAATTCCAAGGCATTCATTACGAAAAGCTTGTGTTTCCCGTTAAAATATTAAGTATCAGCAGGTTGAAATGGTGTTCTACTGATGTGCTATAAGGTGTGAAAATTCTGATGAAAAACCTTGTCAGTCATTTTACAGGTCTGATGAAAACAATATCTTTCAAGCGTCTACTGCGAAATGGATCAAATTACACCTAATTCAATTATATACAGTTTTTGAAATTTCGCGTGACCTAGAATAAGATTAGACAACAGTGCAGCTCATTTTGCAGCTAAATGTTATCCTTCATTGTATATTTACTAAGATTATTTATTATTAACAAACATTGAAATTCCGAATCCATCTCAAGCTGAAAACTGCATGTGTGATCCTTCCTAAAGGCCAGGTGCAGCGGGTTTCTCCCGTACAAACGATGAGCGCTGACCATCTATTCTATTTATATCTTCATGTATGATGTAGATTCACTTTGTCTATATACTGTAGTTGTTAAATAATGATCGTCATATAGAATTTTAATTTTTGATTGGAAAGAGGTAACCTTTTAATAAATATTGATGTTTTATAAAAGAGCCGCCCTGACCGGCATGTTCCCCCTTCTTCTACTCACTCGGGCCTTCGACCCTTGCAAATACAGCCTTACATCCCCTTTCTTCACCCGCTCCGGCAGTCAGCTTGGTATTTGGCCCTCAGATGCTTGTTGCCATTAGGTCAAATTTCTGTTTTTTCTTTAAGGTTCTATTTTCGGGATTCGTCAAGCCTATGCCCATTTTCGAAAAATAAAAAATTATTATTCTGCATAATTGTTCACAGCTCTAACTTGATTAGTTTAGCTTATTTTTCAATGCAAAGGAGAAAGTATACACACGAACACATTGATTTTTACTACCATATATAAGTCAAGTGTGATATATATAAAATCATTTATATATGATAAAATCAAGCGGGCATGGGCATAGGCAATATTAGGCAGCATATTGTCTAGGGAGGGGGGCAGTCGATAGTGTGATGGAGTTTTATCAACTGCTTTTTCCAAACCATCTGCTTTTTCAGCCATATCTAATGTAAATTTGAAGGTCTAGGGAGGGGAGGGGGCAGCTGCCCCCCCTCCCTACGCCCATGCAAGCGGGATTTTATATATTAAATTCTCGTGTATATCTGAGGCTTTAATCTTAGATATAGAGGAGATTTATGCAAAACCTATTTTCCTCCTAAGAGTACTCTGAGTAAGGAATATCCTTTAAGACCATTTCAAATAAGGATTACCAGACCACCTGGTGAATATTGCACATAATTGTGGGGCAAAACGATTCGGTTGAATAGAATAACAAAACAAATAAAGTAAATTCCTGTATGGATTGTATATTAGTTTGTTGCTGTATATTTTGTGAATTGGCATACTACTGTATATTAGTATAGTATTATACTAATATCAACACTGACAACTCGTTGCAGTCCCATGCCACTTGAAGCCAACAAAACAACCCCTGCTCCTCCCCCGTCCCAACCTGTTCAAAGCTTCACATGAAGCATGTAAGTCCTTGAAATCCTCATTTGTGACATCTTCTTACCCCATTCGATTCCGTCCTGCTTTTTGTTTTGCCCCAGATAGAGAGTGAAGAAACACGAGTTCTAGCCACCCATCATCCATCACTCGTAAATCATGATCCAGCCTTTAATCCATTCTGTCATAACAGCCATAGGCATCAAACTACAATTTTCTTTCAGCGTATCGTTTGATATGCTGTCATTTGGACCAGTACGTAAATCAATTCTAAGATGTTTTTGTTGACCTTTCAATGCCTAAGCTTCAGAGCCCTACCTAGCCCCTGTGAGTACCGTGGCTTTCAGAATCATAATCTTCGTTTGCAGACTTATCCTTCAATTGTTCCAAACTTTCTCAACTGCGAAAAAAAAACACCCTTTGGTTTTTACACCTTCACCACCTTTACTCATAGTACTACACAGTTAAGTGAAGCTATCCATTTTATTGATCATCCCGCAACCCAACATCGTAGTTTTTATTTTTTTAATCAAAATTTTGCGAAAAAAACTAAAAATTCTATATTTATAAATATTTTACTATTTTTCTTTAATTTTCACCTTCGCTTATTCCAACTCTTAGTGACTTAGTCTTCTTAACATTAATTTTCAAACTTATCCTTGTACCCTGAACTCTCAAAACCTCCAAAAACTCGTTCATTTGGCTAAAATGTTCATCTTGGACACTTAGATCATGTGTATAATCTAAGTCTAAGAGAGTTTGACTTTCCCATTTGATTCCATGCTCTCCCATAGCCTTTGCTGTGTTCCTTAAGAGAACATCAAAATGATCCATATAATTGGGGATAAAACGCAAGGCTGCTTAGCTCCCGATTCAACACGAAACCAGCTATTAACCTCATTTCCTACCTTGACCGCAGCAATGTTGTTCTCGTACATAGGACTCAGAAACGCTAATTTTCAGGGAGAAGTCAATTTGCTTTCAACCACCAGAAGTGCCGTAGGTAATTTACGGAACAACTTTAATTTGATCATGTTACTGTTACCAGTACTTTAACTATCCCTGAATTATTCGAATTTTCTCAGAATTTCCAATAGAAGAAAACTGGGTTCTCTGAAATCTTCCCCGTCTATTCGAAATCTCCGTCAGTCTTCTCGTTACCTAATATGACCTCATTATTCTCATTTATTCCTAATACAGTATTCCTATAGTAGTAGTATATCTGTTGATTACCAAAGACAACTACACCTTCAACGGAAAGCTATACCTTCTTACGATGCTTTGTTTTTCACTCAATTGTTTTTTTGCTTAATTTTTACATATGTTTTTTTCAAATTTTTACATTTAGTTGGTCATTTGTTCTTCGCTTAGTTGTTATTTCGCTCAATTTTTATATTTGATTTTCCTAATTTTTACATTTGTCTGACCATTTGTTTTTCGCTAAATTTCTACAAATTCTTCATCCCCGTTTCTATTTCTCTTTAATTTGGCACCCACTACCACCGAAAATTGCACAACTGCCTATGGAAGTATTTTCATTAAAAATTGAATTCCTGATTTTACTAATTTTTAAAGATACACATATGGTTGGGCATGTTTTCACTTAACCAATTCCAGCAATTATATTTTATTTTTACTGTCTTTGGGGCTTTAATAATAGGATCCTAGTTGCGAGTGTTATTACAAAAAATTGTAGAGCATCAGTTATAGAGATTTGGTAGTGAGCCTGATCTTTTCCATATATCGTTTTCATCTGTTTTCCTCAGCCATAAGCAGTGATATCAATTGGGAGAGGAGGGAGGCATGTGCATCTCCCTATACTTTTTGCCCTCTTCCCTCTAGTTTTCGATATATATCCTTTTTGGGGGTATTTCCAATTTTTAAAAAAATACCTTTTTCGGTATTTTTACAAGGAAAATTGAAAAAAGTGACAAATGCTCCCCCCCCCCCCATCCCTAGATTTTTCAATATTTAGGAGATTTTTTACATTTAAAATATAAACACTCATGTCACCAACCAGAAAACTAATTAGTCATGAGTATTTTCATGTACTTTATCGACATTTTGTGCCAAGAAAATATTAAGTCTTTGGTTACAACTCTTGTTTTAAATCTGTTTTTACATAGCCTTCTTTGACTAGACAGGCGCTTCAAGTTTTTTTTTTCCGCTTCCATTTATAACAATGTAACAAAACCTATTATTTGGTCATTTTTGCGCAATAAGCAGTGTTGCCACCTCTAGCATATTGGTTATTCTCTTTTTTGAAAAGTCCTTTTTGCATTTTGACAATGCACCTAAAAAAAGTACTTTGTATTTTTGCAACGCTTTTCTTCAAAATTATTTGAAAAAAACTACGTTTTCTAAAGAGTTAAAGAGGCTGAGTTACAAGGTCGAACCTTAAAACGTACAGGGATTAGGAGGCACAGTTGGGGGGCTGCCGCCCCCAAACCCCCCGCTTTCGCAGCCTTTAAATATAAAAAAAAAATTTCTTTAAACTGAAAGTAAGGAGCGACATTAAAACTTAAAAAGAACAGAAATTATTCCGTATATGAAAGAGGCTGTGCCCTCCTCAACGCCTCGCTCTTTACGCTAAAGTTTGACTTTCTCACAACTCTTTTTTTAAACAATAAAAACTTTAGCGTAAAGAGCGAGGCGTTGAGGAGGGCACAGCCTCTTTCATATACGGAATAATTTCTGTTCTTTTTAAGTTTTAATGTCGCTCCTTACTTTCAGTTTAAAGAAATTTTTTTTTTATATTTAAAGGCTGCGAAAGCGGGGGGTTTGGGGGGCGGCAGCCCCCCAACTGTGCCTCCTAATCCCTGTACGTTTTAAGGTTCGACCTTGTAACTCAGCCTCTTTAACTCTTTAGAAAACGTAGTTTTTTTCAAATAATTTCTGCACGTTTTTGTACAGTTTATTACTTATTATTGCTTGACTAACTGTTAGCTGATCGTGTCAGGAGTTAAAGTTGGGGGGCTTCCGCCCCCCAAACCCCCCGCTCTTGAACATTCTTGTGTTAAGGCTTTTAATTCCTGAATACTCAAATCACGTCGTACAGGGTGCCTCCTAATCCCTGTACGTTTTAAGGTTCGAACTTGTGACTCAGCCTCTTTAACAGCCCCCCAACTGTGCCTCCTAATCCCTGTACGTTTTAAGGGTCGACCTTGTAACTCAGCCTCTTTAACTCTTTAGAAAACGTAATTTTTTTCAAATAATTTAAAAAAGAAACTGAGTTTCTTTTCAAAGTATATAAAAAAGTTGCTCTGATGGTAAATCGAACCCGAGTTTTCCGCGTGAAAGTCTGAAGTCTCAGCCGCTGGACTATACAAACACAATAGTAATTGTTGTTTAGCAAATAGAAGGTATTTTCGACGCAAGCAAATTCCCAAAAATCTTGATATGTGGTTTTTGGAAAACAGGGAAGGAGTGATCAGATTGAGCTGAAATTTCGACGATAAGCTCCCAGGCCCCAGGAAAGCTTATCCTCTAAATTTCAGCCCGATCAGACAACGTTAAAGGGGGGGTTGTGGAGGGAAAAATTAACATGGGCTAATATAGGAAAACGAGGTTTTTCGTAAATGTAAATTCGGGGGATAATTTTTTCGGTCTGAAAATATCAAAAGGCCCTAACAGGTCGAATTCTGCTTCGAATGAGTCCTCATTCAACCGGATCCGTTGCCAACTGTGGCCTGTAGGCGTGGCTAACAAAAAAAAAAGAGATGAATTTTAAGTGGCTATATTTGGTTTTTTGAAAACAGGGAAGGAGTGATCGGATTGAGCTGAAATTTCGAGGATAAGCTCCCGGGCCCTAGGAAAGCTTAACCTCTAAATTTCAGCCCAATCGGACAACGTTAAAGGGGGGCTGTGGTGGGAGGGTCCAAACTTCCGGCCCAGTTTACCCCATGAAGATAAAGTCGGAGGAGGATGAAATTTTGCAAGTTTCTTAGTTTGAGCTTGGGCTACAAAATGCAATTACCGCCGTCTCTCTGCGACCTCTAGGACCTGAAATCGCTTAACATTGTGGTGGGTCGCCTCTTTATAGAGGCACAAGTGTGCCTCCTTGATAGCAAATTCTGTCATGAAAATTAGTTTCAACTATGTCCCAAGGTAAACACAAGTTTTCAGTTTCGGATTTTCATGCCAAGCAGAATCAAATGACGCTAATCTGCAATCAAAAGCTTCATACATTTTTAAACCGATTTTTTTCCATCACAACTTCGCAGATTTTCTAATTTTACTTTAGAAAACTCATAACAATTTGGAATAGAAATAGACTGAGATACAATAAGTTATTCTTCAAAACTAGTTCTTTCATCTTCAGTCCAATGTAACGCAAAATATAAAAAATAAATAAATGCAAAGAACTCTTATAGTTAAGGTCTTTATAACCGTCTCTAGGACTTACGAGCAAAGCTAGATGGCGTTGGTCGTTATTTAGTTTTCTCATATATGAACTTAAATTTCCTTCCTTTGGTTTTCCATACACCTCGTTCAAGAGCTTTATGCTTTCATTTTCGTTTCTATAGAAGCAGCACATAAACAAACAAGCTACTCAAATCTTATTTTATTTATAAATGTTTCTTCCTTTCAAAAACCATTATTAACCTGTTACTAGAATCCTTAGTCTAAACTTCATTGAAAGCTTTTTTTATGTTTAGTCTAAATGCAACTGTAATATTTTTACACAAGTTTCAAAATTCTATGAAATTTGTTTCCGTAGCTTCTTTTTAGGGTTACGTGTAACCTGGAGTATAGCTACCAGTTGTGATTCAAATTAACACTATAATTCTTTTTATTAGACATCCTCTTTCAAAAAACTTTCGTAAGGTTTGGCTACCAGTACAACCACGATTAAATCAGTCTAGAATACATTATGCGTGTACCATAAAAATTCAAGAAAGCTTAATTTACTTAAATTTTTTGAAACATTATAAAATTCCATTGTAAGAAATTTCTTTGTCTATACGAATAAGTATGAATATGAAGAACACGAAAATTTCAAATATTTATGTGTCATTACTTAGGCTATAGGTATCACCTTTCACTGAGAACGTACTTACAAAACTGAATCCCAGTCCATATCTATTTTCTAATTGTATGAAGTGGCCTATTTCGATCAATATCTTTAACGCTGTAATATTAAGTTTGGTCATAATAAAACAAGTAGATTAGATACTCGTTACCTTACACTTAATGATCACAGATTTTCCTTTTTTTGTAGCCATAGCTAGACGAATACCGTAGCTGTAAAGGCATTTCGGATTTTCTTTGAAGATTTGACCTTTAAATAATATATTTTTGAAGATTTGATCCACAAAATAGATTAAGTTGTACAAAAGCGTTCAAAACATACCTTGCCATTGGAATTCGTCAATGTAGATGAATAATCTTCAGTGGGCTCAACTTTAATCCTTTTTGAGTTCGGCTCGGAGTCACCATTTACTTCTTCCCGAGGTGGTGGCTCATCAGGAGTTACTCCTAGAGTCAAATGGAGCTTCTCAGATAGCTCTGGTATAATGTATTCGGAAATGATTCCAAGAGCGTATCTAAGATGAGCTTCTGAAAAAGAACTCAAGTGTATACATTACTTATTTTATTGACTGAAACCATACATTAAAATATTACTATATTTGACTATATTGACTATATATATTACTATATATATATAGTCAATACTATATATACTACTATATATATAGTAATATATATATATATAGTACTATATATATATATAGTACTATATATTTATATATATATAGTACTATTACTTACTATATATACTTACTAGTAGTATATATACTTACTATGTATATAGTAATACTATATATATTACTATATTGACTGAAACCATACATTAAAAATATTAAAATATTAATAGTTTCCGCATTCCTACAATGTAAACACGCCATTTTAGTAAACAATGTTCAAACAAAATGCGAGCAATTGTCAAAAGCATTACACCTTAATATCATTCCAATTCCTGACTTAATAGCGTTCCAGTCCATTTCTTTGTCTAAGATGCACGCAATAGTTTTCTTCTACTAGCTTCATCAATAGTTCGCTAAACTTTTCTTTGAGGGGTCGTTGAATTGATTCCTACACCAAGTAATCACTACAAACACAGCTAATACAAAAAAGCACTAATTAAAATAGAGAGACAGTTTTGTCACAGCAGCAGAGAACAAACATTTTGTTTGGATAGTTCGGATCCAGATTGCGATCGTTTCTCCAATATTCGTTAAGAAAATGTCCTGGAAGTTAATCCAAATTTCCATCAAAAGAGCGTGCTATCAAAAAGAGCGCATCTGCAATATTTTAGGAACGACTAAGGGTATTAATTAGAAACGCAATATCACGCAATCTCAAACTAGAAACGCAATATCACGTAGAATGTGAAAAACAAGAAACAAGGGTAGCAGGACTGAGGAATTTATTGGCAAATGTTACAGGTAAAAAAGATGAAATTAATTTAGAGAAAGCTGTGTACCTAAAAGTGGATGATGAGGCCTATACAGGGACAATAGTGTACATAGTATCGCTTTTTTGTTATTACACGTGGAAGCGAAAAGAAAATCAGAAGGAAGATTATGATGTCATAAATCGTGTGGAAACAGAATGGAAAAGGATTATGAAGTGTAAGAAAATTGAGAACGTGCTTGGTATAAAGTAGAAGGGAATATTTTTTGTGTCTTGGTAGGCAAGGATGTGTTGTTAAAAAAGGGGAAAAAATAATAATAATAAAAGGAGAGTTGAGAAAAAAATAAAGGGTTTAAGGTTTTACATTTGTATGTTTTTTGTTTTTTCATTTTGTGGTAAGGATCTAGGTAGAAGATTAGAAAATGGAGTTTTAATTTTGGTATATGGAATAAGAGCAAATTTTAAGTTAAATATTTCGAACTTTTAATGAAGGGTTTGATTTTAAAGTTTAAATTAGAATTTTCAGATTATAATAGTTAGCTTTAGGATTTGTTCAGAATTTTAAGTTTATTTATTAGGTAAGATTTAAATCTAATTGAATAGTTATAGTACTGGATTTTATGAATTTTTAGATTATAGAGTCATTTTTTAATGTTTGTTTGGAATTTATTTTAAACTAGTGAAATTTATTTTATATGTTAAGGGGGATACGATTCATCTGGATTGTGAAGTATTTGATTTTTGGGAATTGTTTTGAGGATTATTGTAGCTACCTAACAACGCAAGGCCCAGCGAGAGTAGAGTGTGTTGAAATGTGATGTTTTTTTTTAAAAAATAGTGTTATATTTTTAATTTTTTTTATTTATGTAAATATAGTGAAAAGTGTTTTAAAGTGTTATAAGAAAGGTGAATATATTTTAAAGTACAAAAACGTATATGCATTGTAAATTTGTATTTTAATGTTATATGTTATACGCCTAATGAATGGGAGCAGCCCTTTGCCGCCGTGGGTAGCTAGAATGAGAATTTTGAAATTGCTGTATGGTTTAATTAATGGATGGAGAATCGTATGAATGAAAAAAAAAAGTTTTTAGGAAAAAGGTAAATAAAATGTACTAGGAGAGAAAAAATTATGTATGTGAGGAATTATAAAAGTGGAAACCTATGGAACGTCGAGTAGGAGGTAAGATAGATAGGTAGTAAAGTGAAGGAATAATAGAGAAATGGGGACAAATTAGATACAAATAAGCAAAGAGTCTTAGATAAAATAAAAAGAAGAAGGAAACAGGATTGATTTTTTTTTTCTTTCAGGACTACGAAAAGGAAACAATAACCGGTTTGATTTTATCCATTACGTGATGTATCACCACTTATTATTGAGAAAACGAAAAAGAAGAGGAAGCGTAGAAAGGAGGACCAAATACCGCTGGATAAAAGAAAGAAAAGAAGAAGAATTCAAAATATGCATTAGAAAATAATTTTGTATCTTTTAAATATTATAGTCTATTTTTGATAAAAAAAGGGTATTAATTAGAAACTTCCAGAGCTACTACTACCACTGCCATTACTACTACTACTACTACTAATACCGCTCTTAAGCTACTACAACCACACATACTACTGCCACTACTACTACTACTACTATGACTACTTAATACTGAGACTACTTGCAACTACAACTGCTTGCTAATGCGACTACTTACTGCTGTGACAGCAACTACTTGCGATTGAGAAACCGACTACTTTTGACTACTCCTACTACCATTACTGCTACTACTGTTGTGACTGCAACTGCTTGCAAATACGACTGTAACGATTCATGACTGCAACTTCAAGTACTCGTGACTGCAACTACTTGCTACTATACCAAGGTGCATATCCCATAAAGGTGCATCTCCATTTTTTTCTGAATATTAGGTTTTTATGTATTAGAAAAACCTTTAGTCCATCTTATTCTTTGGCTAGAAAGATATTCTGACCTAAATATCCTGAAAGAACATAGATGAATGTCAAAAAGGGTAACAAATACTTAATATGGAAGCAAGGGTAACAAATACTTCCTACTAGCAAGGAAGTCGGAATTTTTGATGCTCAATTTCGCTAGCTAGCGTCGAAGGAAAGGTTGAGATTTTTACTTAAGATAAATGAAGCATCTGAAATATAATATTCGTGCAACTTATGACCTTACCGATATACATATCTCACTTAACATTCGCAAAGGTGATTCTACTGTTCAAAATTTGTCTTACATCTACGCCACAATGATATTTTCTTAGATAAATAGAGACATCGGTCCATTCCATCTTTAATCAGACATATTCTAACAAGATATGGCCGGTAAAAAGATCCTTAGCGCTATTCTACCATGGGTATAACTAGTCCCAAAGAGGGTTGATAAGAAAAATAACTTGCTATAAATTCAAATGAACCTGCTATGTTTGTTTTATGACAGACATTTTATAGTCTATATACAAAGAGACTTCAAAATGTGTAAATTCAAAATTTTGGAGAAGTAGCAACTAAAAACAAAAAAACCTTTAATTATAAGGCGTATACGGGTTTACCGAGTAGTACCCAGGCCTCATTTTAGTCACTATTATCGGTAAATCAAAATTACGCAGGACTACAGCGCCAGAAATCTGCCCAGTTGAATAATGTTCAACACTAAATTCAGACCAGAGTACAGACTAAATACAACTTTAATTAAGTGGAGCATGTAGATGAATAAAAGCTGAGGAGTCGTTTGAAGAATGTATCTGAAAATACTTTTATTTCAATACCATGACTATTAAAAGCAGCGGTAATTAAGTGGAGCATGTAGATGAATAAAAGCTGAGGAGTCGTTTGAAGAATGTATCTGAAAATACTTTTATTTCAATACCATGACTATTAAAAGCAGCGGTAATTAAGTGGAGCATGTAGATGAATAAAAGCTGAGGAGTCGTTTGAAGAATGTATCTGAAAATACTTTTATTTCAATACCATGACTATTGAAAGCATCGGTAATTAAGTGGAGCATGTAGATGAATTCACTAGAATGGTCACTACAAAGATTGACTATTATTTTATATGAGCTTTTTACACTAAGCATGGCAATACAAACTAGAAAGATGGACAGGCAATTCTTTCAATCAGCAATAAGAGCCCCGATAACGAGGGAAAGAACGTTTGGTTCACCCTTGCTAATAAAGGAGATCAAACATTTTCAGAATTCAGCAGCAATTTCCGTCATATCTGGACTAATGCACGATATAACGAAGATCACGGATGCGTACCAAATTGCATTCTACGGCAATATAGAAATCGATAGTTAGTAAAAGAAGAAGAACAAAGATTTGATTTGTTTCAATATTAAAATCTATGTTTATTATAGGCTTCAACTCCAAGCATAATTAGTCTCTTACTTACATTCAATCACGTTGATCATCCGGCAAATTTTTTCTATCTTTATTTGTTTTGAAAGATTGATTTTGATTTTCTTTATTTATCTTTTTTTTGTATTGGATGTTAAATTTATTTTTCTAGATGAAAGTGTCCTTCATCCTAGATGAAACTGTCTTTCATCCTAGATGAAAGTGTGAGCAAAATGAATGAAGTTTTAGAGGTTTTGCGAGTTCAGGGTTCTAGTATTGGTTTGAAAATTAATGTTAGGAAGACTAAGTCACTAAGGCTAGGAATAAGTGAAGATGAAAAGGTGACGTTGGGTAATGAAAATATTGATCAGGTGGGCAGCTTCACTTACCTTGGTAGTATTATTAGTAAAGATGGTGGGAGCAGTGAAGATGTTAAAAATAGAATAGCCAAGGCTCAGGGTGTTTTTTCACAGTTAAAAAAAGTCTGGAAGAATAGGAAGATAAGTCTGCAAACCAACATTAGAATCTTAGAAGCTACAGTGATGATAGTGGTCAAATATGGCTCTGAAGCATGGACGCTTCGAAAAGCGGATGAAGATTTGCTAGATGTTTTCCAGAGAAATTGCTTAAGGATTGTTCTGGGTACCCGGCTGACTGACCGTATTTCAAACAATAGGCTATACGAAAAATGTGGTTCAATACCGCTTTCTAGGTCTATAATGAAAGAAAGGTTGAGGTGGTTAGGGCATGTTGTGCGGATGAAGGATGACAGATTGCCAAAGATTGTTCTTTTCGGCCAACCATCTAGGGCTAAATGGAAAGCAGGTCGTCCCCGTCTGGGGTGGGAGGACGTCATAAAGAAAGATTTAAAGGAAATGGGAACTTCGTGGGCGGGTGTAAAAAGGGAGGCTTTGAATAGATTGGGGTGGAGGAGGAGCGTGCGTAGCTGTGTTGGCCTCAGGCGGCTTGGTGCTGCGATGAGTTGTTAGTAGTAGTAGTAGTAGTAGTAATTAACTACAGAAATTGTGAAATCAAGGATGATGGTGAGGAAAGGGGAGGGTAATAGCGCGAAGAGCTGTTTTCGTTTCTTATATTATATACTTTCGCCTTAGCGTTTCGTCTTTAAGCGTTTTTTTTTAAATAGTTTTTTGAATGTTGACTGGCACGTTAAGCTATTGGATGTCATGGATATCCAACATGTTGGATGTTGGAGCCATTCTGATCTGGTAAATAATGTTGCTTATCAGCGGTAATTTTGGTATCCTGCGGCATTGTTACATTTTAGACTTCAGGTGATAACCTACAACAGTAGCCTATATCTATTTTTCACCTGGGATTAGGCGAACTTCATACTTACCCAAACCATTCATTTGTGTCTCTTTGAGCCAATGGTATCAAAATTATTCTATACGTGTCCGCAATGAAAATCTTTGTAGCAGCCAAAATTCTGTACGTCGCGGAGTAGAGCTATGCTGAGTTTTAATCCTTGCAATATTTAACAATGCCATCCGCTGTGCAAATCGCAGAATACCGCATTTCCTTATCGAAGTATCCATTGACATGAGTTACCTGTGGTACGGAGATGACATTCTCCTCCTGTCTGACGATTTGCAATCCCTGCACACTACTCTGAATAGCCTCTATCCAGGGTTATTTGACATTGGGCTGTCAGTCGCTTCTGCTAAAATCAAGCTCAAAAACTCGGGTTGGTCCTGCCACAATTCCTACCTTAGCATTCGAGTATCTCGGGCTTGCATTTGGGACCTGGATTCGAACAACACGGTGAGTAGAAATCAATGTGTTGAGAGAGGCATATGGACTTCTCTCTAGAGTTAAAGGTCAATTTGACAAGAAAACGCTTGGTCGGCTTCATAGCTCGTTTTTTTGCCCTCTCCCCCCCCCATGTCTTTTTTCTGGTACAATTATAGATTTTTTTTTATCACGTCTGAACATCAACAAATTCGGTCTGTCTTTTTTCAAATTTTGTAAGTATTTTTTCTGTGTTCCTACCTTCCCATGTGGTTAGGGTCTGTGTTAACTCAGCCATGTAAGGAACCTTGCCTCGCAGAGGTCGGGGGAGCACGATGGTCCCAAATCCGTGAAATGAGGAGGGTTGGGCTGTGGACTTGCAACCCACACCCGGGACCCCGAGGGCCTGCCCTTGGGGGAAAATCTAACTGCAACTGACACATCAAGTTCGAGCCTCAGATCAAACCCCCTTTTGATGACGACTTCGGCATGCCCAACGACAAAATTTATGAATTCAAAACAACACCTCCAATTTAGTTTCTGGAACGTCTGCACAATGTCTCAAGCCTCCAAGACTGAACAAGTGCTGAGAGCACTGCAAGATTACCACCTCGACCTTCTGGCTCTGTCGGAGTTTCGATGGCTAGAATCTGGATCAAATAAACTGGATGGAGATGTGACCATTATACACAGCAGATTGCAGCAAAAGCGGGAATTCGGAGTAGCCCTAATGATGACAAAACAGACTTCCTAAGCTCTACTACAGTGGACATCGGTATCACTAGAATCCTGAAAGCCTGCTTCATCAGCACACATGCGAAACTGTCAGTAGTACTATGCTACGCAACCACCAGTGACGCCACCGACAAATCAAAAGACAAATCTTACAGAGCTCTCAACTCCGAACCAAACGACATACCCCGGCATGGCATAGCCTGTTTTCTAGGAGACTTTAACCCGAAAGTAAGGAACGGCCGATCCTTTTCCGCAGAGGTTCTCAGCGAGCATGGCGAAAAGAAAACGAGTGACTACTTATCGACTTCGCGCTCCTCAACGACCTTGTAATTGGAGGTACCCTATTTTCTCATTGGGATGTACACAAATATTCTTGGACATATCCCGATGACCAAACCTGATACAGATTGACCATTGTCTTTGGAGCAAGAAGTGGAAATCAAGCTTACTTGATATAAGGGGATAAAGGGGAGCTGACGTTAGCTCAGATCATAATCTGATGGCAGCTAAAATCGGCCTCGAATTGAAAAAAATAAAAACGCAAAAAAGACCTTAAAACCAGTCTTCGAATCGGAAAAAACTGAGGGTGAGATAATTCAAGCAAGTTTTTAAACTAGAGATGCGGAATAGATTTGAAGCTTTGTTTTTACCAGACGATGCTGATAGCGATCAATATTGGGAAAGCATAAAGTTGTGCTTTCACGATGCCACGAAAGCCACCATTGGGTACCGCAGGAGCCCAAAGGACCAGTAGTTATCAGACCAAACATGGGAACTCATAGAGACAAGGAAAAAGTAAAAGCATCACTTATCCAAAGACAAATCCGTGACCGACAGATCCTCAGAAGCGATGAATACAGAGCCACGGATAAAGCGGTAAAGAAGAGTGCCAGAAAAGACCATAGAAACCTGCTGAAGCGGAAAGCAGCGCAGGCAGGAGAGGCAGCGAAGAGAGGTGACTCAAGAGCCGTCTATAAAATCACTAATGAGATTATTGGAAAGAAATTCTTTATTCAACATGGACCAGTAAAATATCCCTCGGGCATCCTGATAACCGAGCAGTCTGACGTATATGAAGTCTGGGCCAGCCACTTCGAGAAGCTGTTGAACAGACCTCCGCCAGGCGATCACCCAGAGATCCCAGCAACAACGCTGTTTTCCTTAGACATCAGCACGGATACGCCGTCATCCACTGAAATTATAGCAGCAGCAAAGAAGCTGAAAAATGGGAAGTCGCCTGGCGTAGACAGGATATCCGTGGAAATGATAAAAGCGACTGTTCTGACCTGCCCCAAGTTCTGGACAGCACTGTTCGCAGTAATATGGGCGACCACCAAAATACCTCCAGATTGAAAACGCAGCAACCTGGTGAGGATCTTTAAAAAAGGCGATGCGTCCCTTCCAGGCAACTGGCGAGGAATCTGCATGCTTTCAATACCTAGAAAATTGCTGACGCTCATTTTACTGCAGAGAATCAGCTCACAGCTCGACAGCCATCTTCGCGACGAGCAACATGGATTCAGACCGAACCGTTCATGTGCGGACTTGATATTTACTCTACGACTACTGATGGAAGAAAGCAGAGAGTGGTGCTCCAAAATCTAAATGATATTCATCGTTTTTGAGAAAGCATTTGACTCAGTAGACCGCCAAATTCTGAGGAAGATCCTACTGCATTACGGAATCCCTGAAAAGATAGTTTCACTGATCTTTTTCAGTGAGTTCTACTGAATTTCACTCAGTAGTTGCGTCCTATGTAGATAGCGAGTGCTGTGTAAAGACACCAGATGGCCAAACTCGTTTCTTCCGCATTCTGTCAGGAGTCGAGCAAGGTTGCGTCTTGTCACTGCTACTTTTCGTGATCGTCATTGATTATATTCTGCGAAGTACAAGAACAGACCGAATCCAGCTGAATCCCGAAATACGCCTCAGCGATGTAGACTTCACTGACGACCTCGCCGTCCTTGAATCATGCAAGCGAAGCCTCCAAGAACTCCTTGGCAAAGTGACGGAGAGAGGTGGCCAGGTTGGCCTGAAAATAAATAATGAGAAAACAACATTCATGGCTACCACAGACTAACCCCTGAGAATCACTTGCGGAGACCAACACATAGAGCAATTCGTCCATTTCAAATACTTGGAAAGCATAATAGAAAGCACCGGACCGACCGAAAAAGAAGCGCTCACAAGAATTGGCCAAGAAAATGGGACCTTCAATAGATTATGGAAAATTTGGTGGTCCCAAAGCTTCTCTTTACGGCTAAAGCTACGACTGTTCAATCGCAATGCCATGCCAGTGCTGGTTTACACAGCCGAAACCTGGCACCTGAACCAGGAACAAGAGAGAAGAATACTTTCTTTCGAAAACACATGTCTTAGAAGAATCCTACATCCGTTGGTAGCAGAGAATAACAAACCAATCCATTCGCGACAAGACGGGCCAGCCTCTTGGGACATATATCATAAGTTCGCCGATGGAGATACCTTATCCACGTACTACGTATGGAAAATCTCCGACTGGCAAATGTAGCGCTCCATGTGAAGCCCTTGGGTCTACGCCACAGTGGCAGACCCAGAAACACCCTGCGTCAAATGTACCAGACAGATCTCCGTAACCTGCAGGCACCAATCCAACTTCAATGGGACGACATACTGGCAGCAGCAAACCTGCGGGAAGATTGGCGGCTCCTTCTTGGTGCCCTGGGTGCCTCTGACGGCACAGGAGGATCTAAGGTAAGTGACGTCCTACCTAACCTCGTAACAGTTATATCTCCAAACGTTAGTGTTTTTGAGATATGTAGTAAGATGGATACATTAGTAGGCAGCTTCAGACAGCAATCCGAATCAGTCGTAGATTTTCCATTTGGTTGTATTAATCGTTTGTGAACTATTATTAGTGCATTGCTAGCATATGCGATGATAAGTGTTTTTATTATGTACGTTTCTTTCTCATTTTTTATTTTATATTGCTCCATATTCTTTTTTTTTTGTGTGTGTATAGCTCCATTTTTGTGTGTATAGAAGGTTCAAAGATATATCATTATTATCCAACCTAGGTATAAATGTTTTGCATTGACAAGCTGTGTTTTAAAGTATTTTGCTAAACGTCCCTGACACTGATACATGTCCCTAACTCTATGAAACACCAGTTTATAGGGAACCCACTCTTTTTTATTAGTACATCAACCCCTGCGAAAGCAGTGGATAGATGTCTGATAGGTATTACGGGGCCCAGGATTTCATGCCGCCAGGATTATTGCTTATTGCTTTAAAAAAACCACGTTACAACAGTAACGTCGAAAATTCTCGGCGCCAAGTTGGCCTCAAGTACCTGTACCTTGTTTCGAGTATCACTGCACCAAACTACAAACAACTAATAAAGCCAGGCTAGATTAGAAAACAACGTCGGATTCTCATAGTCAGGGTCAAGGGTTCGAGTTGGACATAGCATTTTATTCCATCGGTAAATAGTAACAAATTGGAATTATTTTTTCCTTTTTGATTCAAATTTGCATAAAGGGGAGAGGCCGTGTTTGTACCGTGTTTAGTCTTTCAGCCGAGGAACTGAATTGAAACTTCCAGTGTTTTCTAAGGGGAAAGAGGGGGAAGATGTCAAGGCAAGCTAGTTTTATGTGGCACGGAGCAAACTTTCCCCCGACCCTCACAAAAGAATTATCCGCTACCCTTTTGTCTCTTTTTATGGCTATCGTTTGACAGACTTTAATGCTCGTAAATAAATAAATACCTTCACTGGCTGTCCCATTTTGATCAGAAATGTAATTGCTCGACTTGCTTCCATGTGAAACATTTATGTTCACCTTTCTTAAATGTTGAGCCAATTTCTTTGCTTTCTTCTTTAGAAATTCAAGCGTCTTTTCTTCATTGTATTTAAAAGCGTTTAAAGACTTGTCACCTGCAATTTAATGAAGTTACTTAAAAATCCTAAAAGAAAAACATCCACATAGCCTTTTCTTCATTGTATTTGCAAGCACTATTGATTACTGATCTGCCATCTATTTTAAACATTATAATTTCTTAAAAATAGAGAGAATAAATGTGTAAAATAAAGCTCTATTTTCAGTGTCTGAGTGGAAGCAAGGCGAAGGGATAGGAGGCTTATTCTTAAAAATTGCTTGGGGTGTATCAAAAAAAAAAAAAAAAAAAAAAAAAAAAAAAAAAAAAAAAAAAAAAAAAAAATCAAGAGTGTTATATCGTAATATTAGAGCCAAAAATCCTTATACTTCGCTACCATTATTTAATCCAAATTCTATATGAATATACAACTATAATCCTTATAAGGCTAGAAAATTTCCGATGACCCTTTGACATTTAACGTCGCTCCAGAAGAAGTTAGATTCAGCGAACAAGCACAAAACACTCCCTACATCATTTTTTTCCCCCAGCCTCTTCGTGTCGAAGGGGTACTGTAGAAACT
Organism: Artemia sinica; assembly: GCA_027921565.1. Lineage (NCBI taxonomy): Eukaryota > Metazoa > Arthropoda > Branchiopoda > Anostraca > Artemiidae > Artemia > Artemia sinica. The sequence goes on along the minus strand of CM051271.1, from coordinate 19,994,006 downwards.
TCGGAGAGGGTTCATTCAATTCAAATTTTGAAAGTTCTAATGCCCTTTTTAAGAGCTAAAAGCGATTGGAGGCGAACCAGATCCCCCACAAACCGTACCGTGTTTGCCCCACCCCCACCCCCCTCCCCATGGTATCAGATTAAATTTCTAGATGACGATTTTACTCATTTATTTAATTTTTTTAATAGTCGGAGGGCCCAGTTGATATTCCACTGGTATGACATAACCCCCGCAGCTCCAGCGACGAAGGGCCCTAATTATTATGCAAAAATTATCATTATATACAGGTAGTTTTTATAATGGAAAAAGGGCTTGAAATCTTATAATGGCTTGACATATTCAGGAATTGTTCCCGGGTTAAGGGTTCCAAAATTTTTGTTGGGTGAAGAAAAGGTATTAAGTGGCCCAGAAATAAGCCGAAAAAAGTATACCACAGTTCAGTTTCAAGCTTTCATCTGTAAGTCTCTAGCCCAGGGGTATACTTCTTTCCAATTCAAATTTGCCAACAAGACGTTACGATTAGCTTATTTTTGCTCATCCAATCACTGAATTTTTACCCAGATTACTTCCAATTAATAGGTGTGTATTCCTTCTGCAGCAGCAATCGGGGAAGTACCACTTTCTAGAGATCTATGATAATACATTTTCCCCTAATTTTCTGCTGATTTGTATGTTGTTGTATCGGATTAACGATGCTTCTTGACTACTAAGGTCCTTGAGTTTTAAATGTTTATAAATGTATTTACTTTTATAACTTTAATAAATCAAATTATTTTTAACATTTTGATTACTAAATATCAGTATATGTATATTAAACTGTCAATGCACATTCATTTGTATTTTTTCAGTAAAGTGCAAATTTTGTTCTGGCCTTGGGAAGGCATAGGGGTTTTGCGCCCAACTTATGTTAATTTCTGCTCATTTTGAGTTTGACTCGGCTATTTAATGTAATTTCTGTTCGTTTTGGGTTTCATTTATTTATCGATGCTGATTTGTGGTAGTTTCGAGCTTGGTAAATTATTTGATTTTATTTTTGCTCGTTTTTTGTTTAATGGAGTTCTTTACTTTTCTTTGAAAAACTTATTTTGTGGAAAAAGTTTTTTTAATTAATTTCTGTTCGTTTTATATTGAAATAGTCTTTCCAGGGAAAAAGAAAATAACACTTTAAATCTTTTCGTTTTCTAAGACTTTATAGTTTGGCCTGATATTGATATGCTGGAGAAAAATTTTCAGCAATTTTTAACAACATACACCCTTTTAAAAATCTGGACACAAATAGTACTGTTTAAATTAGTTTCATACCTCCTCTAGATGACCTGAAATGGAAAACTTGATACCATTCGCAAAACAATCTGTTTAGTTTCTTTGATAGCTTGGATACACTTATACTATTTTGATTTGGTTAAATTTTAAGAGCAGAAATAGCCTCGAAAGTTTGAACATAATACCCTCAGTCGTTCTTGGGATACTGCTGAGATGCCTTATTGGGAATTAGCATTATCACAGTGCATTTTGATTTAATCTTGAGGCAACATTTAGTTTTTAAACATAATGGGCAAATGGGAGGGTGCGAGTGGAAGGGGTATTAGTTGCCCTCCAACCACTTTCGGCTATTAAATAGGGCATCAGCCCTTTCTATTTTTAATCGAATGAGCCCCTTTCGAAGTACGAACTCCTTCGTACTTCGAAGGACTCCTTCGATACGAAGCGCCCTGGTCTAAACAACAACAACAACAAAAAATATTACTAATCACTTTCGACTGTTAAAAAGGGTACTAGCCCTTTGAATTTCAAATCAAATGAGCCCTTTTCTGAAGTTTCTACGACAACACCTTCTATAAAACCTTATATGCCTCCAGGGCATAACTTAAAACCCTTGCCCTGAGGGCTGTGGCGGAGTATCATCTTCAAAAACATATTTTCTAGCTGTAAATCAACTACGCTGAACAAAATGGCTATCTCAAAATTTTTATTGGATGTGTTTGGGGGAATGATGGGCGGGGGGGGGGGGGGGCTAGTTGCCCTCTAATTACTTTCGACTATTAAAAAGGGCACTAGCCCTTTGAATTTACAATCGAATGAGCTGTTTTTGAAATTTCTACAACAACGCCTTCTATAAAAACATTATGTGCCCCCTGGGCATAACTTAAAACCCTTGCCCTGAGGGTTGTGGGGGAATGTCCTCCTCAAAAACATATTTTCTATCTGGAAATCAACTACAGTGAACAAAATGGTTATCTCAAAAATTTTGATTGGATGTGTTTGAGGGAAGGATGGGCGTGGAGGGGGGGCTAGTTGCCCTCCAATCACTTTCGGTTATTAAAAAGGGGACTAGCCCTTTGAATTTCCTATCGAATTAGCCTTTTTTGAAGTTTCTACGACAACGCCTTCTATAAAAACCTTATATGCCCCCAAGGGCATAACTTAAAACCATGGCCCTGAGGGTTGTGGGGGAGTGTCCTTCTCAAAAACATATTTTTTATCTGGAAATCAACTAGCCTACGTTAAACAAAATGGATATCTCAAAATTTTGATTGGATGTGTTTGGGTGAATGATGGACGAGGGGGGGGGGGTTAGTTGCCCTCCAATCACTTTCGACTATTAAAAAGGGCACTAGCCCTTTCAATTTCCAATCAAATGAGCCCTTTTTGAAGTTTCTATGACAACGCCTTCAATAAAAACTTTATATACCCCAGGACATAACTTAAAACCCTTGCCCTGAGGGTTGTTGGGGAGTGTCCTCCTCAAAAACATATTTTGTAAGTGGAAATCAACTATGCTGAACAAAATGGCTATCTCAAAATTTTGATTGGATGTGTTTGGGAGAATGATGGGCGTGGGGGAGGGGCTAGTTCCACTCCAATCACTTTCGACTATTAAGAAGGGAACTAGCCCTTTGAATTTCCAATCGAATGAGCCTGTTTTGAAGTTTCTACAACAACGCCTTCTTATAAAAACCTTATATGCCCCCAGGGCATAACTTAAAACCCTTGCCCTGAGGGTTGTGGGGGAGTGTCCTCCTAAAAAACATATTTTCTATCTGGAAATCAACTAGCCTACGCTGAACAAAATGGCTATCTCAAAATTCTGATTCGATGTGTTTGGGGAATGATGGGCGTGGGGGGCTAATTGCCCTCCAATAACTTTCAACTATTGAAAAGGGCACTAGCCCTTTGAATTCCAAATCGAATGAGGCTGTTTTGAAGTTTCTACGACAATGCTTTCTATAAAAGCCTTATATGCCCCCAGGGGATAACTTAAAACCCTTGCCCTGAGGGTTGTGGGGGAGTGTCCTCCTCAAAAACACATTTTATATCTGGAAATCAACTACGTTGAACAAAATGGCTATCTCACAATTTTGATTAGATGTGTTTGGGTTAATGATGGGCGTGGGGGGGTCTAGTTGCCCTCTAATCACTTTCGACTATTAAAAAGGGCACTAGCCCTTTGAATTTCCAATCGAATGAGTCTGTTTCGAAGTTTCTACGACAACGCCTTTTATAAAAACCTTATATGACCCCAGGGCATAACTTAAAACCCTTGCCCCGAGGGTTGTGGGGGAGTGTCCTCCTTAAAACATATTTTCTATCTAGAAATCAGCTAAGCTGACAAAATGCTTATCTCAAAATTTTGATTGGATATGTTTGGGGGAATAATGGGCGTGGGGGGGGGTAGTTGCCTTCCAATAACTTTCGACTATTAAAAAGGGCACTAGCCTTTTGAATTTCCAATCGAATGAGCCTGTTTTGAAGTTTCTACGACAACGCCTTCTATAAAAACCTTATATGCCCCCAGGGCATAACTTAAAACCCTTGCCCCGAGGGTTATCGGGGAGTGTCCTCCTCAAAAAGATATTTTCTATCTGGAAATCAGCAACGCTGACAAAATGCTTATCTCAAAATTTTGATTGGATGTGTTTGGAGGAATGATGGACGTGGGGGGGGGGGGCTAGTTGCCCTCCAATCACTTTCGACTATTAAAAAGGGCACTAGCCCTTTGAATTTCCAATCGAATGAGCCTGTTTTGAAGTTTTTACGACAACGCGTTCTATAAAAGCCTTATATGCCCCCAGGGCATAAATTCAAACCATTGCCCTGAGGGTTGTGGGGGAGTGTCCTCCTCAAAAACCTATTTTCTATCAGGAAATCAAATACGTTGAACAAAATGGCTATCTCACAATTTTGATTGGATGTGTTTGGGGGAGAGATGGGCGTGGGGGAGGGGGGTTAGTTGCCCTCCAATTACTTTCGACTATTAAAAAGGACACTAGCCCTTTGAATTTCCAATCGAGTGAGCCTGTTTTGAAGTTTTTACGACAACGCGTTCTATAAAAGCCTTATATGCCCCAGGGCATAAATTAAAACCATTGCCCTGAGGGTTGTGGGGGAGTCTCCTCCTCAAAACCACATTTTCTATCTTGAAATCAACTACGCTTAACAAAATGGCTCTCAAAATTTTGATTGGATGTGTTTGGGGGAATGATGGGCGTGGGGGGGGGGGAGGCTAGTTGCCCTCCAATCACTTTCGACTTTTAAAAAGGGCACTAGCCCTTTGAATTTCCAATCGAATGAGCCTGTTTTGAAGTTTTTACGACAACGCGTTCTATAAAAGCCTTACATGCCCCCAGGGCATAAATTCAAACCATTGCCCTGAGGGTTGTGGGGGAGTCTCCTCCTCAAAACCACATTTTCTATCTTGAAATCAACTACGCTTAACAAAATGACTATCTCAAAATTTTGATTGGATGTGTTTGGGGGAATGATGGGCGTGGGGGGGGGGAGGCTAGTTGCCCTCCAATCACTTTCGACTTTTAAAAAGGGCACTAGCCCTTTGGATTTCCAATCGAATGAGCCTGTTTTAAAGTTTCTACGACAACGCCTTCAATAAAAACCTTATATGCCCCAGGGCATAAATTCAAACCATTGCCCTGAGGGTTGTGGGGGAGTGTCCTCCTCAAAAACATATTTTATATCTGGAAATCAACTACACTGCACAAAATGGCTGTCTCATAATTTTGATTGGATGTGTTTGGGGGAATGAAGGGCGTGGGGGGGGGCTAGTTGCCCTCCTATCACTTTAGACTATTAAAAAGGGCACTAGCCCTTTGAATTTCCAATCGAATGAGCCTGCTTTGAAGTTTCTACGACAACGCCTTCTATAAAAACCTTATGTGTCCCCAGGGCATAACTTAAAACCCTGAGGGTTGTGGGTTGTGGCCCACACCTAACTTAAAACCCTGAACCCTGAGGGTTGTGGGGGAGTTTCCTCCTCAAAAACACATTTTCTATCTGGAAATCAACTATGCCGAACAAAATGGCTATCTCAAAATTTCGATTGGATGTGTTTGAGGGAATGATTGGCGTGAGGGGGAGGGAGCTAGTTGCCCTCCAATCACTTTCGACTATTAAAAAGGACACTAGAACTCTTGATTTCCAATCGAATGAACCCCTTTTGAAGTCTCTACGACGACCCGTTCTATATGAAGTGCCCTGCTTTAAAGAAAAAAAAATAATAAACTGCACATTGTGTCAACATTGATCTTATATGCCATCAGGGCATAACTTAAAACCCTTGCCCCGAGGGTTGTGGGGGAGTGTGCTCCTCAAAAAAAATATTTTCTATCTGGAAATCAACTACGCTGAACAAAATGGCTATCACAAAATTTTGATTGGATGTGTTTGGGAGAACGATGGACATGGGGGGGGGGCTAGTCGCCCTCCAATCACTTTCGACTATTAAAAAGGGCACTAACCACTCCAATTTCCAATCGAATGAGCCCTTTTCGAAGTTTCTAAGACAACTCCTTTTATACGAAGTGCCCGGGTATGAAAAAAAAAAAAAAACATTGTGCCCACATCGTTCTTTACTTAAGCAGCGCTAGCGCGCTGCCTATGATTACTACAGCCGGGTTCGATCTCTGGGTCCCGTATTACTAAGCTGAGGTCAAACCCAATGCACCACCACAGCACTTTCGGCTGATTTCTAAGACACATTCTTTATATTTTAAATTGGCTGGGTTATTTTTAGAAACTCTTCTTAAAAAAAAATAATAAAAAAACAAAATTATGGACCTTCTAATTAAATTTCCGATTTTTTCCCATTTTTTAAAACGTATATAGTTGTTAGTTTTCACTTAACGAATTTAAAGACTCTATTTTTGGTGTCCTTGGTACATTTAATTCTTAAATCAAGGGTACTACTACTACTACTACTAACAACTCATCGCAGCACCAAGCCGCCTGAGGCCAACACAGCTACGCACGCTCCTCCTCCACCCCAATCTATTCAAAGCCTCCCTTTTTACACCCGCCCACGAAGTTCCCATTTCCTTTAAATCTTTCTTTATGACGTCCTCCCAACCCAGACGGGGACGACCTGCTTTCCGTTTAGCCCTAGATGGTTGGCCGAAAAGAACAATCTTCGGCAATCTGTCATCCTTCATCCGAACAACATGCCCTAACCACCTCAACCTTTCTTTCATTATAGACCTAGAAAGTGGTATTGAACCACATTTTTCGTATAGCCTATTGTTTGAAATACGGTCAGTCAGCCGGGTACCCAGAACAATCCTTAAGCAATTTCTCTGGAAAACATCTAGCAAATCTTCATCCGCTTTTCGGAGCGTCCATGCTTCAGAGCCATATTTGACCACTGTCATCACTGTAGCTTCTAAGATTCTAATCTTGGTTTGCAGACTTATCTTCCTATTCTTCCAGACTTTTTTTAACTGTGAAAAAACACCCTGAGCCTTGGCTATTCTATTTTTAACATCTTCACTGCTCCCACCATCTTTACTAATAATACTACCAAGGTAAGTGAAACTGCCCACCTGATCAATCTTTTCATTACCCAACGTCACCTTTTCATCTTCACTTATTCCTAGCCTTAGTGACTTGGTCTTCCTAACATTAATTTTCAAACCAATACTAGCACCCTGAACTCGCAAAACCTCTAAAACTTCATTCATTTTGCTCACACTTTCATCTAGGATGCTTAAATCATCAGCATAATCCAAGTCCAGGAGACTTTTTCCTCCCCATTTGATTCCGTGGTCTCCCATTGCCTTTCCTGTGCTCCTTAAAACAAAGTCCATCAAAATAATCCATATAAAGGGGGATAGAACACAACCCTGCTTAACTCCTGATTTAATACAAAACCAGCTGCTAACCTCATTTCCTACCTTAACCGCAGCAGTGTTATTCTCGTACATAGCACTAATCACTTTAATGTATTTGTCTGGTATACCATACAAGGATAAAACCTTTACTAAAGCTCCTCTATCAACAGAATCGAACGCTTGCTCATAATCTATAAAACTAAGGACCAAAGGTGTTTGAAAACTTAGGCACTTCTCAATTATTAACCTAAGAGTGAAAATTTGGTCAACACATCCTCTACCTTTTCTAAAACCGCACTGCTCTTCTCTTAAAACTTTGTCTACGGCATCTCTCAGTCTAAAAAGTATCATATTACTAAGCAATTTGCTACCTACAGAGACCAGACTAATGCCTCGATAATTACCACACTCACTTTTATCACCTTTCTTATAAAGTGGCTTAATTAAGGTTTTCCTAAAATCATTAGGTACTTCCCCTTTTTCAAAAATCATATTCATAATCTCCAATAACTTATTTCTAACCTCAGAGCCACCATATTTAAGAAACTCATTTACTACCCTATCAGCACCTGGAGCCTTATTATTCTTTAATCCTTTTAGTACTGTTTCTAATTCCTCCTCACAAAACAAATCTTCCTTCACATCCAAGGTATCACAAACTTTTTCATTTTCCTCTATATTTTTTCCTGCAACTCTATCTCGGTTAAGCAAATTCTCAAAATGTTCGGCCCATCTCGCTTTAGCTTTTGTCTTATCGCTAATTGCCACCCCATTCCTATCTTTAACTGGGACAAGTCCGGATTGACTACTACCTCTCAATTTGTTAACGTGCCAGTACAATATTTTACTATTATGCCGTCTAGCTGCATCTTCTAAATCCTCGGCAATTTTATCCATGGCCTCCACTTCACACCTCCTTAGTTCATATTTCAATGCTTTCTCCACTTTCTTTACATTTCTTTTGTTTTCATGTGATCTATCACTCAGATAATTCTTGTACAAGTCCTTTCTCCTTTCTATTAAACTTAAAGCTTTTTCACTAATATTCTTAGCTGCAGTTCTAGCTTTCTTCCCTAATACACCTTCAGCAACTTCACAAATTATTTTTCTAAAATTATTCCAACCATCTTCTACATTATCAAATTTTAAGCTCTCAAGTTTAGTATTCAACTGTTCCTGGAAAGTTTCTCTCAAATTCTCATCCTGGAGTCTACTAACATCATAACTTCCCGGGAGGTAATTACCCTTCCGATATTTCAGCTTTAAATTAACCCTTGACACTACTAGATGGTGATCTTTACTTTTAACATCAATAACAGCACTCCTATATACCCTAGTATCTTGTATTGATCCTGCCAGTCTTCGATTTACTATAACATAATCAATAAGGTTTGCTGTCTTACCATCACGTGAATACCATGTTAGCTTATGAGCCATTTTATGACCAAACACCGTATTGGTTATAACTAGATTGTTATACCTACAAATTGCAAAAGTCTGTATCCATTACTGTTTTCTTTTCCTACACCAAATTTACCTAAGCTGGGATACCATCTATCCATATTTCTACCAACCTGGGCGTTAAAATCTCCCAGCAATAACATCATATTTCTACCTGGGATCTTGTCTATTTGCTCCTGTAACTGTAAGTAAAATTCATCTGAGTCATTAGTATCTCCATCAGTCGGTTCTACAGGGGCGTATACTACTATAACTGATACCTTGAACTTTCTAGTCATAAAATGAGCAATTAGTATTCTATTATTAATACCTTCCCAGCCTAAACAAGACTTAGCAGCTTCCTTATTCATCATGAGCCCTACTCCCTGTCTATGTAACCCATCCTTCCTGCCTGAGTAAACAAATTCTATATCACCTAATTTCATGCTTCCTACCCCTGGGATATGAGTTTCTGAAACTCCTAATAGATCCAGTTCGAATCGTCTGAATTCGTCAGTCAAAATGTCGATACGATAGTCATTTTTTAATGTCGTAACATTCCAAGTTCCAATTTTCATGTTCTTTAAATCATTGAAATTTTTTTCGCCTCAGGAAAAGCAATGATCCCGGATACCAGTGCAGGACGGGGATCACATATAACAACAAAAATTAAGTATTATTCACCCATTCTCCCCCAAAAATGGGGCCCAAAAAAGGACAAAACATTGTTTTTTCTAGAGGGCTTGACACCCACACTTGGTTAGTGGGCAAAAGAGACCTTAATTAACAAAAAAACACATTACGGGACGTTAAAGATCCCCTAAATCAGCCCTCTTTTTTCAATTGGCTTAAAACCCATATTTGAAAATGCTTGGCAGATGAAACTGAAATGCACAGAAAGAAAAAAAAAATGGTTCTCCCTGAAAATAAGGCCCGAAAAGGGGACATTTTTTTATTCCTTATAGCCTTAAGTTCTTGGGCCAAGAGTAGCCATTGCAAAAAAAAAAAATTCCAAGAATGGGCTTGAGAAACAGTTAAAAACGTCGTTCCAAAAGTCTTGAAAAAGTTTTTATTTGCATTTAATTTACATCTTCAAGATCTTCTGTCAAAAGGATCCTGATTCAAAAAAAAAAAAAAAAAAAAAAAAAAAAAAAAAAAAAAAAAAAAAAAAAAAAAAAAAAAAAAACAGAATTTCGTTCACCTGAAAATGGGGACAAAACTTATTTTTCCAAACAGTTTGAAGTAAATCTCAAAGTTCCTGTGTCAAGGGGCCTTACTCTGGAAACAAATTTTTAATTAGTGGTTAAGGAAGAGATTTTAATTTTGGGTTAGAATAGGTCAGAAAGACGATTTTTTTTCGATCAGTTTGAAAGTTTCTGGGATTGTTTGCTGTACCAAGAGGAGTTAAAATTTTGTTTGCCAATCGGTTAGGGAATAAGGGATAAAAAAATGAGCCATAGCCTGCTTTTCTGGTTAGCGAAAAGCTTTCAGGAATTGTTCCTCGGGCCAATAAGGTCCCCAAAGCAAAAAAAAAAAAAAAAAAAAAAACAGACAATAATTAGAATGGTCAACCATAAAATGTTTCCAGAAATGGCCGAAAATCTTTCTCGAACCTTGTCGAAGTTTCTTTTCGAAGCTGTTATTTTCTTAACAGCTTGAAAAAAATCCGTAATTTCCTCCGCAAAAGGGACTCCAAACAGGAAAAAATATCTTAAATTCGGGCACGAGTCCCTCTGGCCCAAAATGGGCCAGACCCCTGTTTTTTCGAAAGTTCTTCTTTATATAATTTTTGATTAAAACACGCTTATATTCAAGGTTATATACATGATGGGGAGTAGAATGGCTTCAATCCCAGCGATCACAAATAATCCTATTCCACTGAGGACAAAAAAACCATGTAAGGGCTTGAGTGTCATTTGTGGTGCATTTCTAAAAACAAAATATATTTTAAACAGTCTTTCTTTTATGAATATAGTCTGGAAAATTAAAAATTGCTCAAATTTCCGAGTAAGTCTTTCTTTTTATCAGTATTTTTTTCATTCTTTTTCATCAAATATTTTTTTTCTTTCATGTAACTCTGATTAGTACTGTGATTTTCATTTCTTTTATTACGTTTGATAAACAAAAACACTGTTCAAAATACATGTCATTTTCAGTAAAGCGCAAATGACAATGACCTTTTGGTGGGTTTCAGGGGACAGCATTCCCATTATTATTTCTAAATTTTTAGAAAAACTGTGGTTTTCTTATTCTATTGTTGTCGAAAAACATACAATTCGAAATATAGATCACTTTATGTAAAGTACAAATAACACTGTCAAAGACTGTCACAGATGACAAATAAAACTGATCTCAAGAAAGAACTTTATCAAACTATACAGGTAGCTGTTAATAACATTCTGGAACATTATATTCCTCGTATTCTCGGTGATATTAACTCATCCTAAGATGCTTGGTAGACACAGAAGGAGTGCTCGTATCGAGAGCAGAACGACGATGATCGACTTGGCAATGGCCCAAGACCAAGTGAGAGGAAGTAGCATCATCCTATCATATCGTCTGATTGTTCCCCTGACGAAACAGTCTTCTTCTTCTTATTTGATTATTTAGGAATGCTTATATATAATCTTCAAGCACGTCCGGGCCCTGCGGCTGCTGAGATTGAAATACAGGTCCTGTATTACCAAGCGGAGACCAATCCCACTGTGTCACTCCAGGATTAAAAAGCTAAAAGAGTATATTTGTACAAATAATTTACGATCACTGCCGTAATCTGATTGCATCTCTTAATCCACAATTCAAAGGGAGAATCTCACAACAATAGTGCCATGACAGCTAATTTTTGCATGAATCAATTGAAACAGTTAGAAGTCAAACTGATCAGTTTCTTATCATTGGCGTGTTTCACTGAAATATACAACCTGTGAACACATATAGACGTGTTGAAGTCAAATTGGGCCGCCAGTTGCTTTTCACTAAATCCTCCCTAAATTTGAGGAAAAAATGAGCCCAATTATGAATCTGATATGGTTCGGATAAGCTGCAGGATTAAACGACTAAACATGAGCTCATTATTGAACTGAGCAGACTCAATTGGGAAGCGGAAAGTGTGCCGTAATTAAAAAACCGGTTTAAAGAAGCATCTCCTTGCGGGAAGTTGGTGAGTGTGGGACTGGATTGCGAGAGAGGACAATTTAAATATTTTTTTTTTCTGTTAAGAATTTTTTTTTTAATTTATTGTTCTGTAATTATTATTAACATCTCTTTTTTTCTTTATTTATGTTTATTTCAGTGATGATTGGTTTAGTTGCATAATTTAGCAATTGTGTACTGGTTGCGTTTTTCAAGCATATTTGTGCTCTGTTTGTGACCGGTCGTCAAGCCGGCATGAATTAAATTTAATAAATATGTTGAATCCACACGCTGAATCCTGAGCGACAAATTATAAGCAATGCGTATGACCAAGCTTAAATTCAATTCGTGTCAAAATTTAAGGCAAAAAATTCTTAAATTTAAGAAAAAAAAAAAAAAAAAAAAAAAAAATAGCCCAGCGACCTGAAGGAGGGTCAGCAAAGTATAGAAGGAAGATTCGGCTAGTATATGTACATATCTATATAAGAATTTTTGGACATTACTATCTTGTGCCTTAGCCAAAAAAAAAAAAAAAAAAAAAAAAAAAAAAAAAAAAAAAAAAAAAAAAAAAAAAAAAAAAAAACCACTTATTAACAGACAAAAAGATGAATAGTAGTTTAAGTTCTAGACCTTGTGGCTCACAAGAAAAAGTTTCCTCAGGGAGAAGAAAAGAAAGATGGCAAGCAATTATATGAGGAAAAATAAAGATTTTTACAGCGAATCAGCATACAATAATCTTAGGTGGCTCAAGAGACCTCGGGCACCGAATGAAGGTACGTTAAATCAGCACCATAGTCTGCTCATAATGCTGTTTAAGAAGGGCGACGTCAAACTTGACTCTGAAAAGAAACCATATTTTATACCCTATCTAAACAAAAGTGCTGATTCTTCAAAAGCATGAACAGATTCTAAAAGTTAGTTCCAATTGATTCTAAATGAATTAATTCTAAAACAAGTCATAAATCCTTATACTACGACAATAGTAATCCTGAAATTTGTGGGCAATTTCTTTTCAATTAGTTGACATAAAAACGCCATACATTTACTGGCTCAGGCTTGACTGCCGTGGGTATTTATTGATTCGCTCATTATATGCTTCATTGCATCTGCTTATAGTACTATTAGGGTCTACGAAGCAGCATCTTCTAGTGGCCTCAGAATTACTTACCTAAAGTGGAAGGCCCGGAAGAAATTTCGCATCTTCTGGTGTTGTTTTATATTAGGAATTTATAATGAACAGTATCGATCCTTTATGTAAAACTAAGTCCAATATATGCAATGGTTAGTTTTTCTAATGATCGTCTTTTAATGAAAACATCTAAGTATAGCATAAACTATTTGAAAATTGTGTCCTTGGAAGCCTGCGTGGTGCAGTGGATAGCGTGTTGGAATTCTGCTCCGAAGGTTCAATTACTGCCCCAGGCAATTTTTCATTTATTTATTTTTTACCCACTAATGATAACAAGGTAAATAGCGGAGAAATGTATAAGAGAAAAAAAAAGACACAAGCTACGAAAAAAAATATACACTCAAGACACAAAAAAATATATACACTCAAGAGACAAAAAGAAAGAGAAAAAAAAAACACTCTTATTTATATCTGATAGCTTTCTGCTCAACACGGCAACTTTTCCGAAAACATCATTCAATCCGAATCTTGACATTATCTTCCCAATGCGGTACCGAGGAGGGGAAAAAAAGAAGAAATTTAAAAAATCGAAAGTACTGGACACACAAAGAAGAGATGTCATTCTTTTTTCAGAGGCAACGCTGTAGCGTTGCCTATAGTAAAGGCCATACGGCTCCAATGTTTTATTATTTATTTATTAATTTTTTTTCCCAGAGGCACTTCATATGGAAGGGGTCGTCGTAGAAACTTCAAAGGGGGCTCATTTGATTGGAAATCGAAAGTTCTAGTGCCCTTTTTAAAAGTCGAAAATAATTGGAGGGCAACTAGCCCACCCCACGCACATCATTTCGCCAAACATATCCAATCAAAATTTTGAGATAGCCATTTTGTTCAGCGTAGTTGATTTCCAGATATAAAATATGTTTTTGAGGAGGACAATCCCCCACAACCGTCAGGGCAAGGGTTTTAAGTTATGCCCTGGGGGCATATAAGGTTTTTATAGAAGGCGTTGTCGTAGAAACTTCAAAACAGGCTCATTCGATTGGAAATCCAAAGGGCTAGTGCCCTTTTTAATAGTCGAAAGTAATTGGAGGGCAACTAGCCCACCCCACGCACATCATTTCGCCAAACATATCCAATCAAAATTTTGAGATAGCCATTTTGTTCAGCGTAGTTGATTTCCAGATATAAATATGTTTTTGAGGAGGACAATCCCCCACAACCGTCAGGGCAAGGGTTTTAAGTTATGCCCTGGGGGCATATAAGGTTTTTATAGAATGCGTTGTCGTAGAAACTTCAAAATAGGCTCATTCGATTGGAAATTCAAAGGGCTAGTGCCCTTTTTAATAGTCGAAAGTGATTGGAGGGCAACTAGCCCCCCCCCACGCCCATCATTCCCCCAAACATATCCAATCAAAATTTTGAAATAGCCATTTTGTTCAGCGTAGTTGATTTCCAGATAGAAAATATGTTTTTGAGGAAGACAGTCGCCCACAACCCTCAAAGCAAGGGTTTTAAGTTATGCCCTGGGGGCATATAAGGTTTTTATAGAAGGCGCTGTCGTAAACACTTCAAAAAAGGCTCATTCGATTGGAAATTCAAAGGGCTTGTGCCCTTTTTAATAGTCGAAAGTGATTTGAGGGCAACTATCCCCCCTCTCACTCCCGCCTTTTCCCCAAACACATCCAATCAAAATTTTGAGACAGGCATTTTATTAAACATAGTTTTAAGTTCTGGAAATTAGGTCTTTGAGGATGACAACTCCCCCACAGCCCTCAGGGCAAGGGTTGTACGTCAGGCCCTGGGGGCATATAAAGTTTTATATAGACAACGTTGTCGTAGAAACTTCAGAAAGTGCTCATTCGATTACAAAATTTAAATGACTAGTTCCCTTTTTCATAGTCGAAAGTGATTCTGAGGCAACTGACACCCCTTCCACGACCACCATTTCCCCTAACACATCCAATCAAAATTTTGATATAGCCATTTTGTTCAACGTAGTTGAAAGTTCTGGATATTATATGTTTGAGCAGGACACTCCCCCCACAGTCTTCAGGGGCAAGGGTTATAAGTTATGCCCTGGGGACATATATGGTTCTTATGGAAGGAATGCTCGTATAAACTTAAGAGAGGGCTCATTTGATTAGAAATTGAAAGTTCTAGTTCACTTTTTAAGCGTCAAAAGATATTGGAGGGTAACCAGCTTCCCCCCCCCCCAAACCCTATTTTCCCAAATGCATCCAATAAAAATTTTAAGATAGCTATTTTGTTAAAAATAGTTTAAAGATCATATAACAAAAATTCCGGTGTTGACACAACCCACCAGGGCCCAGGGGCAGGCGTTGTAAGTTATGCCCTGGGGGCATATATGGGTCTTATGGAAGGGATACTCGTATTAACTTCAAAGAGGAATCATCTGATTGGAAATTGAAAGTTCTAGTTCACTTTTTAAGCGTCAAAAGATATTGGAGGGTAACCAGCTCCCCCCCAAACCCTTTTTTCCCAGATGGATCCAATAAAAATTTTAAGATAGCTATTTTGTTAAAAATAGTTCAAAGATCATATAACAAAAATTCCGGTGTTGACACAACCCACCAGGGCCCGGGGGCAGGCGTTGTAAGTTATACCCTGGGGGCATAAATGGGTCTTATGGAAGGGATGCTCGTTTTAACTTCAAAGAGGGATCATTTGATTGGAAATTGAAAGTTCTAGTTAACTTTTTAAGAGTCAAAAGAGATTGGAGGGCACCTAGCCCCCCCCCCCTCCACGCCCTTTTTTTCTCAAACACATCCAATAAGAACTTTGAGATAAATTTTGTTTAAATAGTTCAAAGACCTCAACCTCCCCCCTCTCCTACTGTCTACGCTAAAGTTTTCTTCTTTATGCCAACTACGTTGCCCCCCCCCCAAAGACTTTAATAAGGTAAGGTTTTGTATGGGAAGAAAGTTAAAAGTTGCAAGAAATTTCTAAGGGACGTTAAGACACATCAAAATACACTAATAAGAACTAGATAAAGAATTTTCTATCCAATTACTCCCAGATATTCTCTCAAACTGGAAATGCTAAAATACTTAAAATTACAGCCATACTTTAAACAAGGTTAAAATACATACTTTGCGATAAATGCTAAATTATTGTGGCACAAAAAATCAGAAAAATGGTCTATTCAAAACGATCCTGTTCTTTCTGCATCAACAAATGCAATAGCCTAACTACTGTCTTTTGAAGCTATTTTTTCGATCCATTCATTGTTGCGTGAAAAAATCACGTTTGATTTATCAGAGGCATGTAATTAAGTTGTCTATAGCAAAGGCCATAAGGATTCAATGTTGTATTATTATTAATAAAAAAAAACCTTAAATAAAAATAAGTTTTCTAAGAAAAGTAAAGAGCCATGTTGGACTCAGGACCAACAGAAATTAATTCCTATTATAGTTAAAACTCAGAAAGACCAGAAATTACTGTTAAAGAATAAACGAATCCCCGAACGAACAGAAATTAAAATTAACTATCTTACAAACATAAAGATA
Organism: Artemia sinica; assembly: GCA_027921565.1. Lineage (NCBI taxonomy): Eukaryota > Metazoa > Arthropoda > Branchiopoda > Anostraca > Artemiidae > Artemia > Artemia sinica. The sequence continues at coordinate 19,977,657 of CM051271.1, read as the reverse complement.
ACCGGTGCAAACATAAATGAATGAATAAATCTTATATAGCTTCAATATTTTTTTATTATTTTCCCCCCGGAGGTGCTTTATATGCAAGGGTTAAAAATACAATTTTGTTAAAAATAGTTGAAAGGTTAAATAACAAAACTCTGGTGTCGACAAAACCCCCAGGGGGCAGGAGGGCCCGGGGGCAGGAAGGGATTCTCGTATAAACTTCAGAGAGGGCTCATTTGATTGGAAATTGGAAGTTCTAGTCCATCTTTTAAGAGTCAAAAGTGATCGAAGGGCAACTAACCCCCCCCCACACCCTTTTTCACAAAATACATCAGATATAAATTTTGAGGTAGCCATTTTGTTAAAAAAAAAGTTCAAAGGTCAGATAACGGAAACTCTGGGGTCGACACATGTTGTACAAACATAATATTTGTAATATAATTCGTTTTATAACTAATTAATCATTAGTTATAAAAATTATATATACTAATTAATCATAAGTTATACCCGGGGGGCATATATAGCTGTTTTGGAAGGAATTCTCGTATAAACTTCAGAGAGAGCTCATTTAATTGGAAATTGAAAGTTCTAGTTCAGTTTTTAAGAGTCAAAAGTGATCGAAGGGCAACTAGCCCCTCCCTCACGCCTTTTCCCCCCAAATACATCACATAAAAATTTTGAGGTAGCCATTTCGTTAAAAAAAAAAATCAAGGGTCAGATAACAAAACTCCGGGGTCGACACATGTTGTACAAACATAATATGTGTAATATAATTCGTTTCATAACTAATTAATCATTTGGAAAAAATAAGTTATTTAAAATCAATAAATCAATACAAATGTAGAGCATTGACCTATGACAATCTGTTCAGAAAATATTGAAAAAGTAGCCAATGAAAAACATTCACGCCAAACCTTATTCCGTTTCAGACGGATGGATAAACCCATCCGATAAAAATTTGAGGTGACCATTTTGTTAAAAATAGTTCAACCATCAGATATTAAAACTCCAAGGTCGACACAACCCCCCAGGGCCCAGATACAGGCGTTGTAAGTTATACTCTGGGGATATATATGGTTCTTATAGAAGGAATACTCGTATAAACTTCAGAGAGGGCTCATTTGATTGAAAATAGAAAGTTCTAGTTCACTTTTGAAGATTCAAAAGAGACCGAAGCTTAATTAGTCCCCATACGCCCTTTCCCCAAACCCATCCGATGAAAATTTTGAGATAGCAATTTTGTTAAAAATCGTTCAAACATCAGATAATAAAAACTCCGAGGTTGACACAAACCCATTTTTTCACTTTGATATTGTTACTTTGATACCAGTTTTGATACTTTGATAAATATTTGATTTTTTTTAAGTTTGATTTTGAAATAAGGAATTTTTAAAAACTTGGATTTTTTTGCAATCAAAAACGAATAAAAATTAATTAAAAAAAACTTTCCGAAAAATAAGTTTTTCAAAGAAAAGTAAAGGCCATTGTAAACTAAGCTCAACAGATACAAACACCTTTTAAAATTCAAACTCAAAACGACCAGAAATTACTATTAAAGAATAAATGAAACACAAAACAAACAGAAATTAAATAAACAATCATAGCAAAAAAATACCACAAGCAATAATATAAATGAATAAATAGATCTTAAAGCGAGTAATGCTTAGATTGAATATGAAACTCAATCTTAAAACGAAAAAAAAATATTTTCCTATTGAAGTATAAATGAAACTTAAAACGAACAGAAATTAAATAAACAATCAATGCAAACAAACATACAATAGCTATTAATGTAAATTAATAAATAAATCTTAAAACGAGTGAAACTTAAATTGAATATGCAAATCAAGCTTGAAACGAAAAAAAAATCACGACAAACAAGAGTTTGGGTATGACCTCCTTCTCTCACTGTAAAAGTCTAAAACCTACTGCGTCATGTGCGCTTTACTGAAAACTACATGCGTCTTTAACGGTCTTGGAAAGTATAAACAACATCAAACTGAATATTTGATGTATAATGATATTAATTGTTGAAAGATCCATCAGTTCAAGAATTTATCTCACTGTAATTGTATTTTTATTTTCAATGCTGTAAGAACTGGAAAAGAAAATATTTGCAATATAACTCGTTTTCAGTTAAGCGCCGACGACGCAGTAGGCTTTTGGTTTTTATTTACAGTTAGGAAAGGAGGCAGTATCCAGACACTTATTTGTAGTGAAACTATACTCGTCTTTAACAACTTTAAAAAGAGCTAATAAATTAAACTGAATATCTGATGCATAATGATATTAATTGCTGAAAGCTCATCAGTTCAAAATGTTACTATTATTTTAATGTTTATTTTCAATATTAAGTACAAAAGAAAATATTTGTCATAAAATTGGTTTTCAGTAAAGCACCAATGACGCAGTAGGTTTTAGACTTTTACAGTGAGAGAAGGAAGTGATGCCCAAACTCTCGTTTGTACTAATTTTTGTTTGTTTCAAGCTTAATTTGCATATTCTATTCAGAGAGTGATCGTCATCGTCTCTTACTAGGTTGCTAGCTACCGCTGCAACCTGGATGCATTTTACATAACTATGTCTACACGTTTTTTATAATTTTAAAAATCCTATTTTGATTTTCGGATGCAGGAAGATGTTAATAACATTTTCTACTACGGAGTTATAGAAAAATGCAGTTTTTCGTAAAAAATTGATTGTGTTCTAAAAATTATTTTTGTTAATTATTAATGGTTTGTAAATACATCCACTTCCTTTAAAATGAGCCATTAAACAGCTCTGTATGATTTTCCAGTGCCCCGTGAGCTGCACAGAAAAAAACCGAAGAAAAAGATGCCGTCGATGCAGAATATCGTGCTTGGAGCCAGTTTTCTTGTTTTTCAAGCTAATGAATATTCCTCGTAATTCAAGCCAAGAGACAGCTGGTTTCCTATATAGTGTTACTGAACAAGGCGGTTTTAATATTGTAATTCTTTTTTGATCTGACCCTAGTTTTAAGAGCTATTGGATATTTCATTTTTTACAATGGGAAGTGATCGCCTCTTACTAGGTTGCTAGCTACTGCTGCAACCTGGACAACCATGAACACTTAAATTACCATGGACAAGCGTTCGTTGTTTACTATAAAACTTTTCAAAAGATACTTGTTTTATATTTACTTTCAGTTACTAAATGCCGTGGTTTGTTCTCTACCAGATTTCAAATATCTCTTCATCCACAACACCGACATCCCCTTTTATATTACTTTACACAACCAGAGGCTTCTTATCGTTCTTTACATAGAACCATGATACCGATGAAACTTACATAATCCCAATTTATAGAGCTATACCGATCCTTCATGTAATGTTGTAATCCCTTGTCAAAATTTAAGTAAAAAACTCTAAAAACATTATCGGTCTCTTTTACTAGATACTGTGGAATTACAAACAGGAAAAAGCCTATGTCTTTTTCTTAATTGGAATAGTAAGAGACGACCTGGCTACAACCTATGATTATGACATCGTTGATCAATCTTGTACATGAAAAATGCGGTTTGTCGTAAAAAATTGATTTTATTTTAAAATTATTGTTTTTAATTACAAAAAGGTTTTTAACATCAATTTCCTATAAAATGAGCCATTAAATAGCTCCATAGAATTTTCTAGGGTCCCGCTATCTGAAAAAAAATGCTGCCGATACAGAATATCGTGGTTTCAGCCACTCTTCTTGTTTTTCAAGCCAATAGATTTTCCTCGTTATTCAAGCCTAGGGACGTAAGTTTCCTATATATGGGTTTCGGACATAGTGATTCTAATATTGTACTTCTTGTTTAGATCTGACACTATTTTCAAGAGCTATGGGCTATCACATTTTTTAGTATAGGACGTGATCGTCTTTTACTAGGTTGCTAGTTACCGCTGCAACCCCGATAAGATTTATACCCTCCAGGCTTTATGGCAGGGAATGCAGGGAGTTATTCTTTTAACAATTCAAAGAATGTTTTTTCGGCTTCTGTTGCATACACGATCCCATTTTCTCTTGGTATTCAGCATAAGTTACTTTCAGTTCATAATAAGTTAGTTTCGGAAACAGAATGTGCAATTTTGCAACAACTTTGCCAAAGGAAGAGGCAGGGTTCATGGGAGGTTTTAGCGAATTCAGTAGCGCAAACTCAGCATCTTTTGGAAAATCAGCTATATCTTTTTCAAACCGAATGCGGTGAACTTGAAAGTTAACCCAAACTGGGGTTCGCTCGGGAAACGCTACTGATATTTGATGAGGTTCAGTTCCATTACGCAGCTCAGCTTTTATCCGCTCTTCCTCGATCTGAGTTATTGTAGTTGTGAGCAACCTTGGCTGGCAATAACGCTGCCAAAAGCTGATCCACTCAGGTATTTCCACATCAGCAGAAATACTTGTAGAGCCTACTTTATTGAGTTTCTCAGTCACCTTTTTTATCACCAGCTCCCAACCGAGGTTCCGATCTAGGTTGCTACAATCAGTTGTGCACAGCCATTCATTTCTATTTTCAATCATATTTTGTATTTCCTTCTTATAGAAATCCTCTAGATCAGTTCTATTATGACTTTTTGATGCAACTAGCGCCGTCTTATATTGCTTCAATGTGTAACTATAGATTTCACCTTCCAACAAATTTGCAACGTTTTCACTTTCCCATGGAATCTCTTGCTTATTAGCCATTTGTGTATATTCGTTCTTTAGACCTATTATTGCAAATACGAATAAACATGTTTATTTCAGTTTTTTTCGACTGTTAATTATTAAAATGCTGTTCGTTTAAATTTGAATATTATGATTTGTATTAAGCAAGAATTAATGTCAAGTTATTTATGCAATTTTAAAATAATAAAGATTATTAACCACTTACAATTTTAAACAGAGCCAAGAGGAAAAAGAGAACATGAAACAAATTGACGTCATAACAAGAAAACAGATACCACACTTGAATAAATTACAATTACTTGCAGGTTTTATTTACATCGTAAACAAGTTCACAACTATACATGAAAAATTAGCACAGATTACCATAAAAAGGCTCACATTATGTTTTAGATCTAGTAAAGTTACAGCTTCTTGAGGGCTGGCTACTCTAAACTCTGAGCTATCTTAGAATTTTGAACAGAAACCAAATAAAATTTTGAAAACGAACACGAACACAAACAGTCCCTATCCAGCACCGAAGATTTCCGTCTTTACCCTGAATTGAAAAGTTGCTTTTGGGGAGTGTTTCCAACTGAGGAGGAGCTCTAAGAAATCATCTGAGCTAACCCAAAACATTGGCAGCAAATTTGTATGAAAAGGGTATTACAAAAGCATGGTTACAGATATGACAAATGCTAAACCGGTCAAGGTGATTATGTAAAGAAGAGACCTTGATTGCACATTGTTTTCGGTAATGACAACAATTTTACATATTCACCCATCTTTCCTTTACAGAAAATCGGATATTAAAAAAAAAAAAAAAAAAAAAAAAAAATAACAACCCTCGTAAACAGAGGTAGTTTTAAGGGGAAGAGGGAAAGAGGGGGCACTAGCCCCGGGCGCAGAAATGTTAGGGGTTAAAATTTCAAATAAATAATCTAACTGCTATAACCATTTTGCAGTTTTTAAATTTGTATTTTTTAAAATTAAAGTAAAGGGCGCACTTGGCAGTAAGTTTAAGCAAATTGTACCTAAATTTTCATTTTTCCCATATTTTCATCACGATTTTCTTAAAAGTGAGAAGCAATATCAGTATAATATTGCTGTGATTTATATCCCATTGAGATGTTCCACGAACTCCAAGATATAACCAAAAAATTATTCACGACACATTTCCTTAAAGAAACTTATTGATGTGTTAGAATTAATTGTGAAATACAGAGATGAAGGGGTCTTTGTAAACATAAGAGTTGAATATCAAATATTATTAGCGATTACAACGTTGGTGTCCAGTAATGAGTCGTCGTTTATCTTAGACTTTAGATCCTCTGTAGCCAGGAATGGCGTATAGGGTGTCTGCAAAACTTCACCAGACATCATAGAGCTGAGCTACAGTCCTGACACCCTCCCACTGTGGTTGAAGAGACATCTCCCTCTACTCAAATCCTGTTCATACTGCCATCATAAGCAGTGTTTTGGTCGACCTCTTTTGTACCTCCCTTCATGGCATCACTCATAAAATGTACATGGGAGTCGAACCTCTAGCGTACAAATGACCACTTGTCAAGGTTCTTCCATCTCCTATGTTTCAGAAGGTCTGTAACTAACGGTTCGCCAGTTCGCCAGCAAACTTGTATGTTCTGACATTTTACTGCCACAATATGCTCAAAGGCACATGTTTTTAAAAGCTAGGACGCGTTTATCCAGTTGGACATTTAGTTTTCAGCATTCACTTGCACAGAGGAGAATAGACACTGCTGTGCATGAGTTATGTGAAAGAATCAGGGCTTCAAGCGCATGGGCTATTTTCTATTACACTAGATTGGTTTCAACTACTTAAAAGCCGATGTAGGCTTGTCCAATCCTACTCTTGATTTTGTTGGCTGTTTCACCATTAAAATTAATCCATCTCTCGAGGTACTTAAATTCTTATTTAATTGCTTTACTTTTGATTTCAGTGTCAGTGGAGAGGTCAGATGTAGCGGTCATGCTGGTTGACATTCAATGTAAGCACCACTTTCGGCATTTTCATCTACGGCGTCAATTAGTAGCTGTAGTCGCTGTTTTGCTTCATCGGAAAGAACAACGTCGTCGCCGAAGTCAAGATCGGAGATCTGTCGACTGCAAATCTTCACTCCAGTGAGACTACAGTATTCACTTCAGTTGATAACAATAAAAAACAGGAATGGGGATAGGACACATCCATTTTTGACACTATACATAATCTGTAAGAAACGCGTATCTTCACTTTCTGTGTGCATACAACATTATCTATCTTCAAAGAGTGCGATTATCATTTTGAATCGTTTATCAGATACCCCATAATAATTGAAAATATTCAAAAAAAAAATTTCGACGAACAGAATCGAATGACTTTTCAAAATCAATGAAGAGCAGGTATATATTTTGGTCCAGTTCCCTGAACTCTTCAACCATTAGTCTAAGAATGAAAATAACATCAGAACAAGACCTATCAGGTCGAAAGCCGTAGTGCTCTTCCCTGAGGTGTGAATCTAGGGATGTTCTTAGGCGTTCTAATATTACTAAGGCTAGTATTTTACTAGACATAGACATTAAGTTGATGCCCCTCCAGTAGTCAAAGTTTAGCACGTTGCCCTTCTTTAAGAGTTTGACAAGTATGTCCCTGGTCCAATCCTTGTGAGACTTTTTCGTTATTCCAGATGACCACTCGGAGAGCAGTCCAAACAGTTATGCAGGCTAGAGGGGCTGTCTTCAGCATCTTTGCCGCGATCCCATTGACTTCAGATACACGTCCATTTGAATTTTTTTTTTTTTACAATTGTGGTCACTTGTTTGGTGCTGGGAAGGGGGGGGGGGGGTCAGCACTTACACCAATTAGTAAGAAAGGTCAGATCAACTATGGGTCACAAACGACTAGATGATTTAGCTTTAATGAACATAGAACGCGAAGAATTGGAAATAATCAACCTGGACGAGATAATTGATAATTCTACGGAGTCTATTGTAAAAAAAAGTCAGATATAAATAAACGGAAAATTTCATTAATAAAAATTTGGTTTTAATTTGGCCTGAAAATTTTGGGAGGCAGGGGCGGGGGCACTACTCAAGAGCTTGAATTAGCTAAAGAAAAAGGCATGAAACAAGAAACGGCAAAAATCTTAATTCAACTGGAAAAGTTAACTTGCCACCATATGACTTGAAACTAAAAAATAAACCAATGAATATGCCAATACGTTATTTAGATATCTGAGAAGGCATAGGCATTGGAACATTCCTGTTTGTTACTGAATTATATAACAACGCAATTAAAGCAAAGATATAACGACTGGAGTCAAGCTGGGAAAAAAGTTTTTTTTGTATCTATGACGTCACGCAAAATTAAAAACGATTTTGAATGAATCCGAACAGCTTAAGCAAAAGGCGTGGGAAAATATCCGAGGTAATAATGGGCAAAAATGAAGCACAAACGAGATCTGGCTAGAAGACATGCGACAACAAACATCGCAATGAATCCCAAATGAAAAATAATGGACAACGAAATCTGCGGTAAGAAGAAAAGCCATAGGGACGATTACAATGGAATGAAGGAGCGCATTAGATTAACGTGTGTGAGTCTGTGAAGGATAAACCACAAGGAAGAACTATTTTTTAGTATCTATGACACGTGCAAAATTACACAAGATGACAAATGATGCAAAACAGCTAAAGAAAAAGTCACAGAAAAAACAACAGCAAAAAATCACATTGAATTGCAGACAAAAATTTGGCTTAAAACCAAAGAATGACACAATAATTGTGCTTTTATGCAAATTAAATATTTTTGAAAATACTATGGAATAAGGAACGTGCTATTTTAGCGTCTGTAAAGGATAGACAGGAGGGAGGAACTGAATTCACCCCAGAATTTCTTCATTCAACTCAAATTGTTGATTTACCAAACATGACTTGTAACTGAAAAATGAAATGATAGTTATGCCAATGCCTAATTTACAGATTTCATAGGGCAAAGACAATGGAACATTCCTGGTTGTTACAGGACTATATAACAACGCAAGGAAAAATATAACCACAGAGGAAAAGTTGGGAAAGGATTTTCTTGGTATCTATGACGTCATGCGAAATTACACATGGTTTTGAATGAATCCGACCAGCTAAGGCTTTGAATGAAACGCCATGGAAAAATTTCCGAGGCAATGATAAACGGAAATGAAACGCAACAAAATCTACGGCTAGAAGACATGTGACAACATGTATTTTTGACAACATGTACATGTGACAACATATCGGTTGTCTACAGTCAATTTCGTTTCAGCCACAGCCTCGCCATTATCTTTGATAATTTTCAAAAAATGTGTCGAGGTATCAGTATTTGTAGGAATAAGCCACTGCTTGTCTTCATACTCTAACCTTTTTTTGGTGTCCCCCCCCCTAAAAAAAGTCCCTGGTGGCGTCCAAGGATGGAAAATTACGAAAATGGGGTTTTTTAGTAACAAAAGAAAAGGAGATCCTCTAATAGAGTGGGAAGAGGTTATATTTTCTTACATTTTCTTAAAGGAAATATTTAAAAGGAAATGGAAATTTCTAGGTGAAGATGTTAGTAGAAGAATTCAGATCCAAACACTCAAAACTTTCAGTATTTAGGCCGAATCAACATTTTGTCATCGTCAAATTTTTTTCTTTAATTTTCTCACCACCTAACAAATTTTCATCTACTAACTATCATAAGCTTTTGTTTAGTTCATCCACACGTTAGAGCTGAAAAATCATCCCCCATATTATGTTGCTTAACGCATTCTGAAATCAAGTTACTATCACAACAAACCTGTATAAAGATCTTTACCATACCAAAGTCATTGCTCCATTTGTGTGATGGTTATTGCATGTGGGAACAACTATCTCTCACAGTCAATCTTCCACCTCTTTATTTATTTATTAATTCATTGCAAGGATATACTTTCCAACAAACTGCGCCTAGCTATTCTTCAGTTTCCCAGTAACGTAATATTTTGATTTTTTTTTTAACAGAAAAAAAGAGGAAATACATAAAAGAGATTTGAAAACTGATAAATTAAGTTGAAAGTAAACGATAATATCAATTTATGACGAAGCAGAGAAAAGGCAGTGTGGTCTTGGAACAAAATACTAACGTCGGATATATGGGGATGACAGATCCACTTTAGTATCAGCAACATTTCATTTGCTATTAGAAGAATAAGAAGATAAATTTAGCACCTATAAATTCAACAGCATTTCCTTTTTAATTAGAGGAATATTCAAAGCAGAATTACAGAATTCAAGAACATTTAGTGAACTTTTTAAGTCAATGGACAGGTAACATGCTTTGACCTACAATTTTGAAGAAAATTGTACCGCATTTAGTCAACGCAGCATTACAAAATTCAAGAACCGTTAGTGAACTTTTTAAACCTTAATCACAGACAAAAACACACGGATAATTTTATGGAAAATAGCGACGAAGACCACACTGCCTTTCCATAACAAACAACAAAAGCGCGAAGAACAATAGGGAAATCTTTTTGCAAGACAGTGGAGATAATTTGAATGAATATTTCGGCTCTATGTCCAAGAGCCGTCCTCAGCAAGACAAAAATATATATAAGATAAAAGACTCACAACAACATGCGACCAATAAAACAAAAAATTAAAAATTTTTCAAAGCAGTCCTAGCATCCTTACTTCAGCGAAGTTCAACCAGGACTGATAAAAAGTGAGTGAAAACTCATTTTTAAGTGAACCACTCTAAACAACAAGATTTCTCTCTCACTGGCCTTGCTACTTCAAAATTTTCTCTAGACATAGTTCTGCAACAATGGAAAATTTACCGATTTATACCTTTTTGATCGCAGAAAATAGCTAATCGCACAGCAATACTATCTAGATTAAGTTTCATCAAATCTGAGAAACCATCATCCATCAATATGTGTTCTAAAGGAGAAATCTTTTTGGACTCCATAATATATGGAAGCACTAACAATCCAAGATCCATTTCTGTTGCAACTACCAACTTTCCGTTTTCTTCCACTGTTTCGTTGATGAACCATGACCTGCATAACATAAATATTTAGTGGTAAGTTTTAAACAGAGGAATTACAGTGTCTCCCAAGCTGTGAAAAGAGCCTGATGCTTCCTGTCTATACATTCATACAAGCCACCCTCCTTCAACTTTTTATTAGTTTCTATCATAAAGATTTCGTTTAAGTCACAATTTAAAAATCAACATCTCAAAACACAAAAGTATAACAGTTTCTGGACATTTAAATATTTTTTTTTCAAGTAAAATACTTGAAAAGTACTTAAACAAAGGCAAATTTGGTAGCAAAAGATGCGTATTCTTTAATTTTTTTTTCAAAATTTTCTCTCATCAAATGCAAACGTCCGCAATGCCGGTTTCTAATAACGTCTCCCGATTTGAGTACACTGAATGGTGTAACTATATTCCAACAAAATTAAAATATTTGTTTGCGGAAAAACGTTCTTTAGAGCAAGGTAGAGCCATCACGGTAGAGAAAGACAGACGAACCCCCCCCCCCCCCCCGATGAAAATATACCCAATATTTTGGTAAAAAGTGTGCTGAGTCCATAAAATTGCAGCAATTTCACCACGAATTTAGTTGAAGTTTACCAATATTACTTAAATCTCCAAATTGTATACCTGCACACACATGGGAGAACCGGAGGGGGTGAAGGAACGAGTTCCATCCTCTCACAATGGTCCAAAGGAACCCTCATTCCTCCAGAAAATTGAAAAACGGTGACCAATGTAACGAATTTTTTCGTGCCCCCCCCCTCCACGGGGATAAAGCCTCTTATCAGCTTCTCTAAGAATCGAACTTAATCTCACCTACGTCGGTTCGATCAGTCAGGAAAAGTGGATGAAAGAGGCAGTAGAATCCAGAAACCTCTCCCCACAAATATTTTCCAAGATTTGTTGTTGGCTAGTGTTGGATTTTTAGTTTTGGCTAGATAAGATACTTTATTAACTAAAATGACAAACGCTAGCGAAGGTACGTCATATGTAAATTTATGAAACTACTATAAAACACTCGATACACACAAATCTATAGTATAACACTCACAGCCTAATCCATAAAATGAACTACATCAAACAAAAAATACTTCCTAAAGCATTATCATTAAAATTCCGACAAAAAATCTGCAAATTTACAATACCTCTTCGGTATTAGATTCGGCTTCAAATTCGGGAAATTTGTCACGATAAGTTGGAGAGCTCGAATATTTCAGTCCAAAACGATACGTCAACTCATGTCTACGACTATCAAGGGAATTCAAATTGAGTCGTTTCAGTGTATCATCATATTTTGAGTAGTTATGCCCAAGTATAACTTTTACAGCCTTTTTTGTACCAGCTCAAGCCTGATTGGTCCATCGTCAGCCCTGGATACCACGCTGGATACGCATATTCAAGAGAAGTTCTAACCTAACTGCAATATGCAGATTTGCGAAGCTTAGTTTGGCTTACCAAGTCTCTTCATGTTGCAAAAAGAATATAAAAGTGAGGCGTATTTTTTAGACAGTCAAAGTCAAAATCTAAACGTATTCCAAGTATCTTAACTATTTTCTTCATTGGTAGTAAGGGATTATAGGAAGTCTGGCTGTCTACTTTTATGAAGTGAAAAATCGTAAAGAGCTCTTAGTCTCACCTGTCTTGGTTTAGCTTTTAACTCATTAAAATTCTTTTCAGGTCAGTCTGTCCGGTTGTTATATCATCACCAAATTTAAAACGTTCACGAGCTGTTAAAATACAGTTAAAACAATAAGCAAAGTGCTAGAAAAGAAAGTGTTGATTTAACCCCTTGTGACGAACCACAAAAAAAACAACTAAAAATTCCGACGGCTCACAATCAGGGAGCTGGATACACAGAGACCAATTGAAAAAAAAACAACTTGCAAACAAGCATAGAGCAAATGGACTGGCGTCCATATTCTATTGTGATATGATCGCCTGGACTGTAAAAAAGCCCTGGCTATGCTAGTAAATAAAGCCTTAACGCACGCTCCATTTTTTTTCTAAATATTTAAGGATGGGGTCTAACATTGCAATCAAATAAGTGCAGTACTATACCTGCGTCAAAATCTAAATTGTTGGATATTTATCGTATCTTCTACATCATCAAATAAAAATAAAAATAAAACTTTCAGACACATGCGAAATAGCTTGCGTTTTCGAAATTGGCATCAAATCAGTAACACCTTACGCTTGGGAATCAGGGTGACTCGTACAGTCTTAATTGAGAGGTCGCTGTGTAAGCATCTTCTTTTTTGATATAACCTTATTGATGCAGAAAGCTTCAACCTGTGTGATTTACCTCAGGTAATTTATAAGAATTTTATTGATAATCGATTATAAGATAATTTTTTATCTGCTGGCTATTTATTTGACAGTTTTGCTATTTGAGTGCGGATTCCCTTGAGGACTGGGAATTAGCATTCTTATTAAACGATCAAAGAGGGAAATTACCTGCCACAAGCGTCGGTGTACCTACAAGGAATGAAACGTGCAAAAATGCTCAACTGGTGGACATTTATGAAAAGCGAAAAGGCTTTCATTCTGCAACATCTTTCATTTCAAATTTATCTGAAATAATCGGTGACACAGTGCAACGCAATGAGCCTCCACCACTTTTTGTTAGCGTAAACAACTCGGATATGCCACCCTTTCCAAATGATGCACCGCCGACTGTGGTCGTAGATGAAAACCCGGCCACTGCAGCGGCTTCAGCCATCCCTTCCAACTTAAGAATTTGTACCAGAGTAATTAAAACTGAAAATGCTGGTATTATCAAGGTGGGTGCCGACTATGATATTTCCCAAATTACAGGGGCTATTAGTAGCGTCGTAAGTGCCATGAGGTATGCAAGTTCTAGAATCGGGGAACTGAGCATTAAAACAAAAAAAAAAGAACTTGATCTCGCAATCAAGTTCGGCGGCAAGGTTGAATACCGCCTGTGCCGAGTGATTTTGATAACTGAAAAGCCTAAATAGTGCTTTAACTGCCAAAGATTCAAGCGTTTCGCAAGAGACTGTAAGAATCCTTTTAAACGCAATAAATATGCAGGTGATCACACTAACAAGGACCAAGCATATTTAGCTCAGACTTCTTCAGTGAGCTAATTGCGGAGGGAATCATTGTAGCAACAGCTTGGTCTCTCAAGAGCTTAAGAAGCACCTCCCCACTCAAGGGGTCTCAGGAAGATTCAAATCGTCTTCCAGTGTTTGATTTTCTGCCCACGTGTGTCTAAATCGGCCGTGTCATTATTTTACCAAAATATTAACAGTACTAAAAAATTAGCAGTAATTAACAAATAACCTAACGATGCTCATGACAAGCTTGGAAATCTCGAAAGTGTTTTTAATAGTTCGAAATTGTGCGCATCGCTGAACACCTTCGGGTAATAAAGTCATCTCTTGCAAGATCATGTGTTCTTTTTCCGGCCCGTCAAACTGACACCTAATCATTCTCCCGGAGACCTAGCAATTGCAGTGAATAAGAAGTTTTCCTGTTCCTTTCTTGAATCTTCCGATGTATATATTTCAGTCGATTCTGGTTCTTTTGTTTTTATGTGAATGTACATGGCAACAAACTACCGAAATAAGATCTCTTATCGTAAATATACCGCTGCTTGTTCATTGCTTTCTAAATCCATTCATAAGATTTAGTCTGTAAATAAGCCAATGTTTAATTGCAGTGCTTTTAACATATATCTTAAAAATAAGAATGCACCGCTTACTCAAATGTTACTTTCACCCCTTCCTAGAGGCGTTTTTTGACTACCAAAACTGGAGCCATTTTCTTGTCTGCACAATACGGGTTTCATTTCCGATCTAGATTCCGTCGTAACGAACGCTGAACGGCTACGGGTACCACTGTTGACGTCGCAAGCGATATCCTAATAAGCAATCCCATTTAGTTTACTGTTCCGAGTTATTCATTTTCTGCCTCTTCATATGCGAAAGATTAAGTAGTTTTTTTAAGCCTTGTTGGGATTGCCATGATCTCTCTTAATACAAGGGTAAATTTGCAGTTCCAAGTTTGCTATTCTGACTTATTTATTCTTTGGATCTTCCAGTGCGAAAACCTAAGTGTTTTTAAGCCTTGCTGGGATCGCCTTGACCTCTCTATATCAGAGTACACAAGATTCTGTTGTCGAAAATTTGGATTGCGTATAATATATTATGTAGGTCCATAATGGGAACACTCTTTATTTGGATTTTACTGAACAAAGCTAGCTCATTCAATCAAGGTCGCTGCTTCTGCATCTCTTCCTTTAGCCAAAATTCGAGTTGAGACACGTAGAAAACTGTATAGCGAAGACATCGTACTTTAGAGCGCTAGACATCAACACAAGTACTGGTTTCATATTTGGGCTAATCACGACTATCCAAGGTCAGGTAGTTTATCTCAGATCGTCAAATATGAGAAGAGTGTATATAGAAAAATTATGAAGCAATGGAAACGGCGTCAAATGTGCAATCTTTGGCGGGACATTAAAAATAGCCCCCCGCTGCTGTGGTGTCACGTATCAAAACTTATTTCGTCTGCTTCATCAAAGGACAAGCCGATTGATATGGACTCTTGGGAAAGTCATTTCTCCTCCTTATTTTCTGATGATCCACCTCTTCTTGACACAACATTCCCATATATACTTTTGGGTTATTTTGCAAAGTTAGACCATGCTAGAAACTTTATCAGTATTACGCCGGCTTCTATTCAGGCACATATTTGCTGCCTAAAACCAGGCAAAGCATCGGGTTCAGACGGCCTGCAACACGAAGATCTCATCCACGGGAAAACTAAAGTGATCAAACATTTTGCCATCTTATTCCAAGCCTGTATTGGCCAGCAGCATGTACCTGGTGTGTATATGTTAAGTTCTAGTAGCCTGTATTCCTAAGAAAAACAAAGATCCGAATTCTTGTGAATGATATAGACCGATAACCGTAAGTTCGACGATTGAAGAGCTTCTTGGGAAGCTTACCTATACCGAAATTAGTTTGAGGTGCGATCACGGCAATAACCAGTTTGGTTTTCGTGATGGAATTGGGGAGCGTAATTACAGCAGAAATGATTACTTGAGAAAAGTTGGAACAGAAGTTTCTTTGGTATTAATAATTAGGACCTCCCTCATATATTACTAAGGAGCTTTTCTTGTGGTTAAACTTCAGCTTATTAAGTCTCATCCATTTTTCAATATCACTTTTTCAAAATATCACTTTTTCAAAGATTAAGTAGCTCCTTTTTCTGTCCTAGCAGCTGCTGTATAACGGTTATCATCTACAAAGCTCGGTCAAATAGCCTTAAGCATAGAAACTCTCGTAGCTGTAGCTGATCGATTACTATTATTAGCTTATTTGCAGGCCAAATCAAAGGTTTGGTGGTATATTTTCTAGAAGAGATGTTTGTCAAATTGAACCCGTCTCTACTATAATCAATATGTAAGTCCTCGCACGTATATTGATTTACTTAGCGAGGGGGGGGGTACGAAAAAAACGTAGGAATAGCATGGATAATACAAGGCAATTTCAGCGGGCACTGTCGGATGACACGCATACAAAAAAAGTTTTCTTACGAGGTTCAGAAGGTGCTAGGACCTTTGGGATGAATAACATCAGTCAATTGTTCGAACTATGATCAAGACTGTTCAATCGAGTTACAGATTTTAGAGTCAAAAGAAGGGAACTGTGTTTAAATTTTCAATTATGCAGATTTGGCATTTCAGAGCAGAATAATTTCTGCTTTATGTCACACACAATCAAATGAATGAATAATAGGTCAGCTAAACATATGAATTTATATTAAAGGAAATAAAATTCCTCTCTTAGATTGTTTAAGCATTTACATTAGGATCACCTTTGCAGCAGTCGCTGTAACCTAGTAAATAACGATTTTCAGCCATAATAACCAAAAACTTAAAAACCTTTAAAAAATAAAAACTGTCACGTGAGATAAAATTGCCATTTGAAGCTGATTAAGGAATATTAACTAGGATTTCGATCAATCCTTATGGTAAAAGTATTTTGCATAAACAAATTTATGAGAATTTTGAAACATATTATCCATACCGAGGCCTTGATATGTCGCTTCTGAACTACGCTGACGATATATTGAATCTCAGCAGGACTGTCTCGGGTATAGAGGAAAATTTTGATATTTTATGTATTGAGTATAGGAAAATCGGATTGAAGTTTAATGCTGAGAAGAGTGAGGTTGTCGCATTTGGTAAATCGCGTAACCGGCCCTCCCCGAATAATGTTTGTCTAGATGGTCATCCGATACCTCTATCGCCAAGTATCAGTTACCTTGGACTTCCGATTGGGAGTGATCTGAGGCATACCCGATCGCTTTTGCTAGAATTTGTTGGTTCGAAGCTTCGTAAGACATATGGTATGCTTGTTCCCTGTAAAGCTCGATACAAAAGAAGTATATTATCAAAATTTACAATGCATTTGCTATGCCCCTTTTGCTTGCTTTATCACCCTTTTGGAGTATATTAACTATTTCGGATAAGAAGACGCTACGAACGTTGTTTTTTCGGTATGCCAAGTTCCTCCTTGGCATACCTCTTTGGGCCAGAAACCGGTGCCTGGTTTCTGTATATGGGGTCACAGATCCTTTTAAAGCAATCGCGGAACGGAGACTGCGATTTGAGAAGTCGCTGGATCCGACGAATACCTTGTTTAGTGCCTTTATGTAATTTGTTACCGTCTAAAGTTTTACTCCGAGTTTACATCATGTGTGTATTTCGGGAAATAAATTTATTGATTGTTTGATTGATTGATAATTGCCCCTATTTGTATTTTTTTTTTTTTTTTTCTTGTCTGTTCTGCTCTGTTTTGGTTCTGTTTGTATTTGTCAGAATTTATTTGTTTTTTTTTTTTTTTTTTTTTTTTTCCATTTTCTTTCTTTATACTCCTTCTGTGTTGTATTTTACATTTATGATGGGAAATAAATTTATGTATGTATGTATGTATGTATAGCCTGACAACCCTCAAAAATACTGTCGTTATTTTATATACGCCTCGATTTTGAGGTAAATAAATAAATAACTATTATCTTTACTATATTTGTTTTTAAACACTAGGTAAAACACTGTCCATACAAGCGCTGGTAAAGGTGTTAAAGCTGGTTAAAAGCGCTGTTAAAGGTGTTAAAGCTGGTTAAAAGCGCTGTTAAAGGTGTTAAAGCTGGTTAAAAGCGCTGTTAAAGGTGCTGATAGATCACCAAAACACTCAATAATTGACTTAATCGGCGTCTCATTTGGGACTAGTGACCACCTACAAGGGCACATCCAGTAGTTAAGGAAATCGAGAATGCTCTCAAATGTTTGGGAAATAATTGTTCGACTACATAACCTCTAACTTTTACTATGTTTACTTACCTGCAGTTATCACTAATGCAATTTGCCTCAAAAATCGTATCAGCTTTTTTCTCTGGCATTAAAAACAATCTTGATTCTTTCGTTCTAGGGTGAGGAAGTCGAAGGACAATCAAATCACAACTTGTCTCTTCAAATAAATATTCTAAAAATGAGTAACACTGCATTATAAACTTGTTTATGTTCAAATAGGTAAATCTCGTTGGTATATAAGTGAGTTTTGTCTGCAATGTCCCTAATAAATACTATGGTGAAATTTTATCAAAGGTTAAATGTCTATGTTTTTATGACCACACCTATATACGGCAGGAGATACTCCCGCCAAAACTGGTTGAACGGGTCTCCACCTGAGAATTGGAAAACGCTTGGCTAAAAATGCAATTCCTTAATATTTTAGGCAACTTTCCCAGCAAAAAGCTACAAGCATTGTTTCATATAGCCAAATTTCAAGTGGTACCACAGAAAAAAATTATATCAACACAGATCAATCAAAATAAAATAGCAATTAACACGTTGTAAACGGTAGCCTATTACAAAAATGTTTCGAAAACAAGGCTTATTTGAAGAAGGAAGACACTGAAATTCTAAAAAAATAAAGGAGCCAATTATGTCATTTATACACATCTTCGAGGTGTTTTTTTTCGTGGTTCGGTGGTTGTACCTATAAGTACAACTTAGTATAGAGCGAACCCGGGCCAATTGAAACCAAAAGCTTAAAAAGGTGTTTTGAACAAAAAAAACTGCGAATTTAGAAAGGATCGCCATTTGAAGCTTATCTAAGAATGGAAATTGCGATTTCGGCTAACCTTAACAGTAAAAGTTAATTGTAAAAACAAACACACAGGAATTAAAAAAATTCCAAACTCCTGAAAAATCATGCCACATCGAAATGAAAGCTGCACTATTGGAATCACCATAGTCGAAGATCGGTATAGGGGAATTACAGTACCCATCTTGGACAACAAGGAAAACCACTTTTCTGCATGGGAAGTAGCGATATGTTTCCTTTTATCTTCTATTTTTCCCAGGGGTGATCGTACCGAACCAGTGGTCGTAGAATATTGAAAAAGGGCTCATTTGAAAAGAAATTCCCATATCTAGTACTTTTTTCCAGTAAAAAACGATAATATTAATAGTAAATGATCTTATTGTAAATTTCAATAAATTAAAACTTGCATTAAAATTAACCTTTCACAAAATTTACAAATTTGATTTTGGATAGCACCACTCAGCCCTTTTCTTTCGTCAGACTAGAATATTTGACTTTATTTAGTCGTAGCATAGACCTACCTTATGGTAAAGAACAGAGAAAAGAATGTTGTACGCCCTCCATAGCTCATAGTTCCAGGTTCCCTTGTAACATTTTAATTTTGTATGTAATATTTGATTTTTTTTAAATTCTATGCGCTGTTTTAAAAGTTAAATTTTAATGTTTCACATTTACACTCATTAATAAGAACTGGGCCTGCTATAAAACACACTTTTGGTCTCAATTGTCTTTATTTTTTTAGATTATATTAAATTTCAACTCAGTTTTAGTAACCCTTTTAAAAGTTTACCAATTAGATTCATGTATCAGTTTCTCTCTTTCGCCGTCATAATTATTTGAATTCTTAATCTAATTATATTAATTACATTACTAAATTTAATAATTTTATTATAAAATTTACAATTAGTTTAAATACATTATTTAATTTTACTGTTTACTTATATTATAAAACTGAAATATACTTGAAAAGAAAATATAAACAAGGTAAAATAATTAATTTTACAAAACTAAGTAATAATTATAAAAAAAAAAAGATTTGTGAAGAGACCTATTGGCCAAAACACTAAAGCCGAATTTTATTTAGTGACCGTTCAAACAAAGATTAATGCTGCTTAGAACCTACAGACGACTAAGCACGATAAAATGATCACAAACAAAATTGTTTTGCAAGTACTGCTACTTCTACTGACCTTAGAAGGATAGCACTCAGGTAAATGCAATTTTCAGACAATCAAATTCCATTTTAAGGACACGTGATCAGGGCCACCGCACCTTGAGACTCATATGTTATAAGATCTTTGGGTTTTCAACTCTGAGCTTTGGATATTGGGAAAAGTGTGTATATTAACATCTAATATAAAAAAATCTATATTAGGTCTATAGACGACTATTATCTATAACTTGGTATTTTTCACAAATGATTCTCGGGTTATTGTTAAATTTTAAGTGGTAGCCCTTCATAAAATGGTTCTTCCAAATAGTATCTGGAAAGATTGAAGTGAAAAATTTCAGCAGAGAAAACGTATTTAATTATTTTAATAAAATTTAACTTCTTTTGTTAAAATCAAAGAATGTCTTTAAAGTTCACTTTATTATAAAATTCAGATATAATCATTTAACGCCATCTAGCAAAATTCAAGCTATAGCATTACATTTGCTTAGAAAATTATCTTCCCTATCTTAATGGTTGTGACCAATAGAAACGTTATCAAAATAAAGTTCTGCCTTTTGTCTCTGCCATTATTTCTTTGAAGTTGGCACAAGTGACGAATTTGATGAAGAAGAAGGTTAATTTTACAATTTGGATTTTGAACACTGAAACTGAACAATGAAAAATATGGTTTTTGGATTTTTGGACATAAGATGTAAATGTTATTCTAGAAACTAATATCAAAATATCCGTATGTAATACAGACTTCTTTTTTAATTATATCTAGTGCTTTAAAGGTTAGATTTTAATGATTTATATTTACCCATCAATCAGGACTGGAACTGCTCTCAAATACCATTTGGTTACCACGTTTTTTTTAACTCGTTGCAAATTTTTCACTACGTTTCAATAATCATATTAAAGGTTCAAACAGTTCGTGGTAACGATCTGTAAGTAAGGAGCGACCCGGCTCAATAGTAACCGAAACTCTAAAAAAACGGAATTTTGATACCAATAGATACATCAGAAGAATCAGATTTTTATGCTGATTTCAAATATATAAGTTTCATCAAGTTTAGTCTTACCCATCAAAACTTACGCGCCTGAGAAAATTTGCCTTATTTTCGAAAAAAGGCGGAAACAACCCCTAAAAGTCATAGAACTTTAATGAAAATCACACCATCGGATTCAGCGTATCAGAGAGCCCTACTATAGAGGTTTCAAGCTCCTATCTGCAAAAATGTGGAATTTTGTATTTTTTGCCAGAAGAAAGATCACGGGTGCGTGCTTATTTGTTTTTTTTTTTTTTTGTTTTTTTTTTTTTCAAGGGGTGATCGTATCGATCCAGTAGTCCTATAATATCGTGAGAGGGCTCATTCGAACGGAAATTAAAAGTTCTAGTGCCCTTTTTAAGCGACCAAAGAAATTGGAGGGCAACTTGGCCCCCTCCTACGCTCATTTTTTTCCCGAAGTCACCCAATCAAAATTTCGAGATAGCCATTTTGGTCAGCATAGTCGAAAATCTAATTAATATGTCTTAGAGGATGACTTAATCCCCCACTGTCCCCGGGGGAAGGGCTACAAGTTATAAACTTTGCCCATTGTTTACATATAGTATTGGTTATTGGGAAGTATACAGGCGTTTTCAGAAGGAATTTTTTTCTAGTGGGGGGTCGGGGTCAGAGTAGGGGTTACAGGGGAGGATCTTTCCATGGAGGATATTTCCTTGGGGGAAGGGACATTTCTATGAAGGGGGCGCCAGATTTCCCAGCATTATTTAAAAAACGATCAGAAATTAAATAAAAAAACAAGTTTTTTTCAACTGAAAGTAAGAAGCAGCATTAAAACTTAAAACGAACAGAAATTATTACGCATATGAGGGGTTCGCCCCCTAGTCAATACCTCGCTCTTTACGCTAAAGTTTTTTTTATTACTTTCAAAAGAGCTATCTATTCTAATTAACCGGCCTTTGTGATTCAGAGGTTTGTGATTCAAACAAAATTCGAACTTTAGCGTAAAGAGCGAGGTATTGACTAGGGAGCGAAATCCCTAATAGCCTATACTTAATAAAAACATACGAATATAGAAATTCGTTACGTAAGATAATTCGTAAGTTATGTCAGAACAAAATTTCGAGAAAGTCAATTAGCCGAAAAAAGAAAATTAATATGCGAATTTTGTTTTAATTATTCATGTACGGTGAGCCAAAATCAAAGCTGCATTTATTCAAAAACGTTCAGAAATTAACTAAAAAAAACAAAGTTTTTTAAACTGAAAGTAAGGAGCGACATTAAAACTTAAAACGAACAGAAATTGTTCCGTACATGAAAGGGGCTGTCCCCTCCTCAACGCCTCGCTCTTTACGTTAAAGTTTGACTCTGTCTCACAACTTTATTTTTTAAAACAATAAAAAACTTAAGCGTAAAGAGCGACTTATAAACTGTCAGAAGTCTCCCAAGAATGACAGCTGAGAGCTCGGTATAACCTCTCTTTAGCATTACTTATGGCTTATCACTCATCAGTTGCCTTCTGTCCAGGGCTTCCGCTATCCCCGAATTTCCGGGAATTTCCCCGTAAATCTCTGTACCCCCCCCCCCCCAACGCTTGGACCTAGGGGCACCAAACGCTTGGGCCTAGGGGCGTCAAAGATTTAAATCCACCCTGGTGATAAATCTCCACTTGTAACTTGCAATGAAAAGAATTAATTAATTTCAGACCTATTATTTCACTAGACCAGAACAAGCGGGGTAGCTAGAGTGGGGAAAGGCAAGGGGGCAGCAGCTGTCCCCGGCGCGCCTTTAAGGGGACGCCAAACAGAGGTATTGTATATGTTTTGTTTACGTATATTGTGGCATTGGTGGCGCGGGGGCTTGCAAAAACCAACATTGCCCCTGGCCACTGAAAACCCTAGCTACGCCCCTGGTTGTTTAAATGAAGTTCTGATTGTTTAAATAAAAATGAATTCTGATTGTTTGAATTGGTGATGTAGAAACTTATACAACCATACATGTTTTAAAAAGCCAGGAAAACCCCAGAATTCAACTTTAAATAAAGGACCTCCATGTGTCGTTCTGAAGTTCTTAGTAGCATCAGACGCAAAATTTAAGAGAGAAGAAACATGGGTGAAAAATCATCCAAAAATAAATCGAAAAACATGTGACACGACAAATTCAAGAAAGTGCAGCATTCCTCTGAAAGACGAAAAACATTATCAAATTTCCTAATTAGTTTTGTTCGATTATTCTCAAGGTTCAGAAATTATTCTCAACTTTTGTTCGATTATTCTCAAGGTTTAAAAATGTGGTACTTTCCTGAAAATTTCATTATTTTGTAAAAATAAAATTAGAAATTCGCAGTTTTCAGGTATCAATAAACCTACGATGGTCCAGGGGGGGGGGGGGGGGTATTTAATGTCCTTGGTACTTTAGGAAATAAGGAAGTTTTCCAATTTAAGTATGTTTCTGACGTATTTTCCAATTTAACAAAAATACAAAAACAATATCAACAATGTAATCCGATAAGTGAATAAAGCTAAGTTTCATTTATCGAATGATAGCAAAACTTTCTTACTTTAGACGCTAGTATCAACCGCAGGAAAATAACGAACCGAATACTTGTACACGGAATATAAACATTAAATGGTTTAGGCATCCTTAGTTACCGCTGCAACTATGATAATTTGTGGTTGCTATGGGCCGTAGTTCGTCTTTAATAGGCTGTAGCAACCGCTGCGACTATAACAGTCCATAACATTTTCCATTTTTTTTTTTAATTTGATTTTTGTATTCATTTAAATTTTTTCTTGGTAAAATCTTCACAATCACTTTCTAAAATATGTCACACAGAAAGCTAGATATAGAAAAGAATGAGCCCATGGGATTCAGGCGCAAGATTAAGATATAAAAATGCTATACATGTTATAGCAAGTAATACATGTTATAATGATATAAGAATGCTAAATATAGCAATTTCCTTTACAATGAGCCCTTAAACAGCCCTGTAAGATGTTCCAGGGCCTCACTAGCAGTGGAAAAAATCAGAGGCAGCGCTATAGCGTTGCCTATAGTAAAGGCCATACGGCTCCAATGTTTTATTATTATTTTTTTTCCCAGAGGCACTTCATATGGAAGGGGTCGTCGTAGAAACTTCAAGGGGAGATCATTCGATTGGAAATCGAGAGTTCTAGTGCCCTTTTTAAGGGTCAAAAGTGATTGGAAGGCAACTAAAACCCCTCCCACGCCCACCAGTTCCCCAAACAAATCCAATCAAAATTTTGAGATAGCCATTTTGTTCAGCGCAGTTGATTTCCAAACAGAAATTTTGTTTTTGAGGAGGACACTCCCCCACAGCCCTCAGGGCAAGGGTTGCACGTTATGCCCTGGGGGCATATACGGTTTTTTATAGAAAGCTTTGTCGTAGAAACTTCAAAAAGGACTCATTCGATTGGAAATTCAAAGGGCTAGTGCCGATTTCAATAGTCAGAAGTGATTGGAGGGCAACTAACCCCCCTCTTACGCCCACCTTTTCCCCAAACACATACAATCCAAATTTTGAGATAGCCAGTTTGTTCAACGTAGTTGGAAATTCAGGAAATTAGGTCTTTGAGGATAACAACCCCCCCCCCCCCCCGACACATACAGCCCCGAGGGCAAGGATTGTAAGTTATGCCCTGGGGGCATATAAGGTTTTTTATAGAAAGCGTTGTCGTAGAAACTTCAGAAAGGGCTCATTTGATTGGAAATTTAAATGGCTAGTTCCCTTTTTAGTAGTCGAAAGTGATTGGAAGGCAACCAACATCCCTTCCACGCCCACCAATTCACCAAACACAACCAATCAAAATTTTGATATAGCCATTTTTGCTCACGTAGTTGAAAGTTCTGGAAACTATATGTTTGAGCAGGACACTCCCCCCAAGGTCTTCAGGGCAAGGGTTAGAAGTTATGCCCTGGGGGCATATATGGTTCTTATGGAAGGAATGCTCGTATAAACTTCAGAGAGGGCTCATTTGATTGGAAATTGAAAGTTCTAGCTCACTTGTTAAGCGTCAAAAGATATCGGAAGGGTAAAAGCTTCCACCCCAAACCCTTTTTCCCAAATGCATCCGATTAAAATTTTGAGATAACTATTTTGTTAAAAATAGTTCAAAGATCATATAAATAAAAAACTGGTGTCAACAAAACTCCCCAGGGCCCGGGGGCAGACGTTGTAAGTTATGCCCTGGGGGCATATATGGGTCTCATGGAAGGGATGCTCGAATTAACTTCAAAGAGGGCTCATTTGATTGGAAATTGAGAGTTCTAGTTCACTTTTTACGAGTCAAAAGAGATTGGAGGGCAACTAGCCCCCCCCCCCACCTCACACCTCTTTTTCTCCAAATGCATCCAATAAAAATTTTGAGATAGCCCTTAAGTTAAAAACTGCTCAAAAGTCAGATAACAAAAACTCAGGCAACGTCACAACCCCCTAGGGCCCGGGGGCAGGCGTTGTAAGTTATGCCCTGGCGCATATATGGTTCTTATAAAAGGGATGCTCGTGTAAACTTCAGAGAGGGCTCATTTGATTGGAAATTGAAGGTTCGGGCAGTAGACTAAGAAGTACCATATTGCCCAGACATATAGCAATCTCCATGTTATTTGCGCAGACATATAGGAAATATCATGTTATTCTACGACGCTCCCGTACAAACAGTTTTTTTCTGTTAATTTTGCAGGTCATTACACTCTTTGCCAAGAGGAACGAGTATAACTTGATTGATGATTAGGATTTGAATAAAAGGAATAGTTTTCTTTACAATTCATATTAGTAAAAGAATTGAATTCAAAGAGAATAGTTTTTTTTATTTGAGAGGATATTAGTGGAGAAAAAAAATGAGTGGTGCATTTACATTATTGGAGATTAATGATGGAACCGACAGCAGCAGCAGCAACGATATACGAGTACCCAATGTGGCTGTGGAAATAACTGCTGGCGGTAGACTATGTCTTGAATGGGACATTATGTATGCGAGATACGTGATATCATTAAGCAAATTTAAGCAGGAGGAGCAGCTGTGTTTTGCTGGAAAAGTAAATATTCTCCATATAAATAAACTTCGGTCAGCATTAGATGTCCTATCGAAATATATTGATGAGAACAAAATGCATCAGTGAATATTATTATTGTAATTATGTTCAATAAAAATGTTTCTAAATCAATGGTATTTTTTTCTTTTTCTATAGTAGACTAGCGTATATTTTCTAGAGTACAAAAATGAGATTCTGTTTAGTCTGAGGTTGGTTGTGAGAGAGTTAGGACTCTAAAAAATGGATAGATTCGAGAAAGATCGAATCATGAGGAATCTAGTTCTTATGGAAAAACGTTTGATTCTAGATGATGATTTTCTAGAGTTGTCTATTCAAAGGAAGTCCATTCTCTGGTTCAAATGTGGAAAAACCCGTGTGAATGAGTTAAAATAGAAATTTTTTAACAAGAAATGACTGAAAAGTGTTTTGGAGGAGATGGGTTAATTGGCAGAAGGATGTATTAGCGTAGTTATAGTGGAGGCCGAGTTGCTAGCGAAAAACCCGTGTGGATGAGTTGAAATAAAAAATTTTAACAAGAAATGTCTGAAAAGTGTTTTGGGGGAGATGGGTTGATTGGCAGAAGGATGTATTAGCGAAGTTATAGTGGAGAGCAAGTTGCTAGTGAAAAATCTAAGCTAATAAGGGTTTTTGACCGTAAACTCTAGTTTTTTGTAAGAAAATTATGGAAAATACTATTTGTTGGTTCATAGGTGAAACTTAAGTCCAGGTATGGATTGAAAAATAAACTACTTCTGTAGAATCTGAGCTAATAAGGGTTTTTGACCATAAACTCTAGTTTCCTGTAAGAAAATTATGGAAAATACAATTCTCTCGTTCAAATGTGAAACTTAGGTCAATTCTCTGGTTCAAATGTGAAACTTAAGTCCAGTTTCGGATACTCATAATAATGAGGACTGATGGTTCTAATTCAATATTTTTTTTTCATAAAAACAAACTATTTTTTTTTAAACTTCGAAATTATTCAACTTTTTTTTTTTGTACATATCTTAAAATGACAAAATATGCTTACGGCTCTAACAATTGTACTCTGTGATTGGTCAGAGACACAATGTGGCTTTGCCACTGGCATTCTATGTCCGGATATCGACACTACCTAGTCTATTGCATGTATTAAATCAGTATTTTTTACGCAGTAGTACGATAAACACATAAGTCATATCTTTTAAAAAAGTGAAGATGGAGCATTTTAATAAAGTGTGTTCACATGTCAATGTTATTGTAGCATTGAATGCTGACAAGGAGAAGTATTTAAACTATGAAACAAGTAAAAATGGTAGCACTATTGGAAATGTATGTGTGCATTGTCATGACAGTAAGGAATTTAATTTCTTTGGAGTACCAAAAAAATTCAACTCTTTTTATGGTGGATATGCAAGAGTGAGATATCCAGAGATGATAGCACTCAAAGAAAATGCCAACATAAAAATAATAGTTGATGAAGAGGGACATCTTCTTGCCAGTGCTTGTGGTAACATGCTACCTATTGTTACACCCCATCGTCAACTTTCGGGTATTAGCATTCAACGGAAGATCAAAAGAAGACATGCATACTCTTCTACTAATATCATAAACCATATCTTGTCGACGTGCCGAAACTGTTACCTTTGTAAAAATAATGTTGTAATAGACAGTGAAATTGCCGGAAAAATAAAAAGGGCATTGGCAGAAAATATCACTAAGGAATATAAAGATGAATCGATGAAAAACAAAGTGCCAGCAAACTTCACTACCATTAATCAAACAATTAATGAACCAAATAATAGCAAAGATGAAGTGCATATTGAACATGTGGATGACCCCCCATTAGAAATGTGTTCACATGCTAGTGTTATTGTAGCATTGAATGCTGACAAGGAGAAGTATTTGAACTATGAAACAAGTACAAGTGGTAGCACTATCGGAAACGTATGCGTGCGTTGTCATGACACTATGGAATTAAATTTCTTTGGAGTACCAAAAAAATTCAATTATACAAATGGTGGATATGGGAAAGTATCATTTCCAGAGATGTTAGTACTCAAAGAGAATGCCAACATAAAAATAATAGTTGATGAAGAGGGGTATCTTCATGCTAGTGCTATAGGTAACACGCTACCTATTGATAGAACCTTTCGTCGGCTTTTAGGTATTAGCATTCAAATGAAAGCAAAGAGGAAAAGAAAGGCCTACTCTGCTACTAATATCATAAACCATATCTTGTCTACGTGCCTAAACTGTTACCTGTGTAAAAATAATGTGATAATAGACAGTGAAATTGCCAGAAAAATAAAAAGGGTATTGTCAGAAAATATCACTATGGAATATAAAGATGAAACGATGAAAAACAAAGCACTAGCAAACGTTACTGGCTTTGATCAAACAGTCAATGAATCAAATAATACCAAAGACGAAAAGCATATTGAGCCTGTTCATGAGACACCAGTAAAAATTGTGTATGATTCAAAATGGAATAATGATTATTCTACTGATTACGAACTAAGAGAAGACAATAACTACAATATCAAGAGAGAACATGGTGAACCATTTTATTGGAACAAATTCAAAATGTCCAAAGTTAATCATTGATATTAATAATGTATCATAATATATTTTTGTATTAATATTCTACATAACACTATTTCATTAAAAACATTACATTGTTATGTGTTCATTATTTTTTAGAGTAAGCTAGCACATCAAGCGTTTAGAATGTCTATTAAAAACATCGACGATGTAAGAAAAGGAATTTGCGTACATCTATTGTCAAACACATGGGATAACATTGTCAAAATCTAGGTATCAGAATGAAAAATTGTAGGTAAGTAAGTAAGCAAGTAAGTAAACAAAAAAAAAGTCATTTCATTCAAGAAATTATGAAAAAATTCTAAATAAGTAACAAATCCTTTCTTGAAATTACCTCATGGATACACAACGCAGAAATTTCATTTAAGAAATTATCAAAAATTGTAAGTAAGTAGCAAATTCTTTCTTGAATTCACCTCCTGGATAAATAAAAAAGACATTTCATTCAAGAAATTATGACAAAATTCTAAGTAAGTAACAAACTGTTTCTTGAATCCTCCTCCTGAATGCACAATACAGATATTTCATTTAAGAAATTACGAAAAAATTGTAAACAAGTAACAAACTCATTCTTGAATACACCTCGTGGATACACAATGCAGAAATTTCATTTAAGAAATTATCAAAAATTGTAAGTAAGTAGCAAATTCTTTCTCGAATTCACCTCCTGGATCAATAAAAAAGACATTTCATTTAAGAAATTATGAAAAAATTGTAAGCAAGTAACAAACTCTTTCCTGAAGTCACCTCGTGGATACACAATGCAGAAATTTCATTAAGGAAATTATGAAAAAATTGTAAGTAAGTAGCAAATTCTTTCTTGAATTCACCTGCTGGATAAACAAAAAGACATTTCGTTCAAGAAATTATGACAAAATTCCAAGTAAGTAACAAACTCATTATTGTTTTCACGACTTAGATACACGATGTAGAAATTTAATTCAAGAAATTATGAAAAAATTCTAAGTAAGTAACAATTTCTTTCTTAAAGTCAACTCTTGGATACACAATACGGAAATTTCATTCAATAAATTATGAAAAAATTGTAAGCAAGTAACAAACTCTTTCCTGAAGTCACCTCATTCTACAGAAATAGTTTATTTTTCGATCCATACCTGGACTTAAGTTTCACCTATGAACCAACGAATTGTATTTTCCATAATTGTCTTACAAAAAACTAGAGTTTACGGTCAAAAAACCCCTATTAGCTTAGATTCTACAGAAATAGTTTATTTTTCGATCCATACCTGGACTTAAGTTTCACCTATGAACCAACGAATTGTATTTTCCATAATTGTCTTACAAAAAACTAGAGTTTACGGTCAAAAACCCCTATTAGCTTAGATTTTTTTCGCTAGCAACTCGCCCTCCACTTTAAATTCGCTAATACATCCTTCTGCCAATCAACCCATCTCCCCCAAAACACTTTTCAACCATTTCTTGTCAAGAAATTATGACAAAATTCTAAGTAAGTAAAAAACTCATTCTTGAATTCGCCGTTTACATGCACAATACAGAAATTTCATACTATGGGACCTCTACACGTGATTAAACACGTTTTGAAACTACATGCTATTTGCTTGCCTTTCCTTGGCACCTTTCCAAACGAGCGGGGATCCCCCACTGGTTCCTACACATTGCAAAAAAGTGACGTCTCTGTGTCATCTCTGTGATGACACACACATAGAGACGAGACACGCACAGACATGACACACAAACAGAGTCATAGTGAGAGAGATATCCGAAAAGTTGGGTTGATCTAGGTTCACTTAGAGTGGCGCGCCACTCTAACGTGTTTAATCACGTGTAGAGGTCCCATAGTATGAAATTTCTGTATTGTGCATGTAAACGGCGAATTCAAGAATGAGTTTTTTACTTACTTAGAATTTTGTCATAATTTCTTGACAAGAAATGGTTGAAAAGTGTTTTGGGGGAGATGGGTTGATTGGCAGAAGGATGTATTAGCGAATTTAAAGTGGAGGGCGAGTTGCTAGCGAAAAACATCTAAGCTAATAGGGGTTTTTGACCGTAAACTCTAGTTTTTTGTAAGACAATTATGGAAAATACAATTCGTTGGTTCATAGGTGAAACTTAAGTCCAGGTATGGATCGAAAAATAAACTATTTCTGTAGAATCTAAGCTAATTACTTACTTGCTTACTTGTGGCGGGAATCAGGCGTTTCCACCTCGCCCGGCATCGATGATCTTGGAGACCTTCTTGGACCATGTTGAGCGATCTTCTGCCAGCTGCTCTGCAAAAGTAAGCCACTGAATTGACCATCTGTGTCCGAACTTTCTGAATCCCCCGATAGGTTCAAGGTCTGATTTGGCCAGGTTCCACCAGTTTTTCCTCTGTCCTCCTTGGCGTCTCTTCCAGGAGCTAATAGGCTCGACTAGAAGTATTTGGCGAGGCAAGTATTCTGGCGGCTTCCGTAAAACATGGCCCAACCATTTCAAACGGCGTTCTTTAATAGTGAGCGCAACATCTCTCTGAATATTGCACATTCGACGTAGATCCGCGCTGGAGATACGGTCACGCAGCTGTATTCTGAGAATTCTTCGCAGACAGGTATGCTCAAACACCTTCAGCGTATTCTCATGCTGTAGTTTTACCGACCATGTTTCGCATCCGTAAAGGAGAACGGTGCGGACTAGTGCCATGTAGATTCGAACTTTCGTTCGGACACTGACTTCGCGGCGATTCCATAAGGGTTTCCGAAGGGAGGCAAAGACTGTCTGCGCTTTCTGTATTCTCTGTTGGATATCAGCGTCGGAGGATCCGTCAATACATATTTGGGAGCCTAAGTATGTGAAACAGTTGACTTTTTCCAGCTGAACTTGATTGACAGTTAGTGTGAATGGTCCTGTGTCGTGGTTAATAGCCATGAATTTCGTTTTCTCTGTGCTGACTTTCAAGCCGATCAGGTCTGCCCAGGCCACCACGTTGTCAAGCATGTTTTGAGCTTCTACGGGTTCTGACAGGAGGCCAACATCATCCGCATAATCGAGGTCAGTCAGTGAAAGATTCTGTCCGATCTGAACTCCTGGATAGGACGACAGTGCATTTTCAAGCACCCAATCGACGCAATAATTGAACAGAGTCGGAGAGAGGATACACCCTTGTTTTACTCCGAACTCAACCAGGAATTCTTCAGTTTCTTCACCATAGACTCGAACTCGGCTCACTGACGCGTCATAGTATGCCTTCATCAGTTCAACAAACTTCAGCGGCATTCCGTCATTCTCTAGGATCTTCCAAAGTTTCTGGCGAGTGACAGAGTCGAAGGCGGCAATGAAGTCCAGGAACATCAAGATCAGAGGTAGATTGTACCTTTCAAACTGCTGGATAATGAGGCGAAAAACGAAGATATTATCAGTACAGCCTCTACCTGGCCGAAAGCCGGCTTGATTTTCTCGGGTTCTTTCCTCCCTTGCCCCTTTGAAGCGGTTCAAGAGTATAATCCCGAATATTTTGACCGCAATGTCTATAAGACTTATTCCGCGGTAATTTTTGCATTCGGTTTTATCTCCTTTCTTATAGAAGGGGAGAATGACTGATGTCTTCCAATCTTTTGGGAAAGAATTGGTCCTCCACACTTCTTCGAGAATGCCATGGAGCTGTTCAGCAGTGACCTCAGGGCATTGTTTGTACACTTCCAGGGGGAGGCCGTCTTCACCTGGGGCTTTGTGGTTCTTCAGGGTCTTGATCGCTTTTAGTATTTCGGCTCTGGTCGGTGTATCCAGCTCGACGTCGTAGGGTTCTTTAGAAACGGCAGGTGGGAAAGCATCAGGGGCGGATGATGGGGATGGGTTTAGGAGGATCTGAAAGTGATCCTTCCATCTTGCTAAGCGCTCCTTCTGACAACTGATGATTTTTCCTGATCTGTCTTTGACTATTTCTGAGACAGCAGCTTTCTTACCAACGGACTCTTTCAGGATCTGGTAAAGCTTGCGGGTATCATGTGAGCGTGCTGCTTTCTCTAACGACACGGTAGCATCTTCCCACATTTGGCGGCGGTCCAGACGAACAGAGCGTTTTACCTGTCTGCGCAGCTCTTTTGTTTCTTCTTTAGGGCCGCTCATCTTTTGTCTTCGCTCATCGACTATTGACAGGGTCCTAGCGGTAATCCAGTGCTGTCGTTTGATTTTTACCCGGCCTAGGATCTCATCAGCAGTCTCTGTCATCACTGTTTTAAAGGTCTCCCATCTCTTCTCGGGGGTTGGGTTTTCATCAGAACTGAGGGCGTCAAATCGGTTAGTCAGTTCCAAATTGAGGGCCTGCCGAACTTCTTTGTCTGGGAGCTTACCGATGTCGAATCCGGCCTTGGGTTTGTTTTTCCTCCGAGTTGCAAGACGTAGCAAAATTTTTGCAGCAACAAGCCTGTGGTCAGACCCAGACTGCGAGCCTGTGTCCGCGCCGTTGTAAGAGCGAGAGTCCTGTACGGAGCTTCTCCAGCGCTGGCGTACGAGAATAAGTCTATTTGAGCCTTAGTGACACCGTCATTTGAATGCCAAGTTAAAAGGTGGCTAGGTTTGTGCTGAAATATGGTATTGGTGACAACAAGGTGGTTCATCAAGGCGTAGTTTAACAACCTTTGCCCATTCTCGCATCTGTGACCTTGTCCAAATTTTCCCAGGACTTGTCTTGTGGTTTGGTCAGAGGGACCAACTCTTGCGTTGAAGTCTCCAGCAACAATCAAGTAATCACGTGCGGCAGCAGAAGAAGACAGCTGCTGTAGCTCACCGTAGAAATCAACCTTGGTCGTATCAGCAGCGTCACGGGTGGGGACATAGGTAGAAATTATCGACACATTTGCGGGGTTTCCTTTTAGTCTGATTCTGGCAAGTCTACAGGAGACTGGTTCCCATTCTAGGAGAGCATTTCTGGTTCTTTGGTTCATGATGAAACCAACTCCGTGGAGTCCCGAATTATCCTCTACTCCGGAGTAGAAAAAATGGAATTGATGTAGCGTTTCAGGAGCTGTAATAACTATGGAGCCAGAACCTGAAATTCTGGTCTCGGATATGCAAAGTATGTCTATGTTGTACTTCTCCATCTCATGGACAAGAAAAACTTGCGTGGCTTCTTGTTTGACGGATCTTACATTCCAGCATCCCACATTTATTTTAGATTTTGCCTGTTTAATGACTGTAGTGGGTTTTCCTAGATTTATGGCATGAAAAGGATTTTTCGACTTCGCCGCCATATTCGAAGTCGCGTCGCCTGCCGGGAACGCCGTAGTATGGTTGGCTTGTTTACTTCTCGACACCCGCGCCAATACAGGGGCCACGTCGCTTGCCGGGGACGCCGTAGCCGTTACAACTTTTCTTCTAGGTCTCAGATCCATCGATGTTTCTTGGGAATAGAGTTGACCGCAAGGTCCCCAGTCTTGCGGGTCACCCGGAGCGCGTTGGCCACCAAATCGCTCGGCGTGGAGCTCAGTGGTGTTTACACCCTTCCACCGCTTTGAGGTGCGCTGACGGATTTCCTCTGCTGCCCAGGGACGGAAGATCGAGCCTCATTGCCTGTAACTACCATCACTGCCATGGAGGTATACAAGCTTAGCTTGACCTTTAATTCCCACCTGGAATCAGCAAGGGCTTCAGGAAGGGCTAATAGGGGTTTTTGACCGTAAACTCTAGTTTTTTGTAAGACAATTATGGAAAATACAATTCGTTGGTTCATAGGTGAAACTTAAGTCCAGGTATGGATCGAAAAATAAACTATTTCTGTAGAATGAGGTGACTTCAGGAAAGAGTTTGTTACTTGCTTACAATTTTTTCATAATTTATTGAATGAAATTTCCGTATTGTGTATCCAAGAGTTGACTTTAAGAAAGAAATTGTTACTTACTTAGAATTTTTTCATAATTTCTTGAATTAAATTTCTACATCGTGTATCTAAGTCGTGAAAACAATAATGAGTTTGTTACTTACTTGGAATTTTGTCATAATTTCTTGAACGAAATGTCTTTTTGTTTATCCAGCAGGTGAATTCAAGAAAGAATTTGCTACTTACTTACAATTTTTTCATAATTTCCTTAATGAAATTTCTGCATTGTGTATCCACGAGGTGACTTCAGGAAAGAGTTTGTTACTTGCTTACAATTTTTTCATAATTTCTTAAATGAAATGTCTTTTTTATTGATCCAGGAGGTGAATTCGAGAAAGAATTTGCTACTTACTTACAATTTTTGATAATTTCTTAAATGAAATTTCTGCATTGTGTATCCACGAGGTGTATTCAAGAATGAGTTTGTTACTTGTTTACAATTTTTTCGTAATTTCTTAAATGAAATATCTGTATTGTGCATTCAGGAGGAGGATTCAAGAAACAGTTTGTTACTTACTTAGAATTTTGTCATAATTTCTTGAATGAAATGTCTTTTTTATTTATCCAGGAGGTGAATTCAAGAAAGAATTTGCTACTTACTTACAATTTTTGATAATTTCTTAAATGAAATTTCTGCGTTGTGTATCCATGAGGTAATTTCAAGAAAGGATTTGTTACTTATTTAGAATTTTTTCATAATTTCTTGAATGAAATGACTTTTTTTTTGTTTACTTACTTGCTTACTTACTTACCTACAATTTTTCATTCTGATACCTAGATTTTGACAATGTTATCCCATGTGTTTGACAATAGATGTACGCAAATTCCTTTTCTTACATCGTCGATGTTTTTAATAGACATTCTAAACGCTTGATGTGCTAGCTTACTCTAAAAAATAATGAACACATAACAATGTAATGTTTTTAATGAAATAGTGTTATGTAGAATATTAATACAAAAATATATTATGATACATTATTAATATCAATGATTAACTTTGGACATTTTGAATTTGTTCCAATAAAATGGTTCACCATGTTCTCTCTTGATATTGTAGTTATTGTCTTCTCTTAGTTCGTAATCAGTAGAATAATCATTATTCCATTTTGAATCATACACAATTTTTACTGGTGTCTCATGAACAGGCTCAATATGCTTTTCGTCTTTGGTATTATTTGATTCATTGACTGTTTGATCAAAGCCAGTAACGTTTGCTAGTGCTTTGTTTTTCATCGTTTCATCTTTATATTCCATAGTGATATTTTCTGACAATACCCTTTTTATTTTTCTGGCAATTTCACTGTCTATTATCACATTATTTTTACACAGGTAACAGTTTAGGCACGTAGACAAGATATGGTTTATGATATTAGTAGCAGAGTAGGCCTTTCTTTTCCTCTTTGCTTTCATTTGAATGCTAATACCTAAAAGCCGACGAAAGGTTCTATCAATAGGTAGCGTGTTACCTATAGCACTAGCATGAAGATACCCCTCTTCATCAACTATTATTTTTATGTTGGCATTCTCTTTGAGTACTAACATCTCTGGAAATGATACTTTCCCATATCCACCATTTGTATAATTGAATTTTTTTGGTACTCCAAAGAAATTTAATTCCATAGTGTCATGACAACGCACGCATACGTTTCCGATAGTGCTACCACTTGTACTTGTTTCATAGTTCAAATACTTCTCCTTGTCAGCATTCAATGCTACAATAACACTAGCATGTGAACACATTTCTAATGGGGGGTCATCCACATGTTCAATATGCACTTCATCTTTGCTATTATTTGGTTCATTAATTGTTTGATTAATGGTAGTGAAGTTTGCTGGCACTTTGTTTTTCATCGATTCATCTTTATATTCCTTAGTGATATTTTCTGCCAATGCCCTTTTTATTTTTCCGGCAATTTCACTGTCTATTACAACATTATTTTTACAAAGGTAACAGTTTCGGCACGTCGACAAGATATGGTTTATGATATTAGTAGAAGAGTATGCATGTCTTCTTTTGATCTTCCGTTGAATGCTAATACCCGAAAGTTGACGATGGGGTGTAACAATAGGTAGCATGTTACCACAAGCACTGGCAAGAAGATGTCCCTCTTCATCAACTATTATTTTTATGTTGGCATTTTCTTTGAGTGCTATCATCTCTGGATATCTCACTCTTGCATATCCACCATAAAAAGAGTTGAATTTTTTTGGTACTCCAAAGAAATTAAATTCCTTACTGTCATGACAATGCACACATACATTTCCAATAGTGCTACCATTTTTACTTGTTTCATAGTTTAAATACTTCTCCTTGTCAGCATTCAATGCTACAATAACATTGACATGTGAACACACTTTATTAAAATGCTCCATCTTCACTTTTTTAAAAGATATGACTTATGTGTTTATCGTACTACTGCGTAAAAAATACTGATTTAATACATGCAATAGACTAGGTAGTGTCGATATCCGGACATAGAATGCCAGTGGCAAAGCCACATTGTGTCTCTGACCAATCACAGAGTACAATTGTTAGAGCCGTAAGCATATTTTGTCATTTTAAGATATGTACAAAAAAAAAAAGTTGAATAATTTCGAAGTTTAAAAAAAATAGTTTGTTTTTATGAAAAAAAAAATATTGAATTAGAACCATCAGTCCTCATTATTATGAGTATCCGAAACTGGACTTAAGTTTCACATTTGAACCAGAGAATTGACCTAAGTTTCACATTTGAACGAGAGAATTGTATTTTCCATAATTTTCTTACAGGAAACTAGAGTTTATGGTCAAAAACCCTTATTAGCTCAGATTCTACAGAAATAGTTTATTTTTCAATCCATACCTGGACTTAAGTTTCACCTATGAACCAACAAATAGTATTTTCCATAATTTTCTTACAAAAAACTAGAGTTTACGGTCAAAAACCCTTATTAGCTTAGATTTTTCACTAGCAACTTGCTCTCCACTATAACTTCGCTAATACATCCTTCTGCCAATCAACCCATCTCCCCCAAAACACTTTTCAGACATTTCTTGTTAAAATTTTTTATTTCAACTCATCCACACGGGTTTTTCGCTAGCAACTCGGCCTCCACTATAACTACGCTAATACATCCTTCTGCCAATTAACCCATCTCCTCCAAAACACTTTTCAGTCATTTCTTGTTAAAAAATTTCTATTTTAACTCATTCACACGGGTTTTTCCACATTTGAACCAGAGAATGGACTTCCTTTGAATAGACAACTCTAGAAAATCATCATCTAGAATCAAACGTTTTTCCATAAGAACTAGATTCCTCATGATTCGATCTTTCTCGAATCTATCCATTTTTTAGAGTCCTAACTCTCTCACAACCAACCTCAAACTAAACAGAATCTCATTTTTGTACTCTAGAAAATATACGCTAGTCTACTATAGAAAAAGAAAAAAATACCATTGATTTAGAAACATTTTTATTGAACATAATTACAATAATAATATTTACTGATGCATTTTGTTCTCATCAATATATTTCGATAGGACATCTAATGCTGACCGAAGTTTATTTATATGGAGAATATTTACTTTTCCAGCAAAACACAGCTGCTCCTCCTGCTTAAATTTGCTTAATGATATCACGTATCTCGCATACATAATGTCCCATTCAAGACATAGTCTACAGCCAGCAGTTATTTCCACAGCCACATTGGGTACTCGTATATCGTTGCTGCTGCTGCTGTCGGTTCCATCATTAATCTCCAATAATGTAAATGCACCACTCATTTTTTTTCTCCACTAATATCCTCTCAAATAAAAAAAACTATTCTCTTTGAATTCAATTCTTTTACTAATATGAATTGTAAAGAAAACTATTCCTTTTATTCAAATCCTAATCACCAATCAAGTTATACTCGTTCCTCTTGGCAAAGAGTGTAATGACCTGCAAAATTAACAGAAAAAAACTGTTTGTACGGGAGCGTCGTAGAATAACATGATATTTCCTATATGTCTGCGCAAATAACATGGAGATTGCTATATGTCTGGGCAATATGGTACTTCTTAGTCTACTTCGGGCTCGCTTTTTAATAGTCAAAAGAGATCCGAGGGCATCTAGCCCCCCCACGCCTTCTTTTTCCAAACCCATCTGATGAAAATTTTGAGATCGACATTTTGTTAAAAATAGTTCAAAGGTCGGATAAGAAAAACTCCGGTGTCCATACAACCCCCCAGGGGTGGAAGGCGTTCTAAGTTATGCCCTAAGGGCATGTATGATTCTAATGAAAGGGATACTCATATAAATTTCATAGAGGGCTCATTTGATTGGAAATTGAAAGTTCTAGTTCACTTTTTAAGAGTCAAGAGAGTTAAGGGCAACTAGCCCGCCCCACGCCCGTTTCCCCCAAACCCATCCGCTACAGGATAGCCAGTTTTTTGGAAATTGTTCAAAAATTAGATAACAAAGACTCCCCCCAAGGCCCGAGGGATAGGCGTTGTGAGTTATCCTGGTGGCGTATATGGTTCTTATGAAAGGGATGCTCGTATAAACTTCAGAGAGTGCTCATTTGATTGGAAATTGAAAGTTCTGGCTCAATAAAACTAAGCTAAATAATAAAACTAAGCTAAGACTCTAAATAAAACTAAGCTAAGACTCTAAGCTAAAAACTCTAAACTCTTAACTAAAACTAAACTAAACTAGAACTCTAATTAAAACTCTAAGTCTAAGCTAAAACTCTAAACTAAACTAGAACTTCAACAAAAACTCTAAACTAAGACTCTAAGCTAAAAACACTAAACTCTTAACTAAAACTAAACTAAACTAGAACTCTAACAAAAACTCTAAGCTGAGACTCTAAGCTAAAACTCTAAACTCTTAAGTAAAACTAAACTAAACTAAAACTCTAAGCTAAGTCTCTAAGGTAAAACTCCAAACTCTTAACTATAACTAAACTAAACTAGAACTCTAACAAAAACTCTAAGCTAAGACTCTAAGCTAAAACTCTAAACTCTTAACTAAAACTAAACTAAACTAGAACTCTAACAAAAACTCAAGCTAAGACTCTAAGCTAAAACTCTAAACTCTTAACTAAAACTAAACTAAACTAGAACTCTAATTAAAACTCTAAGTCTAAGCTAAAACTCTAAACTAAACTAGAACTTCAACAAAAAACTCTAAACTAAGACTCTAAGCTAAAAACTCTAAACTCTTAACTATAACTAAACTAAACTAGAACTCTAACAAAAACTCTAAGCTAAGACTCTAAGCTAAAACTCTAAACTCTTGACTATTACTAAACTAAACTAGAACTCTAACACAAACCTTAAGCTAAGACTCTAAGCTAAAACTCTAAACTCTTAACTAGAAGTAAACTAAACTAGAACTCTAACAGAAACTCTAAGCTAAGACTCTAAGCTAAAAACTCGAGACTCTTAACTATAACTAAACTAAACTAGAACTCTAACACAAACTATAAGCTAAGACTCTAAGCTAAAACTCTAAACTCTTAACTAAAACTAAACTGAACTAGAACTCTAACTAAAACTCTAAGCTATGACTCTAAGGTAAAACTCTAAACTATTAACTATAACTTTACTAAACTATAACTTTAACTAAAACTCTAAGCTATGACTCTAAGCTAAAACTCTAAATTCTTAACTATAACTAAACTAAACTAGAACTCTAACTAAAACTCTAAGCTAAGACTCTAAGGTAAAACTCTAAACTCTTAACTAAAACTAAACTAAACTAGAACTCTAACAAAAACTCTAAGGTAAGACTCTAAGCTAAAACTCGAAACTCTTAACTAAAACTTAACTAAACTACAACTTTAATTAAAACTCTAAGCTATGACTCTAAGCTAAAACTCTAAATTCTTAACTGTAACTAAACTAAACTTCAACTCTAACTAGAACTCTAAGCTAAGACTCTATGGTAAGACTCTAAACTCTTAACTAAAACTAAACTAAACTAGAACTCTAACTAAAACTCTAAGCTAAGACTCTAAGCTAAAAACTCTAAACTCTTAACTAAAACTAAACTAAACTAGAACTCTAACAAAAACTCTAAGCCAAGACTCTAAGCTAAAAAACTCTAAACTCTTAACTAAAACTAAACTAAACTAAAACTCTAAGCTAAGACTCTAAGCTAAAACTCTAAACTCTTAACTATTACTAAACTAAACTTCAACTTTAACAAAAACGCTAAGCTAAGACTCTAAGCTAAAACTCTAAACTCTTAACTATTACTAAACTAAACTTCAACTTTAACAAAAACTCTATGCTAAGACTCTAAGCTAAAACTCTAAACTCTTAACTATTACTAAACTAAACTAGAACTTCAACAAAAACTCTATGCTAAGACTCTAAGCTAAAAACTCTAAACTCTTAACTAAAACTAAACTAGAACTCTAACAAAAACTCTAAGCTAAGACTCTAAGCTAAAATTCTAAACTCTTAACTAAAACTAAACTAAACTAGAACTCTAACTAAAACTCTAAGCTATGACTCTAAGGTAAAACACCAAACTCTTAACTAAAACTAAACTAAACTAGAACTCTAAGCTAAGACTCTAAGCTAAAAAACTCTAAACTCTTAACTAAAACTAAACTAAACTAAAACTCTAAGCTAAGTCTCTAAGGTAAAACTCCAAACTCTTAACTATATCTAAACTAAACTAGAACTCTAACAAAAACTCTAAGCTAAGACTCTAAGCTAAAACTCTGAACTCTTAACTATTACTAAACTAAACTTCAACTCTAACAAAAACTCTAAGCTAAGACTCTAAGCTAAAACTCTAAACTATTAACTAAAACTAAACTAGAACTTCAACAAAAACTCTAAGCTAAGACTCTAAGCTAAAAAACTCTAAACTCTTAACTAAAACTAAACTAAACTAAAACTCTAAGCTAAGTCTCTAAGGTAAAACTCCAAACTCTTGACTATATGTAAACTAAACTAAAACTCTAACAAAAACGCTAAGCTAAGACTTTAAGGTAAAACACCAAACTCTTAACTAAAACTAAACTAAACTAGAACTCTAACAAAAACTCTAAGCTAAGACTCTAAGCTAAAAAACTCTAAACTCTTAACTAAAACTAAACTAAACTAAAACTCTAAGCTAAGTCTCTAAGGTAAAACTCCAAACTCTTAACTATATGTAAACTAAACTATAACTTTAAGTAAAACTCTAAGCTAAGACTTTAAGGTAAAACACCAAACTCTTAACTAAAACTAAACTAAACTAGAACTCTAACAAAAACTCTAAGCTAAGACTCTAAGCTAAAAAACTCTAAACTCTTAACTAAAACTAAACTAAACTAAAACTCTAAGCTAAGTCTCTAAGGTAAAACTCCAAACTCTTAACTATATGTAAACTAAACTAAAACTCTAACAAAAACTCTAAGCTAAGACTCTAAGCTAAAACTCTAAACTATTAACTAAAACTAAACTAAACTAGAACTTCAACAAAAACTCTAAGCTAAGACTCTAAGCTAAAAACTCTAAACTCTTAACTAAAACTAAAATAAACTAGAACTCTAACAAAAACTCTAAGCTAAGACTTTAAGCTAAAATTCTAAACTCTTACCTAAAACTAAACTAAACTAGAACTCTAACTAAAACTCTAAGCTAAGAATCTAAGGTAAAACACCAAACTCTTAACTAAAACTAAACTAAACTAGAACTCTAACTGAAACTCAAAGATAAAAAATCAAACTCTTAACTAAAATTAAACTAAACTAGAACTCTAACAAAAAAACTCTAAGCTAAGACTCTAAGCTAAAAAACTCTAAACTCTTAACTAAAACTAAACTAAACTAAAACTCTAAGCTAAGTCTCTAAGGTAAAACTCCAAACTCTTAACTATATGTAAACTAAACTAAAACTCTAACAAAAACTCTAAGCTAAGACTCTAAGCTAAAAACTCTAAACTCTTAACTAAAACTAAAATAAACTAGAACTCTAACAAAAACTCTAAGCTAAGACTCTAAGCTAAAATTCTAAACTCTTAACTAAAACTAAACTAAACTAGAACTCTAACTAAAACTCTAAGCTAAGACTCTAAGGTAAAACACCAAACTCT
Organism: Artemia sinica; assembly: GCA_027921565.1. Classification (NCBI taxonomy): domain Eukaryota; kingdom Metazoa; phylum Arthropoda; class Branchiopoda; order Anostraca; family Artemiidae; genus Artemia; species Artemia sinica. Next base: position 19,935,172 of record CM051271.1, on the reverse strand, counting down.
TAACTAAAACTAAACTAAACTAGAACTCTAACTGAAACTCAAAGATAAAAAATCAAACTCTTAACTAAAATTAAACTAAACTAGAACTCTAACAAAAAAACTCTAAGCTAAGACTCTAAGCTAAAACTCTAAACTCTTAACTATTACTAAACTAAACTTCAACACTAACAAAAACTCTAAGCTAAGACTCTAAGCTAAAACTCTAAACTATTAACTAAAACTAAACTAAACTAGAACTTCAACAAAAACTCTAAGCTAAGACTCTAAGCTAAAAACTCTAAACTCTTAACTAAAACTAAAATAAACTAGAACTCTAACAAAAACTCTAAGCTAAGACTCTAAGCTAAAATTCTAAACTCTTAACTAAAACTAAACTAAACTAGAACTCTAACTAAAACTCTAAGCTAAGACTCTAAGGTAAAACACCAAACTCTTAACTAAAACTAAACTAAACCAGAACTGTAACTAAAACTCAAAGGTAAAACATCAAACTCTTAACTAAAATTAAACTCAACTAGAACTCTAACAAAAAAACTCTAAGCTAAGACTCTAAGCTAAAACTCTAAATTCTTAACTGTAACTAAACTAAACTTCAACTCTAACTAAAACTCTAAGCTAAGACTCTAAGGTAAAACTCTAAACTCTTAACTAAAACTAAACTAAACTAGAACTCTAACAAAAACTCTAAGCTAAGACTCTAAGCTAAAACTCGAAACTCTTAACTAAAACTTAACCAAACTACAACTTTAAGTAAAATTCTAAGCAATGACTCTAAGCTAAAACTCTAAATTCTTAACTGTAACTAAACTAAACTAGAACTCTAAATAAAACTCTAAGCTAAGACTCTAAGCTAAAAACTCTAAACTCTTAACTAAAACTAAACGAAACTAGAACTCTAACAAAAACTCTAAGCTAAGACTCTAAGCTAAAAAACTCTAAACTTTTAACTAAAACTAAACCAAACTAAAACTCTAAGCTAAGTCTCTAAGGTAAAACTTCAAACTCTTACCTATAACTAAGTTGTGGGTGAAAGGATGGGTACTTCAAATTGTAAAATGGGTTTAGGACGGTCACTAAGAAAAGAACTTGTTCTGAAATGCCTTTTGAAAAGTATTGCTTGGTGTTGGGCATTCAAAAAGCTGTAAAGTAAAGTTGTGGGTGAAAAGGATGGGAACTTCAACTTGTAAAATGGGTTTAGGATGGACATTATGAAAAGAACTTGTTCTGAAATGCCCTTTGAAAAGTATTGCTTGGTGTTGGAGCATTCAAAAAGCTGTAAAGTAAAGTTGTGGGTGTAAAGGATGGGTACTTCAATTTGTAAAATGGGTTTAGGAGGGACATTAAGAAAAGAACTTGTTCTGAAATGCCTTTGAAAAGTATTGCTTGGTGTTGGAGCATTCAAAAAAGCAGTATAGTAAAGTTGTGGGTGAAAAGGATGGGTACTTCAACTTGTAAAATGGGTTTAGGATGGACATTAAGAAAATAACTTGTTCTGAAAAGATATAATAAAGCCATAAAAAAGTATTAAAAAATGGGGGCTCAGGGGCCTTTGGGGCGCCGGGGGTCCTTTGAGAGACCGGGGGACCTTTGGGGACCTGGGGCTTCCTTTGGGGTTGGGGTAAGGGGATCGGAACCCTTTGGGGTTGGGGTAGGGGGATCAGAGCCCTTGGGAGCTGGGGTAGAGGACCTCACAACACTGTTCAAATGGAACTTGTGTATTATAACGACCACAGAGTTTCACCCTCAAATCCTTTTCTAAAATCATCTTTTAAAATGTCTCTAACTGTTTCGCCGAAATAATTCCCTAAAATGTCTAAAACGGTTTCGCCCAAATAACCCCTAAACGTAATTTCAGCGTGTTCCTTTTGTTTTTGACATCCCTGCGCTGTCACATTTAAAATTACTAAGAAACCCTTTCCCGTGCTAATCTCTTCATCTCTAAGATCAGAACATTCGCCCGGAAACAGTTCTCCTGGAAGAACTCCAAAGACACTAATAAACTTCGTCCCGGAGACAATTCTCCTTGGAAACAACAAATTAATTCCCCTTTCGTGAATCAATAATTCCCCTTAGAAACAACAAATTAATTCCCCTTTCGTGACAAATCAATCAATCATGACATCATCTGTCAGACATTAAAAACTTTGCCCAGAAACAATTCTCCTGGATGAAAACCAAAGACATTAATAAACTTCACCCCGGAAACAATTCTCCTGGTCGAACTCCAAAGATATTAATAAACTTCGTCCCGGAGACAATTCTCCTTGGAAACAATAAATTAATTCCCCTTTCGTGAATCAATAATTCCCCTTAGAAACAACAAATTAATTCCCCTTTCGTGACAAATCAATCAATCATGACATCATCTGTCAGAAACACGTGATCCTGTTTCCTATTCCTGGATCTTAACATTCGCCCCTAGCGTGCACTTCGCCAAACAACAACAACAACAAATAAATTCCCCTAGATTAATACATTCCCATCGATTATGTAAATCAAGTTCTCGGAAATTCTCTCCCCTAGATCAATACATTCCCCATTGATTATGTAAATCACCCCAAGTGTCATTACACCTGGACGAAAAACAACAACAAATAAATTCCCCTCGAGTCGATCAATACGTTCCCCTCGATTATGTAAATCAAGTTCTCGGAAATTCACTTCCTCCCTCGAGTCCTAGATCAATACATTCCCCATCGTCAATGCGCATGTGCAAACTTCATCCCGGAGTCAATACACTTGGAAACAACAAATAAATCGACCTTGAAAATGGTGTCATTGACCCCATTAGACTCGATCAATAATCCTTGAATAAATTATGCACCCCTCATGTCATTACACGTGGCCAAACAACAACAGATCGATAATCCTTGAATAAATTATGTAAAAAAGTTGTAGGTGGCAGCAGTGGTGCCCCGTGGGAGTCAATAAGGCCTTTCTACTATTACTCACTTTAAGATCTATTTATTCATTTATATTATCACTTGTATGTTTTTTGCTATGATCGTTTATTTAATTTCTGTTCGTTTTGGGTCACATTTATTCTTTAATAGTAATTTCTAGTCGTTTTGAGTTTGAATTTTAACAGGTATTTGTATCTGCTGAGCTTAAGTTTAAAATGGCCTTTACTTTTCTTTGAAAAACTTATTTTTCGGTATTTTTTTTTTAATTAATAAAAGGAAAAATACAGGACACATCAGTGCTACCCCTGCAAAAGAGTGATTTTCCTTGTTGTCCAAACCAGGGGACTGCAAGTTTTCTGGGTAGGGTTTCAGCCATGGCGATCCCAGTGGTGTGCCTTTTGTTTCGATCCTAAGCCATTTTTGGGGGGGTTTCACGCCGTATTTTGTAACTCCCATAAATTTGTGTTCGAACTAACATTTTACTATTAAGACTAATCGAGAAAATAGTTACCAATGCTGAATCAGCTACAAATAGCAATTCTTCCTCACAAGCTAATTTTTTAAACACACTTTTTTTTGTTACTTTGGGCTGTGGTTCGTTCTTAACTCGATTGCAGCCACCGGTGCAACCATCACCTTAATTTTTTAATGAAAATAAATGTCAATTAGCTAATTTTTGTTGTTGCTGTTAAAAAAAATTAGGTTTAGCTGAAATTTTACCAATATTTGTTGAATGGTAAAAGTAGAATGTATCTATGGAATTCCATAGGACTATGTTCCTTGGCACCTTTTCAGAGCATGTACTTATGGATTTGCTTAGACGTATAGGAATTCCCATACTATTTGCTTGATGCTCTACACCTTTTCAAAGAGAGTGAGTATCCTCTCACATGGTATACACTACAGTTTCACGTGCACATTGCAAAAAGCGAGCAAAACTATAAAGTGGTCAAACACGTTTTGAAACTATAGTCGAGATTGTATAAGACAAGCAGACTGGTTATTACTATATATTTCAACTATACATGGATTTGCACAAGAATATACAGTACAGTTTCACGTGCACATTGCAAAAAGCGATTAAACATTTTATACCTATAAAGTGGCCAAACACGTTTTGAGAGTATAATTGTTTTGTATTTTTTAAATCGAAAACTAGAAATTGTCAAATTGCGTTTTTAGGAATGATTTTGTAGGAAAAGCTGTCTATCACCCATGCATTATCCACTGTTCCATTTCTTTGAAGTATGTGCTATCAAGAGTGGTTTCTGATTTTTTTTGGACAATTGCCTTTAGTCAAGAATAGTTTGTTATGAATGTGTCGGTAGATAGCATTTGCGAATTGGATCCTATAAAGGTGGAGAAAAAAAAGGGTTTAGCATTTGCGAATTGGACTATACGGACGATATTAATTGAATAATAGGGAAAAAAACAGAGCTAGATAACATTTGCGGATTGGATCGTATGAAGGTGGAGAAAAAAGGGTATAGCATTTACGAATTGGTGATTATCAGTTAAGGTAACCCCTCGGGGTTGTTAACTCATAGCATATTTAGCTTATTAACTCATAGGTTTTGCTAGCGAAAAACCCAAATGAATGAGTTGAAATAACATTTTTAACTAGAAATCTCTGAAAAAATTTTTTGGGGGGAGATAGTGCGATGGCAGCTGGCTGTCATAGAGTAGTTATAGTGTGATAGTTTGGGGGCATATTGCTTACAAAAAACCCGAGTGGATGACCTGAAAATAAAATTTTTAACGAGAAATGGCTGAAAAGTGTTTTGGGGGAGATGGGTTGATGGGTGAAGGATGTCTTAGCGTAGTTATAGTGCGATAGTGGAGGGGCGAATTGCTTGCGAAAAAACCCGAATGAATGAGTTAAAATAAAATTTTTAACTAGAAATGGCTGAAAAGTGTTTTGGGGGAGATGGGGCGATGACAGAGGGGTGTCTTAGCGTAGTTATAGTGTGATAGTGGGGGGCGAATTGCTAGCCTAAAATCTGAGCTAATAAGGGTTTATGACCGTAAACTCTAGTTTTTTGTAAGAAAATTATGGAAAATACAATTCTCTGGTTCAAATCTGAAACTTAAGTCCATTTTTGGATCGAAAAATAAAACTATTTCCGTAAAATCTGAGCTTATAAGAGTTTTTGACCGTAAACTCTAGTTTTTTGTAATAAAATTATGGAAAATACAATTCGTTGGCTCATAGGTGAAACTTAAGTCCAGTTTTGGATCGAAAAATAAATTATTTCTGTAAAATCTGAGCTAATAAGGGTTTTTGACCGTAAGCTCTAGTTTTATGTAAGAAAATTATGGAAAATACAATTTTCTGGTTCAAATGTGAAACAAGTCCATTTTTGGATCGAAAAATAAAACTATTTCCGTAACATCTGAGCTAATAAGGGTTTTTGACCGTAAACTCTAGTTTTTTTGTAAGAAAATTATGGAAAATACAATTATCGGATTCAAATGTGAAACTTAAGTCCATTTTGGATCGAAAAATAAAACTATTTCCGTAAAATCTGAGCTAATAAGGGTTTTAGACCGTAAACTCTAGTTTTTTGTAAGAAAATTATGGAAAATAAAATTCGTTGGCTCATAAGTGAAACTTAAGTCCAGTTATGGATCGAAAAATAAACTATTTCTGTAGAATCTGAGCTAATAAGGGTTTTTGACCGTAAACTCTAGTTTTTTGTAAGAAAATTATGGAAAATACAATTCTCTGGTCCAAATGTGAAACTTAAGTCTATTTTTGGATCGAAAAATAAAACTATTTCCGTAAAATCTGAGCCAATAAGGGTTTTTGACCGTAAACTCTAGTTTTTTGTAAAAAAAAATTATGGAAAATACAATTCGTTGGCTCATAGGTGAAACTTAAGTTCAGTTATGGATCGAAAAATAAACTATTTCTGTAAAATCTGAGCTAATAAGGGTTTTTGACCGTAAACTCTAGTTTTTTGTAAGAAAATTATGGAAAATACAATTCTCTGGTTCAAATGTGAAACTTAAGTCCATTTTTGGATCGAAAAATAAAACTATTTCCGTAAAATCTGAGCTAATAAGGGTTTTTGACCGTAAACTATAGTTTTTTGTAAGAAAATGATGGAAAATACAATTCTCTGGTTCAAAAGTGAAACGTAGGTCCATTTTGGATCGAAAAATAAAACTATTTCCGTAAAATCTGAGCTAATAAGGGTTTTTGACCGTAAACTCAAGTTTTTTGTAAGAAAATTATGGACAATACAATTCGTTGGCTCATAGGTGAAACTTAAGTCCAGTTTTGGATCGAAAAATAAACTATTTCTGTAAAATATGAGCTAATAAGGGTTTTTAACCGTAAACTCTAGTCTTTTGTAAGAAAATTATGAAAAATACAATTCGTTGGCTCATAGGTGAAACTTAAGTCCAGTTTTGGATCGAAAAATAAACTATTTCTGTAAAATCTGAGCTAATAAGGGTTTTTGACCGTAAACTCTAGTTTTTTGTAAGAAAATTATGGAAAATACAATTCTCTGGTTCAAATGTGAAACTTAAGTCCATTTTTGGATCGAAAAATAAAACTATTTCCGTAAAATCTGAGCTAATAAGGGTTTTTGACCGTAAACTCTAGTTTTTTTGTAAGAAAATTATGGAAAATAAAATTCTCTAGTTCAAATGTGAAACTTAAGTCCAGTTTTGGATACTCATAATGATTAGGACTGATAGTTCTAATTCAATATTTTTTTCATAAAAACAAACTATTTTTTTAAACTTCGAAATTATTCAACTTTATTTATTTTTTTATTTTTCAAAATCTAAATTTCAGAATGAATAAATGCTTTAACAACATCCTTTATCGGATATTTCGGATAAAATTGACAAAATCTAAGTATCAGAGTGACTAAATTCCATATCAGCATCCTTTTCTTGGATACATAGGATAAAATATCGGATAAAATTGACAAAAACTAAGTATCAGATTGATTAAATTCTATATCACCATCCCTTTCTTGGGTACATGGGATAAAATTGACAAAATCTAAGTATCAGATTGATTAAATTCTATATCAACATCCCTCTTCTCTGGTACATGGGATAAAATTAACAAATTCTAAGTATCAGAGTGAATAATTTATTTTTTATCAACACCTTTTATCAGTTACAACAATTATAATTAACAAAATCTAAATTATCAGAGTGAATAAATGCTTTTTCAGCATCCTTTGTCGGATATGTTGAATAAAATATGCAAAGTCGACATAGCTTTATTTCATTTTTAAGGTTAATTAGACGAGAAAAGGATGCTGATATAGAATTTAGTCACTCTGATACTTAGATTTTGTCAATTTTATCCGACATATCCGATAAAGGATGTTGTTAAAGCATTTATTCTTTCTGAAATATAGATTTTGTAAATTTTTTTTGATGTATCTGACAAAGGATGTTGATAAAAAAATTTATTCACTCTGACACTTAGATTCTGTCAATTTTATCCGATGTATCTGACAAAAGATGTTGATAAATAAAATTTATTCACTCTAACACTTAGATTTTGTCAACTTTTTCCTATGTATCCGAGAAATGGATGTTGATATAGAATTTAATCACTCTTATACTTAGATTTTGTGAAATTGCTGTATTGTCTGTCTAGGAAGCGACTTCAATCGATAATGAATGTTAATAAAGAATTTGTTCAATTTTTATTCATAATTTCCTGAATTAAATTTCTGTATTGTGTATCCAAGAGGTGAATTCAAGAAAGAGTTTGTTATTTACTTACTTACTTACAATTTTTTCATAATGACATAATGACATATCCAACAACGGATGTTGATAAAGAATTTATTCATTCTGATACCTAGATTTTGTCAATGTTATCCCATGTGTCTGACAATAGATGTATGCAAATTCCTTTTCTTACATCTCCGATGTTTTAATAGACATTCTAAACGTTTGATATGCTAGCTTACTCTAAAAATAATGAACACATAACAATGTAATGCATAATATATTTTTAATGAAATAATGCTATGCAGAATATTAATACAAAAATATATCATGATACATAATTAATATCAATGATTAACTTTGGACATTTTGAATCTGTTCCGTAAAATAGTTCACCATGTTCTCTCTTGATATTGTAGCTATTGTCTTCTCTTAGTTAGTAATCAGTAGAAAAATCATTATTCCATTTTGAGTCATACACAATTTTTACTGGTGTGTCATCAACAGGCTCAATATGCTTTTCGTCTTTGGTATTATTTGGTTCATTGACTATTTGATCAATGGCAGTAACGTTTGCTGGTGCTTTGTTTTTCATCGATTCATCTTTATATTCCATAGTGATATTTTCTGCCAATGCCCTTTTTATTTTTCTGGCAATTTCACTGTCTATTATCACATTATTTTTACACAGGTAACAGTTTCGGCACGTAGACAAGATATGGTTTACGATATTAGTAGAAGAGTAGGCCTTTCTTTTTTTGACCTTCCGTTGAATGCTAATACCCGAAAGCTGACGATTGGATGTATCAGTAGGTAATGTGTTACCTGCAACAGTAGCAAGGAGTTGTCCTCTATCATCAACGATTATTTTTATGTTGGCATTCTCTTTGAGTGCAATCATCTCTGGAGATCTCAATCTCGCATAACCACCAACATAAGAGTTGAATTTTTTCGGTATTCCAAAGAAATTTAATTCCTTACTGTCATGACAATGCATGAATACATTTCCAATAGTGCTACCACTTGTACTTGTTTCAAAGTTTAAATACTTCTCCTTGTCGGCCTTCAATGCTACAATAAGATTGTCATGTGAACACACTTTATTAAAATGCTCCATCTTCACTTTTTTTTAAAGATATGACTTATGTGTTTATCGTTCCACTGCGTAAAAAATACTGATTTAATACATGCAATAGACTAGGTAGTGTCGATAACCGGACATAGAATACCAGTGGGAAAGCCACATCGTGTCTCTGAGCAATCATAGAGTACAATTGTTAGAGCCGTAAGCATATTTTGTCATTTTAAGATACGTACAAAAAAATAAAGTTGAATAATTTCAAAGTTTAAAAAAAATAGTTTGTTTTTATGTTAAAGGAATTGAATTAGAACCATTAGTCCTCATCATTATGAGTATCCAAAACTGGTCTTAAGTTTCACATTTGAACCAGAGAATTGTATTTTCCATAATTTTCTTACAAAAAACTAGAGTTTACGGTCAAAAACCCTTATTAGCTCAGATTTTACAGAAATAGTTTATTTTTCGATCCATAACTGGACTTAAGTTTCACCTATGAGCCAACAAATTGTATTTTCCATAATTTTCTTACAAAAAACTAGAGTTTACGGTCAAAAACCCTTATTAGCTCAGATTTTACGGAAATAGTTTTATTTTTCGATCCAAAATGGACTTAAGTTTCACATTTGAACCAGAGATTTGTATTTTCCATAATTTTCTTACAAAAAAACTAGAGTTTACTGTCAAAAACCCTTATTAGCTCAGATTTTACGAAATAGTTTTATTTTTCGATCCAAAAATGGACTTAAGTTTCACATTTGAACCAGAGATTTGTATTTTCCATAATTTTCTTAGATAAAACTAGAGTTTACGGTCAAAAACCCTTATTAGCTCAGATTTTACAGAAATAGTTTATTTTTCGATCAAAAACCGGACTTAAGTTTCACCTATGAGCCAACGAATTGTATTTTCTATAATTTTCTTACAAAAAACTATAGTTTACGGTCAAAAAACCTTATTAGCTCAGATTTTACGAAAATAGTTTTATTTTTCGATCCAAAAATGGACTTAAGTTTCACATTTGAACCAGAGAATTGTATTTTTCATAATTTTCTTACAAAAAACTAGAGTTTACGGTCATAACCCCTTATTAGCTCAGATTTTAGGCTAGCAATTCGCCCCCCCCACTATCACACTATAACTACGCTAAGACACCCCTCTGTCATCGCCCCATCTCCCCCAAAACACTTTTCAGCCATTTCTAGTTAAAATTTTTATTTCAACTCATTCATTCGGGTTTTTTCGCAAGCAATTCGCCCCCCACTATAACACTATAACTACGCTAAGACATCCTTCTGCCATCAACCCATCTCCCCCAAAACACTTTTCAGCCATTTCTCGTTAAAAATTTTATTTTCAAGTCATCCACTCGGGTTTTTTGTAAGCAATACGCCCCCAAACTACTACACTATATCTACTCTATGACAGCCGGCTGCCATCGCACTATCTCCCCCCAAAAATATTTTTTCAGAGATTTCTAGTTAAAAATGTTATTTCAACTCATTCATTTGGGTTTTTCGCTAGCAATTCGCCCCCCCCCCCACTATCACACTATAACTACGCTAAGACACCACTCTGTCATCAACTCATCCCCCCCAAAACACTTTTCAGCCATTTCTAGTTAAAATTTTTATTTCAACTCATTCATTTGGGTTTTTCGCAAGCAATTCGCCCCCCACTATCACACTATAACTACGCTAAGACATCCTTCTGCCATCAACCCATCTCCCCCAAAACACTTTTCAGCCATTTCTCGTTAAAAATTTTATTTTCAAGTCATCCACTCGGGTTTCTTGTAAGCCATACGCCCCCAAACTATCATACTATAACTACTCTATGACAGCCGGCTGCCATCGCAGTATCTCCCCCCCAAAAAATATTTTTCAGAGATTTCTAGTTAAAAATGTTCTTTCAGCTCATTCATTTGGGTTCTTCGCTAGCAATTCGCTCCCCATTATCACACTATAACTACGCTAAGACAACCCTCTGTCATCGACCCATCCCCCTCAAAACACTTTTCAGCCATTTCTAGTTAAAAATTTTATTTCAACTCATTCATTTGGGTTTTTCGCCAGCAATTCGCCCTACAGTACAGCACTATAAGTACTCTAAGACACCCCGCTGCCATCACCCCACCACAGGTGTATTATACAGAACACATCGAAGAAGTAAAGCTATCCGTTATTAAAATTCTTTTCTTGTCATCTACATCTCTCTTAGTATCAACTTTTTAATATTCTATAACGTTAAACTCTATTCTAAATTGACAACACTGTTCAAACGCCACTTGTGTATTATACAGAACACATCGAAGAAGTAAAGCTAGGTCAACTCATAAGACCATTTTATCATCGTTAACCATTTCCATAGATTGATATTGTTCCAAATTTATAATAAATAAGCTATGAGTTAACAACCCCGAGGGGTTACCTTAACTGATAATCACCAATTCGCAAATGCTATACCCTTTTTTTTCTCCACCTTCATACGATCCAATTCGCAAATGTTATCTAGCTCTGTTTTTCCCTATTATTCAATTATATCGTTTAGTCTAATTCGCAAATACTAAACCCTTTTTTTTCTCCACCTTCATAGGATCCAATTCGCAAATACTATCCACCGACACATTCATAACAAACTATTTTTGACTAAAGGCAATTGTCCAAAAAAATCAGAAACCACTCTTGATAGCACATACTTCAAAGAAATGGAACAGTGGATAATGCATGGGTGATAGACAGCTTTTCCTACAAAATCATTCCTAAATACGCAATTTGACAATTTCTAGTTTTCGATTTAAAAAAAACAATTATACTCTCAAATATTGTTTGACCACTTTATAGGTATAAAAGGTTTGATCGCTTTTTGCACTGTGCACGTGAAACTGTATTGTATATTCTTGTGCAAATCCATGTATAGTTGAAATATATAGCAATAACCAGTCTGCTTGTCTTATACAATCTCGACTATAGTTTCAAAACGTGTTTGACCACTTTATAAGTTTGCTCACTTTTTGCAATGTGCACGTGAAACTGTAGAGTATACCATGAGAGAGGATACTCACTCGCTTTGAAAAGGTGTAGAGCATCAAGTAAATAGTATGGGAATTCCTATACGTCTAAGCAAATCCATAAGTACATGCTCTGAAAAGGTGCCAAGGAACATAGTCCTATGGAATTCCATAGATACATTCTACTTGTAAAATTAACTATTTTTTTCCATTGAATTTATGATACAAGGAATGCTCTAGAAACTAGTTTATGGCGACATTTAAAAGAATATGACGACATTGCAGAGAATCAGGCAACAAAGTCACTCAAATATGACATCATATCATAGGAAGGAGTTTTTCCAAAGACACGCATGTTATATCGCCTTGTCAAAAGATAGGCGTGTTATATCATCTTGTCAACGGATGCATGCGTCATATCACCCTGTATATGAAGCTATAGTTTTGTTGAAGAGTTACATTTTATTCTAATATTATGTTTTGTTACTTATCAAAGGCACTGGATATGCCGAGTTCCTTTCGAATAAGTTTTCTCCCAGCATTCTACGAACCACTGGTTCAGAACGATCACCGCCAGTAAAAAAAAAAAAAAATACGGGGATATCACTGCTTGCTAAACAAAAAAAAAAACAAAAAAAAAATTCTTCTTGCACAAGATATTCTTCCATAAGATATTCTGCATAATTCTCCCATATAGGGCTAACAGCTATGGCGATCCCAAAGGTATAGTTCTCATCTCGATCTAACACCATTTTTGAGCGGGTTTACGGCAGTTTTTCGAATCCATAAAGTTATTTTGTAATAATCTTTTATTATTAGGATTAACCGAAATAACAGTTATTGTACTATTCCTGAATCAGCTTAAAATTGCGATTCTTTCCCAATTCACAGTCATTTTCCAAACATATTTTAAAACTTTTAGTTACTATAAGCTAGAGTTTATTTTATTACAAGCTTGCATCAGACGCTGCAACCACGATAATACACAGAACCCCAATCCTTCTTTATAATAAATATTGGACGTGATGTCTCTTACTAGATTGCTAGCTACCGCTGCAACCCGGATTACAGAGGAATGCTCCGAGAAAAGGAACTCATTTAGCACACTCGGTTCTCGAAACAAAGTATAATTATCCAAAATAAACTATACATATATATACGTTCAATCTTTCTTTTAGGAAAATGCACCTATCCAAAAAAAAAAAAAAAAAAAAAAAAAAAAAATCCAAAATGGTCAAAAAAAGTAATCATTCCCACGGTTTTCAAGACGAGTTCTTCAAACAAATCGGATGTTTGTCATAGACGCATCCAGGCGGAGGGATGCCCCTAGAAACAAGGGGACATCAAACAAAGTATATAAATTGGAAAACGAGAAATAATCTCGCTTCAATCTCGGTGAAAAGGAAACTGGCAGTGCTCATTATTGATCCCCCATAGCTCTCCAATTTTTTTGCCGCTAAGCAGATGCAATCTTTGATGAGTGTCGGTAAGCATGTGAAATGCAATCTTTTATGAGGCACAGAAAAAGATCGTCTGCAATCAAAGTGGCGCTACCATTAATAATAGACGACTATCGGTTTGATACGATTACCACTAAAAAAACGCATAGTCGACTATCACAGTTGGTAAGATAGACAATTATACATTTTTTAGCATTCGAATCTAGTATTCTTATGCAAGTTGAATTTTACTACTGATTTTCATCAACACCACACCCCCTTTCGGAGTGTTTGGTCTCTTGTCTGATATTATGGAAATTTTAGTATGACAATAGTTTTTTATGAGCATTTTTGAAATTAATTACTTATACACGTGTAGAATCTGAGTAAATAGTTGATTTCGTTAATGCATAAAATTACAGTCGAAGCATTGTTTTTTAGAATTATTAACTAAAAGAAACAAGTTTTTTTTTAACTGAAAGTAAGGAACTTACTTTTTAACTGAAAGCGACATTAAAACTTAAACGAACAGAAATTATTCCGTATATGAAAGGGGCTGTCCCTCCTCAACGCCTCGCTCTTTATGCTAAAGTTTTTATTGTTTAAAAAAATAAAGTTGTGAGACAGAGTCAAACTTTAGCGTAAAAAGCGAGGCGTTGAGGAGGGGACAGCCCCTTTCATATACGGAATAATTTCTGTTCGTTTTAAATTTTAATGTCGCTCCTTACTTTCAGTTAAGAAAAACTTGTTTTTTTTAAGTTAATTTCTGAACGTTTTTGAATTTCTGCAGCTTTGATTTTGGCTCACCGTACATGAATAATTAAAACGAAATTCGCATATTAATTTTCCTTTTTTTGGCTAATTGGCTTTCTCGAAATTTTGTTCTGACGTAGCTTACGAATTAACTTACGTAACGAATTTCTATATTCGTATGTTTTTATTACGTATATTAGGGAGTTCTCTCCGTAGTCAATACCTCGCTCTTTACGCTAAAGTTCAAATTTTGTTCGAATCACAAACCCCTGAATCACAAAGACCGGTTAGTTAGAATAGATAGCTCTTTTGAAAGTACTAAAAAAACTTTAGCGTAAAGAGCGAGGTGTTGACTAGGGGGCGGACTCCCTCATATACGTAATAATTTCTGTTCGTTTTGAGTTTTAATGTTGCTCCTTACTTTCAGTTGAAAAAAACTAGTTTTTTTTAATTTCTGATCGTTTTTAAAAAAATGCTGGGAAATCTGGCGCCCCTTCATAAAAATGTCCCTTCCCCCAAGGAAATATCCTCCATGGAAAGATCCTCCCCCGTAACCCCTACTCCGACTCCCCACTAGAAAAAATTCCTCCTGAAAACGCCTGTATACTTCCCAATAACCAATACTATATGTAAACAATGGGCAAAGTTCATAACTTGCAGCCTTCCCCTGGGAACTGTGGGGGATTAAGTCATCCTCAAAGACATATTAATTAGATTTTCGACTATGCTGAATAAAATGAATATCTCAAAATTTTGATTGGGTGACTTCGAGAAAAAGATGAGCGTCGGAGGGGGCCAAGTTGCCCTCCAATTTTTTTAGTCACTTAAAAAGGGCGCTAGAACTTTTAATTTCCGTTCGAATGAGCCCTCTCGCGACATTCTAGGACTACTGGATCAATACGATCACCCCTGGAAAAAAAAAAAAAAAAAAAAAAACACGCACCCATGATCTTTCTTCTGGCAAAAAATACAAAATTCCACATTTTTGCAGATAGGAGCTTGAAACCTATATATTAGGGTTCTCTGATACGCTGAATCCGATGGTGCGATTTTCATTAAAGTTCTATGACTTTTATGGGTTGTTTCCCCCTTTTTTCAAAAATAAGGCAAATTTTCTCAGGCATGTAACTTTTGATGGGCAAGACTAAACTTGATGAAACTTATATATTTGAAATCAGCACAAAAATCTGATTCTTCTTCTGATAGCACTAAACTTGATGAAAGTTATATATTTGAAATCAGCATTGAAATCTGATTCTTTTGATGTATCTATTGGTATCAAAAACCCGTTTTTTAGAGTTTCGGTTACTATTGAGCCGGGTCGCTCCTTACTTACAGTTCGTTACCACGAACTGTTTGATAATTTCTGTTGGCACGATCACTCTTTGTTCACCGTTTCTTACAACAAACTGTTTGATCCAAGGCTCTCTTAAATATGATGTAACAAAATATATAACACACAGAAAAAAACCTTTTTTTTTTTCGTTGAAATAGTACTAAAAAGAAACGCAGATAATCAGGCGGACCCACTCTTGTATATGAAGATGTAGTTCTTATTACTTTAACTTTA
Organism: Artemia sinica; assembly: GCA_027921565.1. Classification (NCBI taxonomy): domain Eukaryota; kingdom Metazoa; phylum Arthropoda; class Branchiopoda; order Anostraca; family Artemiidae; genus Artemia; species Artemia sinica. The sequence continues at coordinate 19,919,709 of CM051271.1, read as the reverse complement.
TCTAGTGTTACTTATGAAAGACACTAGATATAGCAATTTCCTTTCAAATGAGTTCTTAAAAACGTCTCTATGATGTGCCAGTGCCCCGCTAGCAGTGACAGAAAAAGAAAAGAAGAGTAGACAGGAGGAAAAAAATAAAAAGAGACACAATCACTGCTTCCCATGCAAAGAAGTTATTTTCCTTGTTGCTCAACATGGGGGACCATAATTCTCATAAATATGATTGTCGGCTATGGATGTTCCAATGCAGCAGTTTTCATTTCGATCTGACACCATTTTTATGGAGTTTCACGCTGTTTTTGCATCCACAAAATTGTTTTTGCAATCGGTTTCCACCATTTATATTAATTGAAAAAAGTTACTATTCTTGAATCAGCTTTGAATGGCGACTCTTCCTCAATTGATAGTTTTTTCCTTTCAAATCGTGTTTTTTAATTTTCAGTTGCCTTATACCTTTTCTTCTTTTTTGAACTATAACGTCAAAACCGTTAATGCTCTCATACTTCCAGGAGTTCTTTTTTTTCAACTACAGTTTGTTTGTAGCATTTAATTTTCTTCTTTTTTGTCTAATATGTACTGCATATTTATAAGCAGTTTCTTTGTTTTATATTCATTTCTTCCAAATATATAGAAAATTAATTGGCAAAGATAAACTTGTAATTAAAGTTTTCTTCTTGTTTTCAGTAAATCACAAAGTGCATCTCACTTAGAGAGATTTATGGGGCGGTAACCACGCTTAATTATTTAGACGTTTCCCGAAATAAAACATTTGCAACAATTCATCCAGTTTTACTATTTTAAGCATTATTTTTTAAAAGGCCTTATTTTTGTCACTGTTTTCTTAATTTTAAATTCATTTCTTTCAAATGTATAGAACAAAACAATTACCAAGCAAAATTTTCATTTAAGCAATCAAATAGGTTGCTCTCAGTAAAGTACAAAAGGCATTCTAGCACTTTAAAGAGTTTGAGAGATGACAACACCACGCTCATTTGCGGTAACCCATCTCCGACTATCGTTAGTATTGTCTGTAGTCACGAATGCAATAATCCGGTAATCCACGATATTCCAGGATACTTGTTCAGGTCGGTTCCTGTCGCTAATCCTTGTAATTAGTAGCTTTATTATTGCATCGGAAAAGTAAAAAAATTAGTAATCCTGCTGAGTAGATGCGCAACCATGACACGCTGATCCACATTACAAGAAAGCTCCAACTGAAGAATGCAACACTCCAACTGAACTTAACAGCAAATATTTATTGACATTTTACATTGTTCACATACTTGATATTTTCGGTATCGTTTTCTGGAACATACATACTGGTATCAAAACATTTAGGACCCCCAGAGTTAAGTTTTGACCAAATTTCCTTCCGACTACATTCTGAGAAAGGATTTTCGACAGAATACTTGTATTCTGACAGACTACCCATTGCGTAAGACGTTCGACACCTTGCTTCTGAATTGTCGCGACTCCTATCATCTTTACTGCACAGCTGATAGCCTATAGCCTGCATTAAATAGTAACTATTTATCCACATTTCTTGGGGCTCGTTATACCCTTTACAGTGTTTAAGCATAATGACGAGTGTACTATCATCATTACATATGCTGCATGGATTAGTCGCAAACTTCATAGATTTGTCCATTGCGTTAAATGTAGGGTATATTGTCATTGCAAACCCTGATACCCCTTTATTCATTTTCTTTTCCATCAGATATTCATTAATGCTGAATGGTGACTTTGTCAGCTTTAACAGCTCTTTGTCTGCTGCAACGTGGTTGGCTGTCACATGTTTTAGCTGTAGTAAAACGTTCGGCCTACTATTATCATCAGAATCGAAAGTGGACCTTCGGACACCGTCATATACCGGAAGCATCAATGTGGCTAAGTAGGGCAATACGTCTCTAGTTTTAATTGTTGTAGCGTACATTGTATGGCTGATATGGAGGTGAATTGGAGCCACATTTGTGTTCTTATCGTATTTTTCGTCCGACCGATATTTTGTTCGTTTAGTTTCAAAATCGGTTGGTAAAAAATCTAGCCGGGAACATTCTTCATTATACCTTGGGCCAATATTGTTGATTCCCCATCGATAATCACCCCTACGTATTCTACAATGTTTAGCTTCCGGACGATAACGCTCATTCTGGATCTCGACGGGACGAGAGGACCTTAAAATGAAGCGGCGATCGCCCCTTTGATTATTATATATGTAAAACGGTTCTATTGAATAAGTGCTTATGTTGTCTGTATGAAACAATCCAAAAATTGAAGGAGTACTCCCAAGATAGAAAGCAGCATAGGAGCTGTCAAGTGTCTCTATCTCATATTGAGGTGTAACGGATCCCTCCGTATCCACCATCATAGTTTTATGCTCATGAACGGAGCCATGATAAAGATGTTCCTTATCAAATGCATCAACATAGTCGGGTTCCGCATGAATTTGGTCTATTGTTAAGTTATCACTAACGAATCCTGTCACTGGCTTTAGCTCTATTGTAAAAATACCAAAATAATCTGAATGAATTTCAACATTCTTGGTTCCTGATACCATGTTTGTGGTATGAATCTGCTTTCTCGTTATAATTTCCCAGTCAGTTTTCTTGGGGGGTATTGCCATTGATCCTGGGAAACATTTAAAAAAAAAAATGAAATATAATAATGAAAATGATTTCATTAATGTAACAATTTAAACTCCTACCCATAAAATGACATAACGAGTTAATTGAATCGAAAGGAAAAAAAACAACTTATTTCTAAATTTTCAGGTATTTCTCCAGTTCCAATTTAAAAATTAAATTATTGCTCATGCACCATAAATAGTTTTGCAGTTTACATAATAACTTTAACGATTCTGAACTGAAAACTAAAATAAAATGAAATTTATTTTGAATTTTTTCTAGTTTCAATTCACAAATCAAATTTTTCGTTAAAACCCTAAAAAAGTTACTGCATTTTACATAAATATATCTACATGCTTTTTATAATGTTAAATATACTATTTTGAGTTTCATATGCAACATGTTATAACATTAACAAATGTTAATAACATTTGCTATTACAGTGTTATAGAAAAATATAGTTTTTTGTAAAAAATTGATTCTACTAAAAAAAAAAAAATTCTGGAGAACAAGAAAAACAAAGATGCTGTTGAAGCAGAATATCGTAGTTCAAGTAACTTATCTTGTTTTTCAAGCCAATAGATTTTCCTCGATTCAAGCCAAGGGAAGTAAGTTTCCTATATAGGGGTTTCGGACAAGGCGTTATTTTTAGAAGTTATGGGCTATCACATTTCTTAGCATTGGACATGATCATCTCTTACTAGGCTGCTAGCAACTGGTGCAACCCGGAATATCCATATATTGAGTCAATGTTGCTCATATGAAGATTTTGAGGCGGGGAACAACATACTATGCATTGTCAAGTCCTCTTTGTTTTTGTTGCTGTTTAATTTGTTATATAAATTACCAGGACGTAAAATTGTTTGGAATTTGTTTGGAAAATTTGCAGGAAATTGTTTTACGATTTCCTAAGAATGTTGCAATCAGAGGCAACGCTATAGCGTTGCCTATAGTAAAGGCAATACGGCTCAAATGTTTCATTACTTATTATATTTTTTTTCCCAGAGGCACTTCATATGGAAGGGGTCGTCGTAGAAACTTCAAAGGGGACTCATTCGATTGGAAATCGAGAGTTCTAGTGCCCTTTTGAAGGGTCAAGAGTGATTGGAAGGCAACTTAGACCTCTTCAACACCCACCAGTCCCCCAAACACATCCAATCAAAATTTTGAGATAGCCATTTTGTTCAGCGTAGTTGATTTCCAGATAGAAATTATGTTTTTGAGGAGGACACTCCCCCACAGCCCTCAGGGCAAGGGTTGTAAGTTATGCCCTGTGGGTATATAAAATTTTTTATAGAAATCTTTATCGTATAAACTTCAAAAAGGACACATTCGATTGGAAATTAAAAGGGCTAGTGCCCTTTTTAATAGTCGAAAGTGATTGGAGGGCAACTAACCCCCCTCTCACGCTCACCTTTTCCCCAAACACATCCAATCAAAATTTTGAGATAGCCATTTTGTTCAACGTAGTTGAAAATTCAGGGAATTAGGTCTTTTAGGATGACAACCCCCTCCCCCCCCCACAGCCCTCAGGGCAAGAGTTGTAAGTTATGACCTGGGGGCATATAAGCTTTTTCATAGAAACCTTTATCGTAGAAACTTCAAAAAGGGCTCATTCGATTGGAAATTTAAATGGCTAGTGCCTTTTTTAATACTCAAAAGTGATTGGAAGGCAACTAACACCCCTTCCACACCCACCATTTTCCCAAACACATCCAATCAAAATTTTGAGATAACCACTTTGTTCAACGTAGTTGAAAGTTCTGGAAATTATATCTTTGAGCAGGACACTTTCCCCACAGTCTTCAGGACAAGGATTATAAGTTATACCCTGGGGGCATATATGGTTCTTAAGGAGGGAATACTCTTATAAACTTCAGAGGGCTTCAGAGGGAAATTGAAAGTTCTAGTTCACTTTTTAACGTTAAAAGATACCGGAGGGTAACCAGCCCTCCACGCTTTTTTTTCAAAAATACATCCAATAAAAAAATTTGAGATAGCTATTTGTTAAAAAATAGTTCAAAGATCATAAAACAAAAACTCCGATGTCGACATAACCCCCAACACCCGGGGGCAGGCGTTGTAACCTATGCCCTGAGGGCATATATGGTTCTTATGGAATTAATGCTCATATAAAATTCAAAGAGGGCTCATTTGATTGGAAATTGAAAGTTCTAGTTCACTCTTTAAGAGTCAAAAGAGATTGGAGGGCACCTAGCCCCCCCCCCTCAACGCCTTTTTTCTCAAACCCATCTGATAAGAACTTTGAGATAGCCATTTATCTGAAAATAGTTCAAAGACCATATAACGAAAACTCCGGGGTCGACACACTACCATAGGCCCGACGACAGGGCCCGAGGGCAGGCATTGTAAGTTATACCCTGGGGGAATATATGGTTCTTATGGAAGGGATACTCGTAAAAACTTCAGAGTTTTTGAGAGTCAAAAGAGATTGGAGGGCAAATAGCCCCCCCCCCCACACGCCCCTTTATCCCGAATACATCCGATACAAAATTTGAGATAGCCATTAGGTTAAAATTATTCAAAAGTCAGATAACAAAAACTCAGGTGTCGACACAACCCCCCAGGGCCCGGGGGCAGACGTTATAAATTATGCCCTGGGGCACATATGATTCTTATGAAACGGATGCTCGTATAAACTTCAGAGAGGACTCATTTGATTGCAAATTAAAAGTTCGAGTTCACTTTTTAATAGTCAAAAGAGATCCGAGGGCAACTAGCCCCCCCCCCCACACTTTCTTATTCCAAAGCCGTCTGATGGAAATTTTGAGATAAATATTTTGTTAAAAAATAAATAGTTCAAAGGTTGGATAAGAAAAACTTCGGTGTCAATACAACCCCCCAGGGCCCGGGGGAAAGCGTTCTAAGTTATGCCCTAAAGGCATCTATGGTTCTTATGAAAGGGATGTTCGTATAAACTTCATAGAGGGCTCATTTGATTGGAAATTGAAAGTTTTATTTCACTTTTAAGAGTCAAGAGATTTAATGGCAACTAGCCCCACGCCCTTTTCTCCCAAAATCCATCCGATACAAATTTTGGGAAAGCCAGTTTTTTAAAAATTGTTAAACAGTTAGATAACAGAAACTCCGGTGTCAACACAACTCCCCAGGGCCCGGGGGGGTAGGCGTTGTAAGTGTTGTCCTGGGGGCGTAAATGGTTCTTATGAAAGGGGTGCTCGTATAAACTTCAGAGAGGGCTCGTTTGATTCGAAATTAAAAGTTCTAGTTCATATTTTAAGAGTCAAAAGATATCCGAGGTCAACTAGTCCCCTCCCCCCACACACCCTTTTTCCCCCAAGCCCATCCGATGAAATTTTAAAAATGGTCATTTCATTATATTGTTCCAAGGCCAGATAAGTATCAAAAACTCCGGTGTTGATACAGCCCCCAGGGGCCGGGAGTAGACGTTGTAAGTTATGCCCTCGGGGCATATATGGCTGTTATGGAAGGGATGCTCGTATAAACTTCATAGAGGGCTCATTTGATTGGAAATTGAAAGTTGTAATTAACTTTTTATGAGTAAAAAGTGATCGGAGGGCAGCTAGCCTCCCCCCACACTTCATTTATTTTTTCCCAGAGGCACTTCATATAGAAGGGGTCGTCGCATAAACTTCAAAGGGGGTTCTTCGATTAGAAATCAAGAGTTCTAATGCCCTTTTTAAGAGTCAAAGGTGATCGGAGGGCAACCAACCTCCCCCCAAGCCCTTTTTCCACAAATATATCTGATAGAAAATTTGAGGTAGCCATTGCATCAGATAAAATTCTTGAGATAGCCATTTTGTTAAAAATAGTTAAAAGGTCAGATAACAAAACTTTGATGTTGACACAACCCCCCAGGGCTCGGGGCAAGGCGTTGTAAATTATACCCTGGGGGCATATAAGGTTCTAATGGAAGGGATGCTCGTATAAACTTTAACGAGGGCTCATTTGATTGGAAATTGAAAGCTCTAGTTCACTTTTTATGGGCACGTAGTCCCCCCCTCTACGCCCTGCTTTTCCCAAACCCATCTGATAAGAACTTTGAGATAGCCATTTTTTTTAAATACTTCAAAGACGATATCACGAAAACTCCGGGGTTAACACAGTCCCCCAGGGCCCAAGGGCAGGCGTTGTAAGTTATGCCCTGGGGGAATATATGGCTCTTATGGAAGGGATGCTCGTAAAAACTTCAGAGGGCTCATTTGATTGGAAATTAAAAGTTCATGTTCAGTTTTTGAGAGTCAAAAGAGATTGGAGAGCAACTAGCCCCCATATAAGGTTCTTACGGAAGGGATGCCCATTTGTTTGGAAAGTGAATGTTCTAGTTCACTTTTTAAGAGTCAAAAGAGATTAGAAGGCAACTAGCCCTACCTCCACGCCCTTTTCCCCCAAATACATCAAATAAAAAATTTAATGCATAAATAAAATCAAATCAAATAAAAAATAGTTCAAACATCAGATATTAAAACTTCGGGGTTGACGCAACCCCCAGGGCCCGAGGACAGGCGTTGTATGTTATGCCCTGGGGGCATATATGGTTTTTTCTAGAAGGGATGCTCGTATAAACTTCAGAGAGAGCTCATTTGATTCAAATTTAAAGTTCTAGTTCACTTTTATAGAGTCAAAAGAGAGCGAAGGGCAATTAGCTCCTCCCCCACCCCTCCGCGCCCTTATTTCCCACAACCCATCCAATAAAAATTTTGAGATACCAGTTTTACCAGGAGCCGTATACCAGTTTTAATACTATGATGAACATTTGATTTTTTTTTAAAGTTTGATTTTGAAATAAGTAACTTTTAAAAACTTGAAACTTTTTGCAATAAAAACGAGCAAAAATTAATTAAAAAAACTTTCCGAAAAATAAGTTTTTCAAAGAAAAGTAAAGGCCATTTTAAACTTAAGGTCAGCAGATACAAATACCTGTTAAAATTCAAACTCAAAACGACCAGAAATTACTATTAAAGAATAAATGAACCCCAAAACAAACAGAAATTAAATAAACAATCAATACAAACTAACATACAGTAGATATTAATGTAAATGAATAAATTAATCTTAAAACAAGTGAAACTTAAATTGAATATGCAAATCAAGCTTAAAACGAACAAAAATCACTACAAACAAGAGTTTGGGTATCGCCTCCTTCTCTCACTGTAACCAATTTGTAACCACTTCAATCACTGTACTGAAAACCAATTTTAATACGAATATTTTCTTTTGTACTTAATATTAAAAATAAACATTAAAATTATAGTAAAATTTTGAACTAATGAGGTTTCCGCAATCAATATCATTATACATCAAATATTCAGTTTAATTTATTAATTCTTTCTAAAATTGTTCAAGACAAATATAGATTCACTGCAAACAAGAGTTTGGATACTGCCCCCTGCCTTAACTGTAAATAAAAAACAAAAGCCTACTGCGTCATTGGCGCTTAACTGAAAACGAATTATATTACAAATATTTTGTTTTCCAGTTCATACAGTCTTACAGCATTGAAAATAAAAATATAATTACAATGAAATAAATTCTTGAACTGATGGATCTTTCAACATTTAATATCATTATACATCAAATATTCAATTTGATGTTGTTTATACTTTCCAAGACTGTTCAAGACGCATATAGCTCTTAGTACAGCGCCAATGACGCAGTAGGTTTTAGACTTTTACAGTGAGAGAAGGAGGCGACACCCAAACTCTTGTTTGTAGTGATTTTTATTCGTTTCAAGCTTGGTTTGCATATTCAATTTAAGTTTCACTCGTTTTAAGATTTATTTATTCATTTACATTAATATCTATTGTATGTTTGTGTGCATTGATTGTTTATTTAATTTCTGTTCGTTTTAAGTTTCATTTATACTTTAATAGAATTTTTTTTCGTTTTAAGCTTGATTTTCATATTCAATCTAAACATCACTTGCTTTAAGATCTATTTATTCATTTACATTATTACTTGTTGTATGTTCTTTGCTATGATTGTTTATTTAATTTCTGTTCGTTTTGGGTTTCATTTATTCTTTAATAGTAATTTCTGGTCGTTTTGAGTTTGAATTTTAACAGGTATTTGTATCTGCTGAGCTTAAGTTTAAAATGGCCTTTACTTTTAATTGAAAAACTTATTTTTCGGACAGTTTTTTTTTTAATTAATTACAAAAAAACACAATTTTTCTTAACCCAGGCATATTTTGTCTTTCTGTTAAGGTAAATCCAAAAGGTTTTCACCTGCTTGAGCCATGGATAAGCGACGTCTGAACCGTTTTTCTTTTTTTTTATATTCATTTTGTTTCTGAAGAAATTTCTTATAATGACATATAATGCCTTCTATTGCGCTATTCTTGGCAATTAAAATATTATACATTAATAAATCCTTTTAATAAGCTGAGCAAAGTAAAAAAAAAGAAAATGAAATATTTCATATAAATTAATGCTGATTCCCTGGCGTCAGTTCTGTCCTGTTGAGTTTTTTTTATAATGGATTTTAAAAAAATTATGTTTATTTAACACTATGGTAGCGCAGTGGACGGATGCTCTGCTTGAGAATAGGGGGTCCAGGGATCAATTCCAGCCGCCGCGAGGTTGAACAACAGGCTTCCTACCTGGCCCTGTAAAAAGACCCAACAACTGAAGCATCGATTCAACGCCCTGTGTGCTATCAATGGCTCTGGAAGTTTTTATCCTCAACATTTATCTTAAATTTCTTCTGCTGCCTAATCCAGCTCTACTAATACTTTACTTGAACTAAACTGATTTATTTACAAACTACTAAAGAAATATGCATCACTTGCAGCAACAGCCCAGGCAAGGAAGCCAAGCGTCTGATAAAAACGGTTGCAACCTTTTGACTCTCAACCAAGTATTCAATCATTAAAAAAAACAAACCAAAGTCATCTCTCATCATAATTTTTTCATAGAAATAAAAGAAAGTAATTCGTCAATATGCTTCTTCATCCAGAAAATACTCCTTTAATCTATTTTTAAGTAAACCCATGTGCTTAACCCGTCGAGTGCCAGTTTGAATGTTATTTCGAATATTATGCGAATATTTAGAATAGTATTCCAGCTAGGCTCCCAAAAGCTTTTTTTTCTCAGAATTTTTATGAGAAGAGTTTGCAAATAGATTGCCGTTGAAGAGTGCTCATGCCCATGGAAGTCCAACTTATAGTCTTCAATACTTTAGCATAACCAAGAACGTTTCCACATAATGACCCTACTTTCGGAACTGATTCTCTCTTTCCTGTGATTTAATTTAAAAGAAGAAAAGCTTCCTCCATTTACAATTTTCCCATCTATCTTCCATTCTTTAACAGTTTATCCAGAATAGACATAGGAATATATACTCACACTTTTATCTTCAACCTTTATGCCTCGTAAGGGACAGGCTTACTAGCGGGATGGGTCTCTTGCTTCATTAGAATGGCAATATAAGCTAAAACATTATTCCTTCGTAAATTGTCAATTGCATATGAGGACACTTGTTTACAATGTAGAAAATATATAATACAAACAGAAAGCTACTACTACTAACAACTCACTGCAGCACCAAGCCACCTCCAGCCAACACAGCTGTACAGGCTCCTCGTCCATCCCAATTTATTCGAAGCCTCCCTATTAAAATCCTCCCAAGAAGTTCCGATTTCCCTTAAATCTTTCCTTACGACATCCTCACACCCCATTCAGGGACGATCTGCTTTTCGGATGTAAACTAAAGAATGCAGGAGCAGCAGCAAGACAGAGACCAAGCCGAATACCAAATACCTAGCATTGGAGGTTGCAATAGTTAAGATTCTAGATGATAGACTGAAGCACAAACAGTATGTCTAGTCTGCAGCACTAGGAAGGCTGCTGACTAGGAAGATGCAAAAACGAGTCGACTCCTGACTTGGTGCCAAAACAAATTAATTCCTGATTTATTGAAAGCCAGCTAATTCCTAGCCAAAGAACTTTGGTAACACAGCGCGTAAAAACGAGTTAATTCCTACCCAAGGACTAATTTGGTGCAGTTTATTCAGAACAGTCAAA